>JAVRXN010000003.1:1711531-1794031 GCA_033556935.1 Timema podura
GTTTTTTCTTGTTTGTTTTTTAAAGCCTATTTCACAAAGCAACAAATTTAAATTATTTATCCCACGGGCCGTAGATTGACCATCCTGGCCATAGACTATGATGCCATGATGAGGGGCTATAAATGAAATCCATACTGACATTTACCCGCCTCGGTGGCGTAGTTGGCTAACGCGCTAGTCGTGTTGAGCCCGACTGCCAAGGACGGGGAGATCGAGGTTCGAATCTCGGTCGGGTGAACTGGGGGTGGTTTTTCCTAAATGGTTTTCCACTCTCCCTCCACGCAAATGCGGGTTCAACTCCTTCAAATTCAACCTTCCCAATTCCTAATCCAATAGCATAATTAGTAATTAAGCGTATAACCCGAACGGTAGTAAGACGCGGTGCTAAATAATAAATAAACATACAAACATTTCTTCAAATTCACTGACTTCTCTGCAAAAAATATGAACCAGAATGTTGTTTTTTATATTCTAATTAAATTACAAAACATTTCATCTAGTTTAAACTAATATGTGGTACACTAGCGCACATGTTAATGCTTTAATATTTTATTACTTCTTACATAAAAAGTTTAAAAGCACTCAGATGACTTCATGATTTTGACTAGAGAACCATAACACTTAAATCTATTGTTTAAGTATTGCATTAAAATGTTACAACATGGTAGCAAGTTGAACCATCTTAATATAATATCTCCAAGAAACCGGATATGGAATATATTATATGTGTATGCGCATTGCCATAATAATCAAGAATTTTATTGTTCTTAGTCCCCACTTGGAGTTAGATTCAGACGAGTGAAGGTTAAGTGTGGAATCGTAACCATGGGTCTAAGGTTGAAATACAAGACGACTTAATAATAAGCCTGGCGGTTAATTGTCAGTGGTTTTATAGACCATGGAATGTTTTATACTGTTAGGCTCAAAACTATATTGAGTCTTTTGTTCGTTTTATATCCCGTTCTTAAGACAACCGTCCACTTGAATGTAAATATCCTCACACTACAATATTTCTTATGGGAATGACTGTTCTGAAGTTTCGAATTCACAAGAACTATCCTCAATTATCTTAGAATGCTCTGTAGTGACCTTGTTAAATAATAGATTTTATTTGTTTGAAGAAAGCTAGATCTATGTTTAGAGCCATTTACTTTGAGCATAACTGAGTAATATCCATGTGAAACGTAATATTTACCCTTCGTCTCCATTTTGGCACGAACCATAATATGGTCTAACAATAATATTATTTTGAAATATGTTCGTGGGTTCGAGCCCAGTCAGGTTCGACGAATTTTTCTTGAACTATAAAAATCCGTAAAACACCACCCCCTCGGAGGTAAAGTAAAGTCGTCAGTCCCATGACGATTGTGGCATGTAATATATACCCCTGGAAGGTATGTGAAAATACGGTAAAATTGGTAGGCTCTTTTGTTCTCACTCAAAGAAATTTTCGTGTTCTGATATAATCAGTCTGTTCAGAAAGTGCACGTTAAATACCTTTAAATAAATAAAGTAAAAATATTTTGAAAGAGTAAACCACTTCTTAAAATAACGTTGGCTTTCTGGTCTCCTGCGATTTCTCTCAGCATTAGCAGCAACCTCATGGTAAGCAGTCCACCATAGTTAAAAGGGATTCTGGTTCGATTCCGGAGGCTTAAAAATATATTTTATTTTTGTATACGGATTGTCCTGCTATACGATTAGTAGTTATCTAGGTGTGTATTATTAGACGTAGTATCATAATAAATTCAGGTCGTGGGTCGTAAGTATAAATAATTTGAAAATTAATCAAATTCAAGTGAAGAAGGTAAATTTTAGAGGGATTTAATCCGAATTTGCGTGGAGGTATCAGTGGAAACCATTTGTGGAAAAACTTCTAAGTTCACTCCACGCCAGTGGAAAAATAGAGAATACATTTACGCCCGGGTTCGCGTGTCCACTGATACGGTTTGGATTTTTTCCCCTTCATTGGATTAAATTTTGTTTTTGAAATGTGATGCTCAGCTCGTCATTCAAAGCCACATAATGGTATCATAATGTATAATTTTAAATGACCGGATCAATTTGCACGTAGCTGTACACTAAGGGAATAAAAAAGTGGGTAAGTATTTTTTTTACTATTTCTCTTGCATCCAGAAAGATCTAAACAACCAGATGCCAATATATATATTTTTTAAAGGTTGCACCCAAGTCATACCTCGGTTTGAATAAGAAACCCGAAACTTAGAGGAACATTTATTGATCCATCCCGTGATCTGCTTCTGCCTCAAGAGTTTTCATAGAGATGAAGTTTTTGAAGAGTTTGCTTATTTACTGGGGATATTATTTCCATATGGTATATTTACAAGTCATATACGTATTTTAATTAAGTTAATGTGGTAGGGATGAAGGAGGTAGATTCTAGAGGAGATTTAACAAAATTTGTGTAAAGGGAAAGTGAGAATTTTTTAAAATTATATTCAGTTTACCCTGCTGGCACTCGAACCCTGACCTCACCATTATTGAAAAACTTGACTATATGATTCTAACATCTAGCACGTATATCTACCGTAGCTGGTATTGTATCTACTAAATGGGTATTTTATAAATACACGATTAGAACACAACTTAACCTAGGAAATCACGTCCACACAGCCAACCCTAACTCTTAAATATCTTAATATTGGATAGTGGAATGAGCTTATCTTCAATTAATATATATTATATTCGTGAGAATTACCCGGAATCAAACCAGCGTCCCCTATACTCTTTGTCAACTACCTTTACCAATTAGCCACAAGGAACTCAACTCGTGGGGCTTTCGATTAATAGATTAGTTAGATTACATATTTAAATATCTTTAATCAAGGCTACTCTGAAAACTTTGAAACCCGAATAATTCCTACCCCATTTTTTTTTCTCACAACTCCGAGATCATTTCAACCCAATCAAGTATCAAACCAAAGGCTCTCAGAATCAGAGGTTGTCCAAGCAACGTTTGAAACTCTATCGGCTTCAATCATAAAGAACATGTTCAAGACCCATCGATTCTTCATATTTATATTTCACTTTGAAACAAATGTACCGTTAATTCCTATTCATTTAGTCACAAACAAACTCTTCAAGAGGCGATATCACAGCTGACTACTCGATAAATTAGTTACAAGATTACACTCAAACCGGAAGTCTTATCCAGGTGTGTTTTCTTGTATACTTTTCTTGACAGCAGCGAAATTGATATGAATTTAAGATGTTTTCCCCCTCATTAGGAATTATTATTTTTTTAACTTTATTGTATTTTATTAAATTCGGCAAAACGGTTTCACTGTTCTTTATTCCACTGGGTTTTTTATAGTAGAATATAGAAAACCACACTACGATGCCTGGTTTCAGCTGAATTACCTAACTAAGCTATTTTTTATGCGTGGTGTGAGAAGGGATCTTAACGTTCTTTGTCAATTCAGTATCTTTGAGCTTTAAATATAATTCTAAAGACACTGGTTCAAATACCAAGGAGGTTAAATTTTGATTTTGGTATACAATATTTGTGCAAGGTGGGTATTTGATTGTTTTAATAATGTAAACCACACCAGTGAACGGGTGGCCAAAACTTCAGTCTCGTATAGTTTTGGTATACGTGGAGGTCAGGGTTGCCATCCCGGTCCGATGCACTGAAACAATTTACACGTAAAGGGGTTCTTCCTCTCTACCTCCATACAAATTAGGGTAAATTTAATTTAAATTCTTCTTTATCGTCCCTAGCTATAATAATGTAAATATTTAGATATCCTGGAAGGGTAGTAAGACATGCAGCTTAGAATAAAAAAGAATATACACAGGGAAATAATTTCTCGGGAAAATGTGGGTGTCCTAATCTATGAAAATACATATTACTCTAAAACACCTATCATTGTAAAGTAAGAATAGTTTTTGGGCACTTAATAAAAAGTATTTAAAGTCTATCTCTTCGTTGAGTAGTAACCTAATCCAACCGATTTTTTTTTTGTGATATTCTTTCCACCTATGATCACTTATTTTATCCCCTTGCCCATTTTTATATCGCTCTTTGTAAATAATTACCTGTACCGTGACATTGATTTGATTAATGAGTGCGGAAGATTGACCTAGTTGAGTGGGCGAGGCGTTGCTTATTTCGTCCTAGCGCTAGACGAACCACAAACTTGCTCACACACACAAAAAGAGTTATATCCAAACTCGACTCTCATCATTAACTCTAGTTTTATTTTATAAAAAAAAAACTAATTCAAGGTCAGCTTATCTTGTTCAAACTCCCTCCGAAAATCGGAATTATTTATACAAAGCCTTGGTCCATAGGCTATTTAGTAATAATAAATTAAATTAAACAAAAATATAATATTATTCACATCACTTTTGGAGTTGAGGCATTATTTGGATGGTGCAAACACGTCTGTCTGCGCGCGCACATCGTGATTACGTGATTGTTTGAGCTTGTTTTTTAATACGTGTTTTGAATGTCGTATAATACGTATCCCGCATGAATAATATATTGAACATTTAACACAAGGGCTATTAACGACTTAATAAAAGTAAGGAGAATGTATAAAAAGGCCAGTTTAGAAACTTTATTTTTGTTATATTAATATTTGGTAGTCCCTCATCGATGGTCGCATAGTATAAGGCATTACTTTTGCAAATAAACTGAATTTTTGGTGACAGGAAGGTTGGGTTTCGAATCAGGGCCGAGCATACTAAAGGGTGGGTTTTCCTAAATATATTTTCACGGGTAGTAATATCCAATGCATAAATAAAATTAGATTAGGTATGGACTAAGTGCAGGTTAAAAAAAACTCAAATAGGTATAAAAAAAATCAATGGCAAAATAAATTAGACTTACACTTCAATCATACACCTTACTCCACATTAATATTCTTTTATGTTTTAATTTTTTCCGATACCACCAGGATTTGTCGTCTAGACATTCCTCTACTGGCTGTGGTGGATATGTAACCAACCTCTGAGGTTGGGACAACATGATCGGGTTACATTGCCCCGATAGGATGATGATAATCATGTGACGCCAGTAGAAGTCTTAGATCTAGCTTAAGCTTAATTAACCAGACTATGGCAACCACAGAAGCGGTTCAACCGAGAATCGAACACGGGAAATCTATCTTAGCCAGGACCACAGGAAACACTAGTACATTAAGTTGGCCCTCCACCTTATTATATTGAATTATGCTTGGCTATAGGTACGGGAACATCCTGAATAGCATACAAAAACGTACTAGCGTACTAAAACCAAATTTCCTGTTCAAGATGTACTATATATTATATATTTAGCACTACGTCTTATTATCCGTTTGGGCTATGTGCCTTTTAATAATTACTCTAATACGTTAGGGGTGAGGAAGATTAAAATTAAATTAATTGCACCCACATTTTAGTGGGGAGAGAGAGTGGAAAACCTTTATTTAGGTAAAATCATTCATAGTACACCCCACATGGATCTAAGCTCGATCTCCCCATCAACGGCACTCTAGTTTATTTCAAGAGTGATGCCTTAGACTATGTGGGCACCGAAGCGGGTAATATATTATATATATTAGAAATGTAAAAGACTAAATATGTGTGTTGTAAATTCAGTTAGTGTGATATACAATCATGTCAATTAGAGGTAATCGATATGTGCAATTTAATTTTAAACCTTATCCTCAAATATATTTTTTATTAAATTGAAACTACTTAAAATTCAACATATATAGTATAAGCTCTCATAATCTTCTAAAATAATAGTTTTTTAATAGAAACATTTTAGCAAATATAAGAAAATAGGGCAATTTTTTAAATAACAATTTTCAAATTTTAGTAGTGTGTCTTATGAATGCTTATTTATTTAATATGCACTTTCTGAATAAATATAGTACATTAGAACATGATATACAAACCAACTTAATTCTAGAAAAACACAACACCCAATCCATCCGTCAATAATCCATCACTGCAAAGTTGTAAGCTCCAATTTCCCCAATTTTAAATGTCTATGCCATGTCGGGAATCAAACCCGGGACCTATAGAGCAGTAGGCAGACACGCGAACGACTGAGGTAAGGTGTTGGGCCTGTCCTATAAAATATGAGTATTAATGGAACGACTTAGGCCCTTTCTATACTCCGTATTTGTAGGTCCATAGTCCGTGGTATGTGGTTCGTGGTCCTTAGAGATTCTATTCACATCCATACAGTCTGTATCCTTAATCACGTGACCGTGCCAACCAATGAGATAGTCAGGAACCTCGTCCAGTAAAACTCTTCGAAATAAAATCGCTTACATCAAGAATCAACCATCAAGCAGTCAGCTGATCAACAAAGAAACTAAAATAACTGTTTTAATAAAACGTCTTGAATACACTTGAAAAGTAAAATAATTACAATCACAATAAATATGTTAATAACAGGGCCTGGATTCACTAACGGGAGCAAATCTGCTCCGGCGCAAGTCTAGAAATGGCGCAACTTTGCGCCCAAGATGCTCCCCAAGATGCGCCTTATTTATTTGCTCCATTTTCGTATTCACTAAACTAGGCGCAAACTGGTGGTAAGAATAGGGTGACGTCATCACAAAAGTCATCATTTGCGCTCCTTTCGACCAATCAATGCGAAGAATTTCCTTTCAAAGTCAAGGCTACTTTATTTTAAATCTCTAATGAAAATGACAGCAAATACAAGGATTTCTAAATATTTTGCTTGTAGACTAGCAATAAAATTAGAAGCGGCCTCTTTGTGGGTGCCTTACAAAACCAATATTAGTATATTATTTAGTATTTATTAATATTATTCGTTTAAAGCTTAAGTTCCATTAAGAAAATACTTATAGAAATTTTAAAACTTATTTTAAAGCTATACTAACCATCATATTTAGTGACGCGATGTCTTTGGATTTGGAGGAACACAAACCTCTTTGGATCTAGACAAAGATTACACAGTTCGTGGTTTCGTTTGACGTTTTGTTTTTTAATAATGCAATAAATGCCATTACGTTGTTTGAATGTAAGATTTGAACAATAAAAGGTAAGTAATTGCTTTGTTACCACTATCTAAATTCAAACAAATTTTGTGCTTGACAAACGTCTGTTATTTTAATTTCTTTATTATTAATTGAAGTACAGTTAATTAATTATTGTATTTTAAGCATTAACGATAGTATGCCGCCATTTAAATTTATTGAAGTGACAATCATGATTTTATTAGTTGCGCCTACTCTTGAGTGGTGGCAAATAAAAGGCGCAACCTTTCTCTCAAATTGCGCCTGCTTATTTTAGTGAATAAGGATTTGAGCACATCTTTCAAACTTGCGCCGGCACAACTATTTGCTCCCGTTAGTGAATCCAGGCCCAGGACTTTAACTAGCAAACTTATGATTAGCAACGGATCCTTCCTCTGACATTGGTGCTTTTATTTCTATGCGTGCGCAGATGTGATTGGTAGCCCTTATAAATTAGTCCTTAGACAGTTAAAATTGACCAACTTCTACGGAGTAATGACAACGGATCAGGGCTCTGTATACGGAGCAATCTGATAATGCCACATTTATTTCTTACGGACCATGGACAAAAGACCTACGAATACAGGGTCTATAGATGGGGTTTATTCCTAGAAGTAATTAGCACCTTTGAGTTTAATTACAATACTTGTAATAATTTTTTCTATAACATTTTTAACTAAATAAATGAAAATATGAACGAATAATACTAGTTTCTCGAGGCAATATAAAATGAATGTAAAAGAAACTTTAAAAAATAAAATGTGCCAAATAATAATTAGTGATTCACTTTCACTTATCTAGAACTGCAATTTTGAGTTATAAATAGACTAAGAAAGATATGGAGGTTGGGGGGAGGGGGGGAGGGGGGGAGGGGGGCACTCTATTATTACGACGTATAGCCACTGCGCAAAATATGCAAAAGAGCCCAACGCGCCAGACAACTTTTAAACGTGGAAAGCTGTTGATCGAGATAACATCTGTTACCAACCCATCTGCCCGAGGCACTATTGGTCCTCAGATAATTCTCTCACTTTCGAAGGCGGAATGTTAAGGAAAGGAGTAGGAGTTTAGCGACTGGCTTTTATGAGACAGTTGAATGCAAGGAAGGGGGGAGTCTAGTGACACATTTTATACAAATATATCACAGGTTGGTGGCAAAAAAGGAGAGGGAAGAGAAGTTTTTATTTCAATAAGGACATTTAAGTGTCCGTGGGATCGTTTGTAAAGGGTTGGGATTTTTTTACTCAGTAAAATGTAATAATTATTTTACTATCAGATATACATTTTTTTATTTTCTTATTTAACATGTTCTGCTATAAAATAAATTAAAACATGGAGAAACGACTATTTGGATTATCACAACAATAGTAAAATATAATGAACGCTTGATGCTTAATATACTGGTACGCATCAAAAGTAGGCTCAGGGGTAGGCTAGTTTATCCTACATAGAATTTATGTTGTATATTATAATTATTACTATCCTTAACACCTGCCTCAGGTGGACTGGAGTGGTTTTTCCTAAATGGTCTTCCACTCTCCCTCCACACAAATGCGGTTTCACTTCTTCTAGATTAAACCTTCCGAATTCCTAACGCATTAACGTAATTAGTACTTAAGCATGAAGCCCAAATGGGTAGTAAGACGTGGTGCTAAGTATTATTATTATTACTATATATCTTTAACCTCATTGGTGGGTACGAGGATAGAGGCACCAATCTCATCTGGTCAAGTTCGCATGTTAAGAAGCTCAGGGTTAAAGTCCCGGCAAGGTATATTAAGGTATGTATTTTCTAGATGGTTTCACACCCTTCCTCTACTCAGATATGAGTACATTTCCATTAAATTCCACCTTCCTCCTACCAACCCCACTAGTGTGAATATACCAATAGTCTAGGTTTATAGTAAGACGTGATGCAGGTAATATAAAACTTGGTTTTGAAAGTTTCATAGGAAATATTTATACCGTATATATAGCAAATTAAATAACCCGATATCTTGCCTTTATTGAAATCTTACTCTAGGTCATATATCTTAGGCCAATTATTCACGCTTGAGTTTCAACATCCAGTATGTAAATGGCATATAAAAGCTACTTAACCTGAATATATTCGAATACATTGTTATAGCTTTATAAGTCTCTGTAAAGGCTAATTTAATATACAACGTATTAATATTTTATTTTTTAATAAAATATTCTGTCTTAAAGCCAAACCTTTAGTGCTATTAGAGGAGATAAACAGCGGAGCTAGGTTTGCGGTAACGTGTTTGAATCCGACTTGGAGGACCAAGGATTTATCTCTGACTGGGTGCATACGATTGGACTCCTAACTTCGTTTTGTTTGCTACCCTCACTTTGGGGAAATGCTGGAGAATTAAATAGAAACTCTACCCTTTCGTATTAGAATACGTAAATATCCAACCAATAACGTTCGCTTGGTAATTAAATATAATAAAAGTCACGATTGCTACACATCCTTGAATAATTATACTAAAGATATATTTTCTCCCTAAACACCGTTGAATACGTAACAGACAGTTAGCCTTACCCATGGAGTTAATAATAAGATCACCCGCTACGGTGCCCGCATGGTCTAAGGCGTCACTCTTGTGTTAGACTAGACTGCCGATGACAGGAAGATATGTGTTAAATTCCCGGTTTGATGTACTGGGGTTTTTTCCTAAACGGTTTTACACTCTCCCTCCCCTCAAATGCAGGTACACTTCTTCTAAATTTAACCTTCTTAATCCCTAACTCATTAACCTAACTAATGCATAGGCGTACCACGTATAACCTGAACAGGTAGTAAGACGCGGTGCTAAAAAACACTGCTATTGATAGAAATCAACCCTTATTCGGCTACACGTTCTAGTAGGGCCTATTGGCTATAATTTAAGATAATAGACGAAAGAGATTGGGTTTTAAAGAGATTAATCCACCTGTAAAAAGTATTGTAGGCCTACACCACGTTCTAGAATAATTCAATTCCGAGTGTGTATCGAACATAGGTCTCCCGAGATAAAAAGGGCGAGGGGAGATATCTCACGTAGTGTGGTATAAAGAGTCAAGTTAGTAATAAGCTAGATTTCACGTGACATTTAGATAAAGGTCAAAATCTCAATCTGGTGCACTAAGGATGGTTACTCCACCCCACTCGAATTAACTGACTAATAAATAATCATGGTTGGACGCACACCCTTAGTATTGCTGGTAATTCTGAATAGTCAATATAATGAGCATGATTAGTCTAATAAGCTGCTAGTTTTATGACAACAGTTTGATTCATTCTCATCTCAGGACTTCCAAACAGAAGGATCTTAATTATTTTAGAGTGGATATTTCAAATTAAAAATTATTTGCTGAATGAATATCACCGTTATTGATATATATTAAGAACTCAGAAAGACTGTAGGAGGGGTTTATTATCAAGTTGCATTTAGGTAAAAATAGCTGGCACCTTTTAAATTATGTTTAGTTCCTACCCTAAACGCTAGGTTTCAATATTCAATAAAGGAAAAGGGATGGTTTATTTTCAACTTGAGTTTCCCGTTTCCTATATCTGCTACAAGATATTGTCACATAGAGATATTCTTATTTACCTTTAGATTTTTGCCCGTTTGGATTAAGTCTGATTAATATTGTGTTAAAAGCTTCGTTAAGTAAATAAATAAATTGTTCACACATTAAACTTATATCTAAACCGGGCCTTGAATATTTACTCAAAATAAAGTGATTTCTTGATCGTGTATAGAAGTCACCTCTTGACCAAATACAAAAAATTAAGTTGTTTTTAACGTGTATAGAATTAACCCCTTGACAAAATAAATGAAATAAAGTTGTTACTTAATCGTGTATATAATTCACCCCCTGACAAAATACAGAGAAGTAAGTTGTTACTTAATCGTGTATAGAATTCACGCCTTGACCAAATAAAAAAAAGAAAGTTGTTACTTAATCGTGAATAGTATTCATCCCTTGACCAAAAAACAGAGAAGTAAGTTGTTTCTTAGTCATGTATAGAATTCACCTTTTAAAAAAAAATACAGAAAATAGAGTTGTTTCTTAATCATGCATTGAAATCACTCATTGACAAAATAAAGAAAATAAAGTGTTTTTTTATAGAGTATAGAAGTCACCCCTTTACATATTACACAAAAGAAAGATATTTATTAATTTTGTATAGAAATTACCCCTTGTCAAAATACAGAAATCTATTTTTTTTAGCTGTGAATTGTCTGACTCGCTAAGTAAATTGGTACATAGTACTATCACATTCACAAAGGGCCGCATAATATCAAACGAATTTGTGATGAACTTTTATTGAACAAGGTCATATTTGGCGGGGAGATTGAGCTGGACGGAATCTCTGGTGGAGATTATTTGGCTGCCCGCAACCAGTTGGATAAAGATGTAAATTTAAAATAACAGATGATCTCTTAATTAACTATTGAAATCTCATCATAACTAAAAATCGGATTATTAGAAAGGCTTGCCATACCGAATGAAAGGCTTGGATTTGAATTATTTTTCCACCCTAGTGATTTTCTTTACGCTTTCCAGACTAGCACTAACACGTTTTCTATTAATTAGACTTCATATTCCAACCCCACTAGAGAGATTCGCTATTAACCCTTGTCTTTAAACCTTCTTATACATAAATTGTTGGTTTATTAATCCTTTAGGAAGGTAAAGATTTATTTTCAAAGAAAATTAAAGCAATAATTTGGTCCTCAATCGTGTTTTGAAATTGTTCTTTCCCCCCCATTTATAAAATGCGTTGTTGTTTTAGGAAATAGGGGAATGCCTGAAGGAAATATGTACAGTAGCCCCATGGCTTCTTTGGTGCTGACTGACAGTCAACAATTAGGTATATACCTAAATGTTGACTGGCAGAAGTGACAGCTGCTAAACATGTTTTTTGCAGATCATATGGCTCAGCGTAGGGATACATAATTTGGTCTGGTAGCTTTTTAAAGCCGTCAGCTGTCAGCTGTGAGCTGTCAGTGAGCACCAAAGAAGCCATGGGGCTACTGTACTGATAGATGGGAGCCCACACCAGTAGCCATGTGGGTAAAGACGTCAGTCTCGTCTTGTTTGTCCTATCAATGACGGAGAGTGGTCGGGTTTTGAATATTCTCTAAATGTATTTAAGTGGTTCTTGCAGTTAGGGCTTTCTCTACAGTCTAACTTATTTATTCCTACCTCATTAATTTAAATCTGCGGTTAGTCTGGACGGGTATTAAGACATGCTGTACTAAAATGTGACAGCAGAGAAAGTTAGTCAAATACGACCTCAAAATATACAAATATTTATAAAAGTGAGTAAGGTGATCGCCTACCACAGCACCTAGACTCATTGCAGATGTCCAAAAAATCGCATTATTTAATAAAAGTTATTTTTTATTTACTTTTTAGCATCGCGTCTTACTACGGGTTAGGATACTAACTGCACTAATGTTCTAGGAATTATGAAGGCTTAATTTAGATGATGTGCACCCACATTTGCATGGAGGGAGGGTCTAAAACCATTTAGGAAGGACCATCCTCAGTATAACCGACCGGGATCGAACCCCAATCTCTCCATCTTCCTCAGACTAATCCAACAGGAGAGAAGCACGTTAGAACATGAGGCCACAGAAGCGGGTAATAAAAGTTTTGTTATTTAAAAATATAACTCACGCTGAAATTGAAATAAAATAATATTAATTATATCTTTTTGCTAACGATGTTTCACGCGAAATTTCGCAGTAAATAATATCAAAGTAAATTGTCAGAAACAAATCTAGCCTTCCTCAAGAAAACAAATTATTTTTTATTAGGTTCACAACAGAAAATGTTAATATAATTTACAATGTGTTAGTATTCTTAAAGCTTAAGAACTAATACTCCCATAAGAAAATACCAACGTGTGAGAGAATACATTCCTTTAAAGTAGGCGGTGGCCTTTAAATATCCAATTACAATTCTAAAGCAAATTCCCCTCAACCCACGGTCATCGTTAATATTTTACGATATAGACCACTTTTGTATAGCAGAGGTCAAACAGCGGCTGAAATGGGATGAGTGTGTTGGAATTATTAATTCGTTGATTTTTGCCACAAGACCAGAGAGCGTCTTCATTATAATTAGCGATAATTATACAGAGATAACATTGCGTGGACTTAAGAGGTTTCTTCCTGTCCTTGATTTTTTTTTCCTTGACAAGTTTCATCTTCCCTTAAAGGTGGTAAGAAGTGGCTTGAATATTTTACTTTGTTTTATTTTACAAATCTTCAGTTTAAGGTGGAGCTTACCCTTGTGTCAGGCATAAACATGCTACATTAAATTATTTAAAGTAATACAAAACATAATACTAATATTTAGCAACGCGTCTTACTAACCGTTCGGGTTATACGCTTAATTACTAATTACGTTAATGGGTTATTAAATGGGAAGGTTGAAAGAAGAAGAAGTGAGCCCGAATTTTCGTGGAGGAAGAGTGGAAAACCATTTAGGAAAACCATCCCCAATTCACTCGAGCGAGATTCGAACCTCGTTCTCCCCGTCCTCGGCAGTCCAGCTCAACATGAAATACAAAACATAAAAGGTGTTTATATATATATATATATATATATATATATATATATATATATATATATATATATATATATATATATATATACGTATATATATGTATATATATATATATAATATATATATTTTTATTACCGCGTCTTATTACTCGTTCGGGCTATACGCATATGTACAGTAATAATTATGCTTGTGGTTGTATGTATTAGGAAGATTATAATTATAGGAGTTTTACCCGCATTTGCGTGGAGTGAGAGTTGAAAATCATTTTGGAAAAAACCTCAGTACACCCGTCCGGGATTCAAACCTCGATCTCCCTGTCATCAGCAATCCAGTCTAGTGCAAGGGTAGCGCGTTAGACCACGCAGCCACCGAAGTGGGTTGTAAATATATCTAAATAGGTTCTTAAATTGAATAAAGCAATGTTTTAGAATCAGATAACATACTTTACTACAGTAATATTTAAGAACCACATACGGTTGGCTACAGTTGAACAAATTAAGTCCTTTTACTTTCAAAATACCCATCCAAAAAAAAATAGAAACACTGTCACCTTGAATCTACACGTTATAGCTATAATCTAGCATATAAGACAATGATGAATGGATATAAATAATGACGTGGGAAGTGGGATCCATGGTACTTTTATTCGACCCCAGTTTTTGTAACGCCACTTTTTAGGCCTACTACCTGTTCAGGCTATACACCTATATATGCTAATTACTCTTACATTATACGGATGAGAAAGAAAGAATTTTAGAGGTAATCTACCCTAATTTGCGTGGAAAAGGAGTTTGGAGTCATTTAGGGAAAACCACCCTCAATAAACCTGACTGGGATTCGAGTCCCAATATCCAGTCTCCAGCAGGCTAGTTTAGCACGTGAGTGACGCCTTAAGCCATTTGGCCACTGAAACGGGTTTTAACCCCAGTTGATAAGTAGAGTATTCTAAAGCTTGTATAAAATCTTACTAACAATTTTACCTATACATTCAAACTCCTCGAGCTAAGGTTAATGTTTGTTTTTACGTGTTGCTTTGATAGGTTAGTTTGGTTTATGAAGTATGAGAAAATATACACTTGTGTTTATAAAGTGCTAGTGAAGCTTCATTGGTGGCTATGAGGCAATAAAGATTGGTAAGGAATGTACCAGTAAATTGTTCCCTGTCTCCTAATATCCATTTGACCAACCAAACACACGATACTAGGGTCAGTTTGACACTGAATGACTAGCATCGGTTGTCGCATGGTCTATAACCAGGTATCCATTTGTTGCGTATCAGCGCATCGTGTCACCGTTGCTTATCAGTGGAGACGGGAAATCGTTGCAAAGTGGAGTGTCTAAGCAACGGGCCAGATCGGTCATTTGTCGGTTTTTCGCCGTCACATCACGACACTTGGTTGAAACATATGTGGACGTGCTACCATTTTACCGCGTTGCACGCTCATTCCTGTCGAGGACGCTCGGCGGAAACCTTGTGTAGAGATTTGGTTTTGGTCAGTACGGGGGTTTTTTTTTTCCGTTTATTGTTGTTATGGATATATTTTTGGCCCAATGGAGTGGGGCAAGGAGGAGAACATATGGTTTATAAAAATATACCGCAAAGGTTACTTAATTTGGGACCCGAAACATCCTGATCATTTCAATAAAGTACGGAAACAATATGCATGTGAGGAGAGATGTGCTCATTGCTGAAGAATAACTAAAACTGGACACTCAATTTCGATGATACGTGTTCCATGTCCTCCATTTTGATACGGATAGGCAGTGATGATACGAAAAGAAAATCAGACAGTGCTGCACCGTATCGTATCAATAGATGATACGTACGCAACGATGACACGATACGTGGATAGCCACCTTAACATGTATTTATCGTGTTTTACTGAATTGCTGGTGATAGAATTTGGGTTAGAGTCTCTGTTAGGTATAATGAGAGTTATTTTTCCTTCAAGGTTTATCATTCTTCCTCCACTCAAGTGTGGCTATACTTCACCTAAAATTCCACTTTCCTCACACTTACCACATTAGGGCAGTTCATGTATGCTTACAACTCAAACGAATACCAATAAGTACTGAAAAAATTAACTAATGTTTATTTATTGACATTAAAGAGCAAGTTTGATATTTAATTTGAGGAAACAATTTACTGGTACAGTTCCATCAAACTTTTCTTGCCTTGGTAACTACAAGCCGTCCCTGAAAAGTACAAGCTAAATATCCCAAATAAAAATAAAAAAACTAAATTTGAATACTACTCAATTTCAACACCAACATTTTAAATATTCCATTTATCAAACCGTTATTTAATTTTTCCAAAAAAAAAGCTATATAGTGCGATGCTTAGATCAACATAAGATAGTTCCACCACTAAAACACAATAATGATTACATATAAGCCAAACATGCGGACCACAAATAAATGTGCAGTTGAACTCTTTAAGCTTATAATTTTTTATAAACATTCTGAACAAGCGTGTGTATATTATTAGTTGTTTTTATGGCACCTATCTCATGTGTTTGTATCAGGAGAGATGTTTCGCCGTAGCCACGATTTAATACCTCCTTATTTCTTAAATGCAACCACCTATGTAATTTAGTGGTCATAGCTCCTCACTAAAGATCTGGAGGTCCTGGGTTTGATCCCCGGCGCTTTCAGAGGTTTTATTGTGAAATAATGGGCTCATAACGGGGTCAACTCAGTCCATAGAGAAAAGTAATTTCTCTATGGCTCAGCCTCGAGAGGACAATTGAGTAGACACTTGAAAAAAGTAGTGGTCCCGGTTTAAAATAATGAGATCAATGGTTGAAGGACTCATTGTGCTGAGCACATAGCACCCTATATCCACAAATGTTGGCACTATCTTCGCCAGCTTGCAGCGTCTGCTTGGTCAATATAGTAGCTTGAGAGCTGACACCATAGTGCTCTTTTTTACACCTATATTCGCCCAAGTGCTACGTATTCTTGAAATAATTGCTTTATTGCACGCAACCAATTTTGGAACAATATTTTTGCACGATACATAGGCCCAACGTATTGGACCTAGTAATAACCCTGGCTACTATTATTATTATTATTATTAGCACCAAGTCTTAATACCCGTTTGGGTTATACGCACTTACGCTAATGTGCAATGGTAGGGTGAGTGTGAGATGAAATGGAGGACCTACAGTTTAACGTGGAATCCGAACCACGGTGGAGGCCTGGCATTCCTCACATTCACAAGTTGTGATTAATACACGTCTTGTCAGAGGTGAAGGAAGTGTATGGCAATCAGATAAATCTGTGCCGGGACCGAGGACGGAACACTGGACCCCTAGCACAGAAGTCCGACACCTTACCCCTAGACCACCAGGTCACCAACTCTAGCAACTATTAGCAACATCACTTTTCACCTCAATTACAATAAGAGCTACTTTTGGAACTACGGCTACAAAAAAGAAATGGGATCACACTTCTAATTGAGTGGCATGGCCCTTCCACGAAGTAAAATGCGAGAATTACTAGGAAAGCTCAGTCCAGAGTTGAAGTCATGGGATTTGAATAACAGGAACTCGCTTCGGGAACTAGGAAAATTGTGTGGTGTTAAAGACCATGACTTGAAATACCTATGTCCTGGCTACTATTTAGTCTGCCCAGCCATTATTAGGATATTGGCTACTATTAACAAGCGGTGCTAAATAAATAAAATAAATAAAAACTATTAACAACTTTAATTTTTACCCCAGCTTTAATTAGTTGCTATCACGGTGCCGGCTACTATTAGGTCAAACATGATACGTATTAATTTAAATTAGTTTAAAAATGACACCTGAGCATGGAAATCGATTTAAAATTGGGTGGAGAGAGAAGAATATAGCTTAGGGAAATGCACCCGCATCTAAGAGTAGAAAGCGGTAGAAAACTATTTGAATGATATTTATATAACTAAACCAGGCAAGGGTTAAAAGCCCCAATGTCTCCTTCGGCAAACCATACTGACTACTTGGTGCGTGTGCATATTTAACTTTAATACTCTGTAAATTTTATTCTAAACATTGTTTGGATAAAAAAGCATTTGTCATTTGAAATTTTGGAGAGTGAAGAAAATAGGAGGTGTAAGGGGGGGAGGGGGGTCTGTCTGGTCTACAACGTGATCCGGAACTGTAACCATCGTGATACCAAGAATAGACACGGAAGCGAGTTCGTTCGCGGACCCACTGAACTCTAGTGGACGAAATATGCGACGGGTTCTCTTTATTTATTTTGTCTTGACAGTCCACACCGTCGTATCTTTCCGTAGCGGGGAGGGGGGCGAGAGAGAGAGGGGGTCACGGAGAAACGTAGCCCTCGTCATGGTACGTCGAGTACATTCTGCGGTATGGATATAGTACACTAAGGACGTTTTTCTTTCTTTTTTATCTATTTTTTATTAGCTTGATTTTCATCTGGTTCTTTAGCACGCACGAGATACTCTGAAATGGCAAACATATATTTTTTTTCAAAAAAGATAATATTAAAAAAATAAAGGTCATGTAATTGTTGAGCAGAGTAATAAAAAAATAGGAGAAAGGAGGAATTTAAAACATTGATGAAATCTTATATATATATTTTTATATGCATATATTTTTAATGTCCACTTTCTATTTTACATTATCATTCCCACTGGAATGTCTTTTTTTTTCTAAATAACTATTTAGTAAAAAGTTTGTATTTTGTGTTAATATTTCTTGTGTTTAGTATTTCCTTAGCTACCTAGTTGTATTTTTCAAAAGTGAAATAATAATAATAATTTATTCCGCAGATTTTATGGTTTTATGAACTGTTAGAAAAATAATGTTTTACAGTAAATAAAATAATGAATGTAATTTATTTTGTTTAGTGTGAAAGTACTACTTAGTTTTGAAATTTTCCCTTCATTATTTGTAATTCAACAAACAATTGCTCTCAAAGTAAATCAATGTTTAATACTTTTTTGAAGTTTTATAAATAATAGCTTGCTAATAAAAAAGATTGTATTGGCTGTAGCAATTGATTCAATATAATAAAACACATTGAGCCTAGAAAATTGTATTAATAGAGTTTGGTTGGTATTATTACAGAACACATATAAATATTAATTTCTACCATAAATTATGTATTTTATTGCACCATTATCCATCCATATAATCTGTATTTAACTAAACTAATGTTAGAGATGAGGATGGTAGAATTTATAAAAAAAATGTACACTCAATTATTTTAAAGGTGCATGGGAAACCATTTAGAAATAAACCACCTTAAATATACCCTGCTGGGATTTGAACCCTAGTCTTCATTATCAGCGGCAATCCAGACCATTGTTAGATTGATGGCCCAGACCATGTGACCACCAATGTCGGTTGGCGAGTTATTAAAATATCACATTACCAGAGATATTATTGACTACTTAATCGTTTAGTAGAAAAAATATCTTAAACAGAAGTTAACAAAATATCTTGGTGAAGGTTTCAATTAAGTTTATAACCTATTCTGGCTACGATTTCTTAAGCAAATAATTCAAACCACTTTTTTAGAATACTGCCATAGTAGACTCGTGACTTGTTCCGTGGAATGATGGCCAGCATTATAAAATATTAGATATATTTAGATTACACTAACTAGGCATCAACTTCTTATGATTGATAGTCAATTATAATAGAATGTTTGTCTGCATCTTCACTGAGATAAAACACAATATTATAAGAAATAGACCTACAGCGACGTGCAATTATCTTTCTATGAAAAAAGTTGGAAGCAAGCGCCGTAAATAACGAGGCAAATAACTGCATCAAACTTTTTCGACCCATCCTTGATGGCCAACGGTTAGAGAGGCTAACCAGAGTTGCAGGAGACCGCTGTTTGATAATGGGAATTGGATTAGGAACACTTTGGTTATACTGTGGTTGGACAGATTTAACAGACAATAACCCGCCTCAGTGGTGTAGTTAGCTAACACGCTAATTGCATGTTGAGCTAGACTGCCGAGGACGGGGAGATTGAGGTTCGAATCTCGCTCGGGTGAACTATGGGTGGTTTTTCCTAAATGGTGTTCCACTCTCCCTCCATGCAAATGCGGGCTCCCTTCCTCTATATTCAACCTTCCCAATTCCTAGCCCATTAGCGTAATTAGTACTTAAACGTATAACCCAAACGAGTAGAAAGCCGTGGTGCTAAATAAATACATAAATAACAGACAACACAAATTTTTATGATAATATTGTGTGTTAAGTGTTTCTGTATTTTTTTTATTTCTACATTTTAATATAGAGAGATTTTAATCGTCAAAATTTATGACCTATAGATTAAGACAGATGTTTACGTTTTATGTGACCTTGAACTCAAAAACTTTGGTTTCACAATTTTACATATCAATACATTTGTACATTAGGCTACAGCCGAAACGGATAAATAGATTTATTTCAAATTTTGTATTTATATTTGATCAGGGAATATCGTGATTTTAAATCCCTCACTAAAATTAAGGTTAGTTGACTTTTGACTGACTTTTTAAGGTTTTTTTTAAATAAATGCTATGGCTCACCGTACAAGCATTCTAGTTCCTTTACCTTAAAATGGATCCATTTATATTAATAAATATTTAATTATGTCAGTGTGTAGCTTATGTATGAATATTTGTATATTCCTCCAAATGAGCTAGAAATCTGAGATTTAGTGAAGTTTAAGAGAAACCACTCAAAATGTGCGTCTAAAATTCAAAACTTTGAAATTCATAATAAATAAATAAATAAGTGTTTTAGATAATAACTTTCATTCGTTTGTATATTTTTGTACTTCATTATTAAGTAAATATTATAGAAGAAGGTTTAGACTCAAATCCAAGGGAAGTTACAAATTACTACAGAGTATACCGTTTGTGTACTTTTGTTGATTCGTATTATTGTTAGTTAGTAAAAGAGTATTTCTTTCGCAAATAAAAATGTTTACACTTAGCTAAAAGTAATATTCATTATCTTTAATTTATTTTAAATAGTTATTATAAATACAATTGATGATTCTGTATAAATTCAGTTTCAATACAATTAATTAAATTATTTGCTTTGAAGGCAAACTATATACAAATCAACTCGGCATTTGTTTATATGAATGGTTTGCGTGTTTTGTTTTGACTCCAGTAAAGCCGATAGTAAAACCTTCTTAAAGCCGATCGTACCTACATTTCGCTCTACGAACTACCTCTATTGTTGACCTAAAGTATAAACACGACATCAATGATTCAGCCGTCATCAGAGAAGCCAAACTGCTCGTTTGGGACGAGTCTACAATGAACCAAGCCATTCACTAGATGCAGCCAATCAACTGTTGAGGAATATATTGAATAAGCACTCGTCATTTGGGAGGAAAGAATCAGTGCTAGGGGGTTACTCAAGACAATATTTACTAGTTCCTTCACATGTTATTATTAGAGCAAGCTTCCAGATCATTATTAAATACTCTCAGAAAGAGGATGAACTTTATTTAAACAATAACGTGCGGGAAATCGGAAGTAGCTTCAGTTAGTTGCTGGCTCATGAAATTGGATGATGGAGAACTGAAAAGCTGTCACAGCTTGAATGAAATTTTCATAGAAGGGCAAGATGATATATTTACACACAGTTCGATATTTCATAACACATTCGGAGGAAGTTTAAGCCCACCCAATGAAAATAAATTAGAAGGAGAAATGATTATTTTAGAAGAAGTAGTACATTGTTGCACTATTTTGGACCCTGCCAAATAAGAAGATGAGCAGAAAAAATCAACTACTCAGTAGAGTTTTTAAATAATTTTACACCCCCAGGGGTGCTGCCACACAGGTTAAAATTAAAAATAAGAAGTGTAATAATGCTCTCAATAAAATTTAGTACCAAATATAACCTAATGTAATGGAACCCGTCTAGCAATGAAAAATGTTGATCTAAATCTAACCATTAGAACAATTTTAAAAAGTTTTCTTCAAGGGATTATATGTTTGATACCACGAATAAATTTGGTGGCTGTATACTCTAACATCCCCTATATTATGAGACCAAGGCAGTTCCCATTTAAACGGACATTCCCAATGATTATTAATAATTCACCAGGTCAAACTTTAAATAGTGTTGGTATTTAAATGCCCAAGCCCCTTTTAAGACATGGTAAATTTATTTTTAGCACCGCGTCTTACTAAGCGCTCGGGTTATACGTTTAATTACTAACCATGCAAATGGATTTAGGAATTGGGAAGGTTGAATTTAGAGGATGTGAGCCCGCATTGGCGTGGAGGGAAAGTGAAAAACCATTTTAGGGAAAACCACCCCAGTTCATCCGACCGAGATTCGAACCTTGATCTTCCCGTTCTCGGCAGTCTAGCTCAACATGACAAGTACGGTGCTAAAAAAAATGTAATAGTTGTTTTTCGGAGAAACATTTATTTGAGGTTAATTTACTGATAATCGATTTTTAAACATTTAGTTCCAAGCTTTAATAAAATAGAATAATAATGTACCTATATACGAATGTTTCGTATCATTTTTCCTATTGATCTTACTACCCATCCAGGATCTACTTATTAATAATAATATTTAGCACCGCGTCTTACTACCCGTTCGGGTT
Organism: Timema podura; assembly: GCA_033556935.1. Lineage (NCBI taxonomy): Eukaryota > Metazoa > Arthropoda > Insecta > Phasmatodea > Timematidae > Timema > Timema podura. The sequence continues at coordinate 1,733,695 of JAVRXN010000003.1, forward strand.
ATACGCTTAAGTACTAATTACTATAATGGATTAGGAATTGGGAGGGTTGAATTTAGAGGAAGTGAACCCGCATTTGCGTGGAGGGAGAGTGGAAAACCATTTAGGAAAAACCACCCCCAGTTCACCCGACCGAGATTCGAACCTCGATCTCCCCGTCCTCGGCGGTCGAGCTCAACACGACTGGCGCGTTAGCCAACTACGCCACCGAGGCGGGTATCTACTTATTTAACCATGCTAATGGTGTAGGGATGAGGACGTAAAAAGAAGAGGAAATGTACTCGCATTTGCGTGGAATAAGAGTGTAAAACCATTTAAGAATAATTACGCTCAATAAACCCAACTAGGATTCAACCTCCGACCTCCTTATCACCGGAAAGTCATACTAGATGATACTTATATTTAGCCCTCTCTACTACCAATGTGGATACGTCCCTTTTTCTTTTTTTTAGCATTGCTCCTTACTACTCGTTCGGGTCATACTAATGTGCTAGGAATAATAAATGTTGAATTTAGAGTATGTGTACCCGAATTTGCGTGGAGGGAAAGTGGGAAACAATTTATGGAAAACCAACCTCAGTTGGCCCGACCGTGATTCAACCCTAATCCCTGCAGTCTAGACTATTGTGAGAGTAACCCTTTAGACAATGCTCCAACCAAACACGGTATTACGTCATATCTTAAGTTAGTATGTAAATAATGTTCTGGTATAACCTTTGCATTAGAGGGGCAGTAAATATATATCAACAAACTTCTAATGATATATTGACCTGTAATGTAAAAACAGACAATGAAAATTTCTGTTAGCAATAGTTTCATAGGGTGCTGAAATATGTCAGAAGTTTTTATCGACAGAATAATTTTCCTATACCGGGTGGTCCAGGAGTATTGTCGTGTCTGGTGTAGGTCTAACCACTACTACCACAGTCGATAACACCAGGATTCTACCACTGGTAAATAAATATGTCGGGAGGACACGTGTTAGAGATATATGGACTAGAGATTACAACTGGACTCGTTAGAAAACCAGATACCAATCATTTGTAGTCGACTAAAGGCACCGCCTACTTTAAGGGTAATAGCCTCACACTGCCGTATTTCTTATGAGAATGGCTGTTTAAAAGTTTCAAAACCACTAAAACAATCCTAAACAATCATAACGTTTTCTGTTGCGACCCTGTTAAAAATTGACTTTATATATTTGTGGAAGGCTAGATCTATATTTATAACTAGGGCTAGGACTATTATAATTTTGCGTTTTTTTATTATTTTTTTTGAAAACCTTTAATGTTGTTCAAGTGTATACAGATGTGTTTCATAAGAAACGAAGCTGATTTAAGTAGCTTTGTTGAAGCATTTTTTTAGCATATTTCAGTGTTTTTACGCGTTATGGCATATTTTCAAAATTTTCAGTCATTTTAAAGCATTATTTGTTATTTTAAAGTCATTATTTTGTTATTTTCAATATAAAATACATTTTTTTTATGATTTTCCTTGAAATCCAGAATCAATACTGAGAGAAATAAGAGGGGGAGGGGAGTGCCCGTATTTATAAAATCTGTACACGTGTCATAGCAACCGGTGGTGCCACCACGGCAGTAAGCCGTAACATTACTTCCAACCCTCTCTTGTTTTCCTTTATACGGCATATTTTTTGTTTATAGACCTTCAGTTTGGCACAGAAATTGTAAAAAGTTAAGTTGTATTTTAAGAGGGTTTTTTTCTATGTTATAGGGTATGTTTTTGGACAACACATTTTTAGTTTGCCACATAAACTGTACAAAAAATTAAGTGTTTTTTATTGTTTATTCTTTTTTTTTTTTTTTTTTGTTCTCTAAGTAAAGTTAGTAAAATCTGTTTGTAAAATAAAGAATTTCTGTTGACATAGAAATAGTCAAACAACAAATTTATATTTTTTATATTATGTTTGTTTTGTTTCATGCACCTATAATTTTCTTAATTAATTTTTCAACGAAATGTAATTTTATTGGTAATTTTTTCGTTTTAATTGGCATTTTTAAAGGGCATATTTTTAGGTTTTTTGTCATAAATGCATTTCTTATCAAGCATTTTCTAGCAATTTTTAGGGCATAGAAATCCTAGCTCTATTTATAATCATTTACTTTGATCTCTATATTGAAATGACATTCCGCGAGAAACTTAATTGAAAATCAGCTAATTTCACCTTTTCTAACATTTTTATATTATTACTAGCTTTTGCCCGCGGCTTCGCTCGCGTTAATGTAGATTTTATCAATAAATTCAGGTTGTCGATTGACACAGGGAATATGACAATAAAAACGATGAACATATTGAGGTTGTTAGTCAATAGAGGTAGAGATAAAGAAAAAAACAAACTACACAATATAAATCAGGATTAAGTGTAGGAGTATAAAATAAGTAGTGGAGTGTGTGTCAGTAGAGTCACAGGTTATGTCTTGCCACGAATTGGAAGATCCTACTCCATCTTAAATTTTACTTACAGTTAATTAAATGCCTTATTTACTCCACTTGTTCTTGACCGTTGCAATCATGGGCACAGAATAGATCATTATTTTAGGACGCTCCTATATACTATGTTGTATGTCCTTCCATTTGGCACAAATACATACAAATTCTGGGCATTGGACACACGCGAACAGGCTACATATAGCTGGCCATGGGGAAAATATGGCATTTCCAAATGCACCCTTGCTACCTGCAATGTTTGCCCTTGCGCTTTGGTAATAGTAATAGCAAAACTAAGTTTGATTGGAAACTAAAGTCTTTTGAATTGAAATGGTAGGTCAGTGGGGATTATTGGGATTCGAGGTATGATTACACTTTCCCCTTTTACCAGACATGTTAAAATGGTGGCACAGATTATATTTTGACCTAAATGTGTAATTCAAAGCCTCGTCCCATTACATAAACGGGGTGCATCTAAATTTCGCATAAGCATAACTAGTACACCTAATTTCAATTGTAGTTTATGCAAGGGTACACCCGATAGCTCCAGAGAATTTAAAAACTCAGCGGGATATGAAGTGCTCTGTTCTGTGTCCATGATTGTATCTATTGACAAATACTCCTTTATTTCTCCCTGCACCTCTTTCCAAATGTCAGTGTTGATTTTGTTAACGATTTCATATTTTGGTGCAAGAATTGCTCTTGCACACAACCAATGATCACAATTTAAATTTAGTTGTAAGTCTGGGTAAACTTTAGCAATGAGCTCCACATCATTTTCCACCAAATTACAGAATTCCCCTGTAAGTAAAATACAACCTTCAGCATCCGTGTCCAAACGTCCATCGCCAATTTTCAATAGTGTCTCTGCGTAATATCCTGAATCTACGTCATTATAAAGGTGGACTCTCATATTCGTTGTTAGGCTGAATTTTTTCACTTTTTCCCACAATCTTGATGACTTGAGACAGGCTTTGATTTCATCTGCATGTGTGCCCCTCTGGATCACCGGTAGAGTTTGTCGGAAGTCACCAGCCAGTAAAACTACCATTCCTCCTCTCTCGCAAGTCCTGAAGATTTTGGTTTAACGCCTCTATAGCTTTTTTGTGGGACATCGTACATTCGTCCCACACTAAAAGTTTACATTGTCGTAGCATCATACCTCGAGAGCTATTTTGCTGAAATGAATAATACCAAACTTCTTACGACAATTTTGTCATTTACCATAACGGGGTGAACAGACAGAGCTTAATTAGCTGAATATAATCATTTTTAATCATTTTAAGATAGATGTGCCTAAAATAACTCGGGAACAGATTTTTATACGGAATATCAGATTTTCTTCTGGGATACCGCAGGTCCCTTTTTCTGTACTCCAGGCATCATGTTGCAATTAATTTATTCATATCAGTAGGCCGAGTTGTTAAGCCGGACGACCGTCTAACAGTTATTTTTTTCTATCCGTCAGGAACAATACTTTTTTCTGGATGAAAGGTACCCTATGTCCTTTTCTGTACCCATGACAACGTGTATTCGAAATTTCATGATGATTGGTCGAGTAGTTTAGGCGTGAAAGCGTAACAAACAATAACAAACAAACAAACAAACTCACATTCACATTTTTTCTGGATGAAAGGTACCCTATATCCTTTTGTGTACCCATGACAACGTGTATGCGAAATTTCATGATGATCGGTCGAGTAGTTTAGGCGTGAAAGTGTAACAAACAATAACAAACAAACAAACAAACTCACATTCACATATTTCTGGATGAAAGGTTCCCTATGTCCTTTTCTGTACCTATGACAACGTGTATGCGAAATTTCATGATTATCGGTCGAGTAGTTTATGCGTGAAAGCGTAACAAACAATAACAAACAAAAAACAAACAAACAAACTCACATTCACATTTTTTTTTGATGAAAGGTACCCTATGTCCTTTTCTGTACCCATGACAACGTGTATGCGAGATTTCATGATGATCGGTCGAGTAGTTTATGCGTGAAAGCGTAACAAACAATAACAAACAAACAAACAAACTCACATTTGCATTTTTTTCTGGATGAAAGGTACCCTATGTCCTTTTCTGTACCCATGACAACGTGTATGCGAAATTTCATGATGATCGGTCGAGTAGTTTAGGCGTGAAAGCGTAACAAACAATAACAAACAAACAAACAAACAAACAAACTCACATTAGCATTTTTTCTGGATGAAAGGTACCCTATGTCCTTTTCTGTACCCATGACAACGTGTATGCGAGATTTCATGATGATCGGTCGAGTAGTTTAGGCGTGAAAGCGTAACAAACAATAACAAACAAACAAACAAACTCACAATCCACATTTTTTTCTGGATGAAAGGTACCCTATGTCCTTTTATGTACCCATGGCAACGTGTATGCGAGATTTCATGATGATCGGTCGAGTAGTTTAGGCGTGAAAGCGTAACAAACAAACAAACTCACATTCGCATTTATAATAGTTAGGATAATTAAAATGTAACGTTTTTAATCATATAGGCCATGTAATATCTTTCATCTCTATTTTGGAGTAAGCGTTATTTTGAAATAACAAATAACTTCTCGAATAACGTGGGATTTCTGGGCGTCTGTAACGCGTCTCAGCGCTATGGTAAATGGTCTTCTTAAAACAGGCGTTGTTTGGTTCATGAAGAAGTGATTATACTTTCTTTTTTTTTATATGCCACGGCTTACTACACGTCCAATCTATCCAAGTTTAACTTCACTAATGGGTTTGGGATGAGGCAGGTTTGATTTTATAGAAAATGTACTCGCCTTTGCATTAAAGGAGAGTGGTAAGCCACTAATAAAAAAACTTCAATACATCCAATCGATTTTCTAGGCCCGACCTCCTAGTCACCATCAAAGCCAGTCTATACGAGATTAACTTATGTCCACTAATGTGGGTTATAATGGAATTAAAAACGAGTCTAATGAAATATATGATTTGTGTTTTAATGTAAGCCTTCATTGATGGTAAAGGTAGTTTTTAAAAATACTGCACGACATATTCTTTATAGAAATAATATTTGAACAGTAAACCTTTAGGTTCTCAATAGTCTTTAATAGATTAGCAATCTATCTATATTAATAAATTGAAGAGTGTGGTGTTTGTCATGAACGTTGCGTGATATCTACCTCACGCGAAGTCCTGAAATTCTAAAATTAGTAGCCCTTGTACACAATCTTGTGCACCGTCGAAGCTGAAATTAAATTAGATGTTTTTAATACTATTACAAACTGAGTCGAAGGAAATAAAATTAAGAGAGTTTTTTCATTATGTTTGAATTATTATTATTAGCACCGCGTCTTACTACCCGTTCAGGTTATACGCACTTACGCTGATGTGTAATGGTAGGGTGATTGTGAGATGAAATGGAGGACCTACAGTTTAACGTGGAATCCGAACCACGGTGGAGGCCTGGCATTCCCCACATTCACAAGTTGTAATTAATACACGTATTGTCAGAGGTGAAGGAAGGGTTTGGCAATCAGATAAATCTATAAATCTGTGTCGGGACAAAGGATTGAACACCGGACCCTCAGCACAGAAGTCTGACATCTTACCCCTAGACCACTATGTCACCGGTATGTTTGAAGCAAGGAAAAGTGTTGCCCAGGGTGACCACGCAGTTCCGGATACTTCTGCTGGTTATCAATAAATCTTGTGTTTAATTTAGTAACAATGCAGGTCCCTGAATTGAAAAATAATTTCCCACTCTTTTAATCCAAACCAAAACGAAAGATCTTTGTTTTGAGTATTAGTTTTTAGAAACTTGGATTTAATTAAATGTATTTCATAGATATAAATCATAATTTTAAGAAACACGCTGCATTTTTTCAAAATATACATTGAACTTTTAATATCATACCTCGGTGGCTGCATCGTTTATGGCATCACTCTCACAATAGACTATGTAGACAGCTTATGACAGGAATATCGGGGCTCAAATCCCAGTCAAGTGTACTGAGGGTGGTTTTCCCTAAATTGTTTTCCATTCTTTCCCCACGTAAATGTGGGTACATTTCCTCTGAATTCAACCTTATTCTTCCCTAACACATTAGCATAATTATAACAATGCGTATAACCTAAACAGATAGTAATAAATGGGGCTAAAAGAATTATATATTTTCCATACCCAAATCATTTTCTGAAAACAATTCTCGTTTGCTATATTGGTTATTCCCCAAAACTAGGATGTAAACAACGACCACGTGAATAAGTGTCGTTACCTAAATCCCGTTGTAGCTAGTACGATGGTTATTTCGTGATAGTTCTCTTCATTATTTGATTTCAAGCTTTTCTTTTGAATCAAGCACGAAAAAATCGCACATGTGTAATTGTGTATGGGTAATAGGAGTATATAAAGGTAAAATCCAATTTTTTATAACAGCTAGAAAAGTTACTAGCTCTACTTCCACTTAATCATTATGTAAAATCATGTCATCTGTAACAGTCACGTTTTATAGATATTATTAATAACTATAAAATAACACTAATAATATAGTAATATACTATCAAGTTTAGCCACAAAAAATACGTTTGTTTTTTCTAAAAGGTCCTTTTTATGAAAATTATACTATAGCCAGTCCCTTCTCTTCCCTTCCTCGTGATGTCATATAATTTACCCTCGGCGTTATTCAACAATTGGACAAACTTCCCATTCTGGTTGTAGAGTATTCTTGTCGTCACTTTCACAATACAGCCCACGTACTGGTGTTTATCGTGTGGATTAGCCACGGTCAGTCTTGAGTTCAATAGCTACATCTGTCACACAGGGGCGCTGTTGTGAGCGTTAGTGGCATTGTAGACCTTGATTTGTCAAGTCCGCGTCTTTAGGCTTGTCTACGCCTTCCGACAGTGGAGGTGTTATTGGTCTCTGTGTCAGTGTTGCCAATTTACGTCCACTAAAAGTCCCAAACACATGGCTGAAGAAAATAACACAAAATAAAGGAAGGTATACGATTTAAAAAAAAACTTTCAAACTTTACACATAAATCTTGACTTGGATGTGTGACTTGAAAATTCGAAATTTGACAGGAAATATGATAAAACAAAGATGGTGATTTTCACCTAAAAAGTCCTAATGTTTTGACTTTTAAAATTTGTATTGTTGGAAATGTAAAGTCAAAGTTTTTTGGCTAGTCAAGCATGGAGAAGTATTTTCTTGGAGGTGTTTATAGAGTGCTAGAGCTATGAGTATAAAATTCGTTATCGTGTACATGTCTTTAAAAAAATCCCAATATTTTTTTGCAAATAATCGTGACAAGCCAACTTATGAATCCTTAAAACCCTTATAATATCCGGAATATACGTTTTCAAATATATCCTAACAGTTTATAATAATCTAACTTAAAGAGGTATAGTAGTAATAATATTGCATGTCTAGGGCTACGTCATTCTTAGCCCAATTTGTGGTAATATTAGCCAGTACTAATGTACCTGTTGCCCAGGAGACGCCCAAATGTACTAATCGTACATCCTTTTCGTGGAGGTTTTTCCATGTACCAATGAGATGAGGTGATGATGTTGGTTATAGTGAGTATGAGGGTCTAGAATCGATGGAAACACTTAAACCTAACTAAACCTAACTAACCCAAACCTGGTGGCCATTGGGGTAACTACCTTTCGATAAAAAAAAACACTCAAGGTACCAGACGGGAATAGAACCTGGAATCTCTAGACTCGTAGCCAGATGCACTGACCCCTAAAATATGGGGCCGATTACTTAAGGAAGTGATAAATAAATATAATCCGTATAACACATATTCTATAAATTGTTCTTTCAGAATTTATTTTTCATTCTTTAAAACGTGTATTATTCTAGTCGTTAAGCCACAATTTAAAAAAACTTTTACAATAAAAATAATAAACACATCTTTTAACATGTTAATGTAAATCCAAAAAGCTAGTAATTGTTTTTGAACAGTTTGTAGTTTGGTTTTTAATATTCAAAAGACAAACTTAAATAAAAATGGTATTCCAAAAAACATCTCTAGAGGCTCCAACTGGTATTCACGACTGCTCTGAATTTAAAACCACCTGCTTTGGTGGCCGTATGGTCTATGGCGTCACTATCGTAATATAGTGGACTGTCAATGACTGGAAGATCGGGGTTCGAATACCAGTTGGTTGTACTGAGGTGTTTTCTCCTAACCTAACCATTGTCCATGATAAATAGGATCAGACATGTACAATACAATTTCCACCCAAGTCAAATGAGGCAAGTAACGTATCGTGGTTTCAGTCAAGCTCTACGGCTTAATATTGATGTAAATAGCTTTCGTGTTGTTAGCAGATAATTATTATTTAAGTGATCACGAAGACAGTGGGCATTTGGTGCCCCATGCACCAGATTGCAGGAACCGTTACCGCAGGAGGTAAACAAAGCACAATACCTACCATCAACCAATGAAAACACGACGTGATTTTGGTTTTCAGGTGGTACACCATATCACTGTGATGGAGACTTAAGGTTAGCAGAATACTGCAACATGCATCCTATCCAGGGGGAGACTATCAACCATCCCTACGTCACCGAAAGGCTATATAGGATAAGATATCACAAATCTTTCATTCTATTCGCCATTTGTTTGAACGGCTGTTTACCGTTTGACCAACATATTGTAGCCATGATATTTCCACCGGTATTTATCGTGGAATGTTTCTTCCTATACTTAACTTATTATATTATTATTATTATTATTATATTAGCACCGCGTCTTACTACCCGTTCGGGTTACACGCACTTACACTAATGTGTAATGGTAGGGTGATTGTGAGATGAAATGGAGGACCTACAGTTTAACGTGGAATCCAACCACGGTGGAGGCCTGGTATTCCTCACAGTTCACAAGTTGTGATTAATACACATCTTGTCAGAGGTGAAGAAGGGTTTGGCAATCAGATAAATCTGTGTTGGGACCGAGGATTGAACCCCGGACCCCTAGCACAGAAGTCCGACACCTTACCACTAGACCGCCAGGTCACCTTCCTATACTTAAATTAATTATTATAATGTGTTTATCTTTCACTGCCTTTTTGGACGACATTTTCTGTACACCGCCACCTGGTGTGGCGTGGAGTATTGCCAGGGTAAGCAAAGTTAGCTTAAACTGTACCTGTGATACGTTATCATCACTAAGTAGAATAATCATTTGTTAAATATAACAACACTTCCCATGTGAGGTGTTTAGGACAGAGCCTATGTTTGGTTGTACAAATTGAGACAAAGGGGTCGAGAATATATCGCAGGTACAGGTGAGTTTTTTAAAACTCCGTTTACCATGGCAACACTCCCCGACACTACACTGGTTTACTGGATTTATCTTCCTGGCCTTAACAAAATGATACAAGTATAAATTATTTATGTACGTGACTCGTAATGTAACAGTTTGGTAAACCTGAACTCATTTGGTTGCCTTTTGTAACGATTCTTCGTTTATATTAATATTCAGCGCTATAGGGCCTAGATATTTGTCATCAACATTATAAATTTATTGTATTTATCTTCTAGGAACATTTTTTTAAATGCTGCGTCAATTTTAATCATTCAGACTAAACTTTGGTTAGTACTCTTACATGTTTACCTCGAATTTCTTACTAAATACACTTTTCCTTACATTTCCAATAATATTTATCTCTCTACCTAGATATGTCAGGAAAGCTCTTTCTACATCTTATATTTATATTTATTTATTTTTTCCCTGTTTCCAAACTAGTAGATATTTGGAGAATCTTTTGGAAAATACAAGTACAAATATATTGGTTATAATTTAATTTAATTATATTAATCTAATATTTTTCTTCAAAACATTTTTTCTTTTTCAATCTTCTACAATAAAATATCTCTTAACTCACTTTTAAGGTTTTATTAACTTATTGTAACAACCATTGATCTGGTTTTATAAAGTACGTTCCTTACAAAAATTTTCAATATTGGTTATAGTTAACATTGATAGTATTTTACCATACTTTTGTCTTGGGGGCCACTCACCACTCACACTCACCACTCACCCACTCACCACTCACCACTCGCCACTCACCACTCACCACACGCCCAGCACGGATTATTATTATTATTATCTAATAGGTATTATATCAAAATTGACATCTAAAAATCCCATGACTTGTTGAATGAATATGTTAACGTAGATCTAATAACGTTTTCTAACTGTCAGATGTATCCATCCGAGAGAAAATTGGTGTATATCGTCCATCTACGTTAGCTTTGACACAACAAATGTGACACTAAAGTCGAGCTCATATTCGTCTGGTAACAGAAAGTTTGGTGTTAGACTAGGTTTCCTGAGGGTATCTTTCCCTTAAATAATTTCCCTCACTCTCTTTTCGAAAATGCGAGTAGTCTACATCTACCTAAGTAGGCTGTACTATTCTCATTCCAAACTCATTGATGTAGTTAAATGTGTATAACCCTGATAGGCCTATATATGAGAAGCAAAAGAAAAAAATATATATTGTGAAAAAAGGTCCAATAAATACTGTGAATAAAATACTTATACGAACTATTAAAAAAGAGAAAAAAGATACTGTTTCGATGGTCTAGCGCACTACTCTCGCAGTGGACTACACTGGCGATGACGGGGAGATCGAGGTTCGAGTGTTGGTCAGATGTATTGAGGGTTTTTTCCATAGTGATTTTCCAGTCTCCTTCCACGCAAATGATGTTATACTTCTTCTGAATATAGCCTTTCTAATCCCTAAAGCCATTAGGGTAGCTAGTACATAAGCGTGAAGCCCGAATAGATAGTAATACACGGTGCTAAGAAAAATCTAGTTCAGAAATGTTTAAGTTGGCAACTTTGCCGGCAAGGATGTTGCCTAGTGGGTGGAGGAGATGAGGTGTAATATAGATAACAAGTTTTGTCAGGGACTTCCGTCCGCCAACTTTCTCTCCCCTTCACAAGACAACATTTACTATTATTATTATTTGCTCTTATTATAATTCTCGTTCGCAAGCCTTTGATCCAACCATAGGCCCCATCTCTCTTTAATAGGGTGTGGTACGTACATTCCAGACGGAATGGCCGATAGGCAACAACTTAGCGGTTCTATCGAAGATTGGTCTCCGTTCATGATTTGATTGGTTGTTCACCTTTAAATAAACATTTCAATAAAAAGCAACTGCACAAATTACTCCAGTACACGAGACTGCCTAAGGGTATAATTAATCACCTATTGCGTCCTGGGACTATACCATTTTATTTTAACGTTATGGAGAGTTTAAAAGTGCGAGTAACTTTGTAATTCTTACTAGATAGGGAGTGCTTTAACGATTTCTTCACCACATCTTACTACGCGTTTGGGCTTTACGAATATAATATGTTAATTACGCTAATGAGGTAGAAATGAGGGGGATAGAATTTAGAGGAAATGTAGCCCTACTTTTTACAATCGTGTAAGGAGTGTAAGAATCTATTTAGGGGGAAAATCTCAATTTAAGTAGTTGGAATTCAAATTCCGACCTCCCTATATCAAGCAAACCAGACTATAATAACTTGACACTTATTTTGCGTGCCCGGAGGTGCGGGTAGTGTTCTGATAGAACCTAGATTTACTCAAAAATAACAGATATACTGTAATTATTAATCAAAACTAGAGTGCTCTACAGGAGAGGATATATATTAAATTCGCACCACGTCTTAAAACCCGCCAGGGCTATCGGAACTTTTACATTACAGAAAATAGGGTAGGGATAATAGAGAAGGAGTTTTAGAGGGAATGCGCCCGAAATTATATAATGGGAGAGTGAAAAACAGTTTAGGAAAAATATCCCGCAGTTCACCCATCTGTGGTTCGAGCTCCGGTCTTCCCGTCACTGGCAAACCAGATTGGATGAGTTCGTGTATTCACCGAATATAACTTATACTGCATCTTCCAGTAATATTTTTATACGACTCTATAGCTCAGTCGTCTGTCTACCAAACTAAGGGCTATTGTTTCAATTCCAGTTAGGCCTATGGATAAACATATTATGAAAATCGAGGCTTCCACTATCACAGTGATAAGATAACGCGTGGAGGACTGAAAGTTGTGCTGTTTCTATAATTAAGTTAGTTTTTAAGTCGTATGCTGATATAATCAATTTGTTTGGAAGGTTCCCTTTAAATATCCCTAAAATAATACAACATTAATGCTCTGCAGGACAACTTAATCTACTCCTTAATCTACAAGTGAAGTTAATGAAGTTAAACGGACAAACGGTATTAGAAGAAGAAAAAACATGAACAAATTTCAAACTTTTGTGGGGGTACGGATGAGAAATATAGTTTTAACCGGACTGCACTGCACCCACATTAACATGATGAAGACCCGCTTCAGTGGCCAAATGGTCCAAGGCGTCATTCTCGGACTAGACTAGACTGCCGATGACGGGGAGATCGATGTTCGAATCTCAGTCGAGTGTACTGAAAGAGTTTTTTTTCCAAAATGGTTTTCCAATCTCCCTCAACGTAAATGCAGGTACAATTCCTCTAAATATAGCCTTCCTCATCCTTAAAAACCATTAGCGTAATTAGTATATAAGCGTTTAGCCCGGACGGGTAGTAATACATGGAGGTAAAAAGAAAATCACTATGCATAATATAACCTGAACGATAAATACAGTGACAAGTCACATGTGAAAACCAGCCGTACTTCCTCCCTACAATCCACCCAGTTCACCAGATTCGAACCTCAACCTCTTGTCACTGGTGATTCTGTCTAGAGTGAGCCCGACGCCTGACCATGTGTGTGTGTGTGGTGTGTGTGTGTGTGTGTGTGTGTGTGTGTGTGTGTGTGTGTGTGTGTGTGTGTGTGTGGTGTGTGTGTGTGTGTGTGTGTGTGTGTGTGTGTGTGTGTGTGTGTAAAGAAGAGAGAGAGCGAGATGGGAAATGTGTTCCAGATATCATCCGTTAAGTTGGCAACGACGTCGCAAGAGTTCAGATGAAGAGAAAACCCTAACGTATAGATTTCAATCAAGATCGGCGAGGCTGTGTCTTTCTTTGAAGATTTTTTTTTCTTATTGATGTAGTTTTAATCTAAACAACCATAAAGGTAGTAGTTATCGGTTTCATCTATGAGCGAGACGGGTGTGACGGGCAGGGAGGGGGGGAGAGGTGCGGAGAGGGTCGCAAATTGGGTCATACCACACCAGAAACAAGGTGCAAGGCAAGGTTCCATAAGTCGGTGCGGGTGGAAGGGAGACGGGCACGCGTAGCTCATGGGCGCTCCCCCGCTTCCCCCTTACAAGATTGATGGATGATGAAGGGGGAGAGGGGTTAGGGTACAGTTGCGATATCACACACACACACACACAGACACACCGCCAAGCACACACCTAGGACACGAGACCAGCAGCCCGCCGAGAAGGTTGTTTGGAAGGCTTATTACCTGCACGGCATCTCGCGGTATTGGAGAAGGGACCACCACAGAGTCCGTGTAACAGCCGCACAAGTCCCACTGCAACGAATTTGATCCAAGAGAACATCTACTTTGTATTTTGTGCACAGCGTCATAATTCTCATCCGGGAAGGGATGAGGAAGGTCAAGATTTTTTAAGGCAATAAAACAGTATTTGTGTGGAAGGAGAGTGACAAACCATTTAAGGAAAACCTATTTCAAGTACACCCGCAGCCGGGACTCAAAATTCCAACCTATTATTTACCGATAAACTAAACTCTACGAGGTTTATGCCTTGGCCCGCGTGTCCACCGATGTGGGTAGTGGTAATTTGTTATGTTGTAATCCTTCGTTATTTGTTCACTCAGTTCAAGATTGTTCAATTAATAAGTAAAATTTAACGTACAGTTTTTAAACCCACTGATTATATCAGATCGTGACTTACGAACTCACTTAACTCTAGGACATTACACAAAACCCCAGTACCCTGGCCATAAATTACTAGCTGTTAATAATAAACCCCATTTCTATCAATTATTAATTTCTCGGACATAATTTTTTTTAGCACCAGGTCTTACCATCTGTTCGGGTTATACACCTATGTAATTAATTACGCTGTGTTAGGGATTAGTAAGGTTGAAGTTAGAGGAAAAGTGTACCCACATTTGCATGGAGAGAGAATGGAAAACCATTTGGGGAAAACAACCCTCAGTAACCTGACCGGGACTCAGGCCCCGATATTCCCGTTATTGACATTCTAATATATTGTGGGGGAGTGATGCCTTAGACTATTAGACCACCGAACCAGGTTACTGGGAACTAATACCTAGCTCAGTAGACAAAGACCTTATAAACCAAACTATGTTTGACACGTAAGGGCTAATTGAAGGTGGTACCTTACAGGTAAAGCTAGAATAAATTGAAAAATGACTCCTGTACACGAGAATAGAACCAGGGACCTTTGGCTTGGTACACTAATTCTCTATCACTGAGCTGTCCAGGGATCGTCCCACGCTATCGGTCATTCTTCACTCATAGTTTAAGGCAGAGTCTGATTTCCGTAATTATATTATTATTATTAGCACCGCGTCTTACTACCCTTCGGGTTATACGCACCCGTAATTATAATCATTCATCTCCCAAACTTTGCCTTTCATGTACACTTAATTGTATAGAGTTGCTTTCTTCCATAGTAGGTGGAATAAATGCATCCGCATTAGAGTGGAGAGAAGATGTGGAAGACCTAAGTGAGAAGAGTGAATAAAGCCTTGGACCACAAAACCACTTTTACACTTTAAAAAAGGGGTGTCAAAACTCTTGGCAAAGGTAGAGTAAAACTTAAATCTAAGTACGGTATATTTTCTTACGAATCCACACAGTATTTTTTTTAAAGATACCTGACATTAATCAGTATTAATTAAGTCTCCTAGATAAACTAGGTTTTCTAGAACTTAAAAAAATATGTGATAAAGGATATTTTGAGTAAGTTATTTTGCATTGGTCATTGACGAACAGATAAAAAATGCCCCATCTAACGTCCAATTATTTAATTTAGAATAAGACACAATGCATTTATTTTATTTGTAACATACTTTTTATGGTTTATAAATACAGATAAAATAAAGTGTTTAGATCTATAGGCTTAAGGTGGGATTGAAGGGGACTCAAGAATAGGGAAGTGTTTTCGTAGTTTTTATATCAAACCATTTCTTTCCGGCAAAATAAATCAAATATCTCTCCAGTAGAAACATAGTGTTTAATTTTCTACACGTATAAATCTCAACATTTCTTAAATATTTGTCATAATTATATTAGCATTTATGTGAGACTTTTTAAATGAAAATAGAAAGCTAAAATGAAATTCTAGGACAGCCTAAACAAATATTTAAGAACTATTGGGATTACCATGTGAAGAAAATTAAACTCTTATTTTTCTACTGGAGAAGTATTTAATCTATTTTAAGTTAGTAAAATCTTGCTATTAAAATTGCTAAGACACTTCCCTTAACTAGCAATTCCTACCAGCTCACCTTTAATTGGTCAATTTGCTAGTTGTAAGCCATAAAGGTAATAAGAAATAAAATAAAAAAAGTCGATATAAAACTACATAATTCATGTATAAAGTTTGTTCCTTAAAATATAATACATACATTATTTAATTGTATTACTAAAAAATAAGAGCTTAAAGAACTATTGTTTGCAATGTTTTGTTAACTCAGTGGTAGTTGTACGGTTGTTGCAGTAGTATTTTGGTGGCTCATTGAGAAGTCTGGTCCAGATCAGAGTGGGACAGAGATGCTGTAGCACGTCTCCAGTTCGAGGATTGTATCGGAGGTGATTGATGCCTTCTATGTAAACTGACTCGAGGCAACTAGGACCAATCTACAACTGAGAGTGCCTTAATATACCCAACTGGATACAACAGTATCGACCTCATAAACATCTTTGGTAACCTCTGAACACAAGTCTGGGTTCACAGTCTGGAGATAGAATGGGATAAACATAAAAAAATGCACTAATATCGGGGGTTGAATCCTTTCTTTTTCTGATCCACTGCCCGTTTAGTCATCCATGACATCAACCCTGCTCTTTGAATTCATATTTGAAGATCTTTGTAATGGAAGTCGAAATCACCACTGAATCGTTTGTGACTCAAAGGAATAATTGGCTGACTCACTCATATAAATCTTAGATGCCTCAACCTCGATCAATTTAATATCATACAGACCCACATCGCCAGGCCCGTGACATAAACGTCAAGATCATCTGGTTTGGTTTACCGATGGTCAAGGCTTGCATCTTGGTTAGTGTTCATTTGTTTAAATGGTTTAATAGTTTCTCTCCATGCAAATACTAGTACAATTTCCTTAAAATTCTACCTTTCTCATCCCTATTTCCTGAATGTAATTAAATTCGGAAAGTCCAGACGGGCAGTAAGACGGGGTGGAAAGAACATATTATAAATACATTTTTTTCTCCCTGTCCGATTCTTACTACTCGTCTGGGCTATCCAAATTTTACCACACTTATAAGGTATGGATGAGGATGATATAATTTAGATTACATGTACTCGCATTTGCGTGAAGAGAGAGTGAAACACCAAATTAAAAAATCTCGCTACGTTTTGGTTAAGATTTGAGCCCCAACCTCCCCTTTACCTTCAAACTAAAACATACTATACTGACGTCTTAGTCCACTTGACCATCAATGTGGCATATACGTTATTATATTTATTTTTTCATTTATTGAGGTATTTAACGTGCACTTTCTGAACCAACTGATTACATTAACACATATGAAGCGAGAGAGAAAGGACTTATTAATTTTTCCTGTAAAGGTATTTTTACATACTTTCCAGGGTTACTTTACATGCCACAATCGACATGGGATCGATGGCTTTACTTCTCCTCAGAAGGAAGTTGTGCTACGGATTTTTATCGCTCAAGGAAAATTCATTGACCCCGGCTGGGTTTGAACCAACGAACATCGGGTCCTGAGGCGATCACTTTACCCTAAGGCCCCCAAACTTGATTATAAGGTATTATAACATAGTTGACATATTACTTTGTTCTAGAAAATTTAAAACAAACGTTATCACTTTAAGTTGAATAAGTAAGCTTCCCTTAAACACATGTTTTATAGGTGTGTTTAACCTGCACTTTCTAAACAGAATGTATCAGCACACGACTTAAAAACTAACTTGTTGTGCGTATAGTGCGATTTCAGGGTGGGCAGATCCCTAAAAAAACTGCTTCGGTGGCCGCATGGTACAAGGAGTCACTATCGCAATAGACTAGGCTGCTGATAACAGAGAGATCGGAGTTTGAATACTGGTTGAGTGGTTTTCCACTCTCCCTCCACACAAATTTGTGTATACTTTCTCTAAATTCAACCTTCCTCATCCCTAACTCACTAGCGTAATTATTACATATGCGTATAACCTGAAAAATTAGTAAGACATGGTGCTAAATAAAAAGTCCCTTAAACTGTACATACCTGTGATATGTTGTCATTCATCCATTCACCATTTGACCAATAATACTCTAGCCTCTACTCAAAATACCTCATATGTGAATGTATTTCGGTTGATACCTGACCAATGAGTGTTTAGTGAATGGAAATAATAATTCACAGATACAGTTTAAAAAAGCTTTATTTACCCTGGTAGCTCGCCAAGACACGCCATTGAAACTAACACATCACTAAGACATAACGTCTAATATCACACACCTAGCACCAAAGTCTACGTGTATGTTTCCTAATTGGACAGCAAGACTTATCCGGATAAAAAAAAAAGTAGATATCAATAATGACCCACGGTGACCTGGTGGTCTAGGGGTAAGGTGTCAGATTTCTGTGCTGGAGGTCCGGGGTTCAATCCCCGGTCCCGGCACAGATTTATCTGATTACCAAACCCTTCCTTCACCTCTGACAAGATGTGTATTAATCACAACTTGTGAATGTGTGGAATGCCAGGCCTCCGCCGTGGTTCGGATCCCACGTTAAACTGTAGGTCCTCCATTTCATCTCACAATCACCCTACCATTGTACATTAGCGTAAGTGCGTATAACCCGAACGGGTAGTAAGACGCGGTGCTAATAATAATAATAATAATAATAATAATAATAATAATAATAATAGGAATGATAATAATAATAATAATAATAATAATGACCCACACCCGGAATCGAATCAGGCTCCTTCAGACCCCATTGTTGACCACTCTCACCACTTATCCAAGGAGACGCATTGATTGGGACATTTATTTAGTAGACTCTCTAGTCTGTTGCGAGAATGAAGCCTTAGATCAAGTGGCTATCGAAGCAAGTTGTATCAATTTGGCTTGTTTTTGTTGTTTTTTTACCTAGCTTTTTCTTTCCTGAGTCCTTATTGATTTTTATCAATATTGTCAGTAATTATAGTAAAGCTAGTTTGAAGGCGTTACTATCAACTTTCACCGTTTCGCGTCGAACTTGTCGCGTGCTTTAGATTCCTAGATAGGCGTTTGATAATTTAGCCTCGAGGATAAAATAATCACCCCAAAATTATAATTTCTTTCTGGGACACTTCTGGTCTTACGAAATAATTATAGAGGGCTCGGTTTTTTGGGTTTTTTTTACCGATTACCTTAGACGTGTAACTTAAGTAGGGATACTACTGGTCTAGTTTGATCCATAAATTTACAATTGCTTTCAAAAATAAGGTTAGTAACGACTTGATAGAAGAGGTAGGAATTAGTAAACTGTCTTAGATGCACCTCCCTTAGGGTGGATGAGACAGTGGTTACTAACGTGGTGTTAAATGGTGCCATGTTGTCCACCGAATCATTTGACCCTTCTCCTGGTTCATTTAAGGCGATATAATTTGTAACGCTGGCTTAAAGCAACAAGAAACAAAAATTACACAAAAAGTTTTTTGGCTAGAGTAAATAAAATATAGCTTCAATAGATACGTTTGGTTTAATTTCTTGCACATATTAATCTAAACAGATTTTTAACATTTCACTTAATTTGAAAAGGACTTTTTATCTTCATTTAAAACGTTTATGTTGAATTCCCAGTCTGCACATTAAAAGGCATTAGAGAACAGTTAAATAAATAATTATTGTCGACCTTAGTGGTATTGGGATAAAGTGCCTGCCTCAGGATCCGATGATCGTGGATTCAAACCCAGCCTAGGTCAACGGATTTTTCTTGAGCAATAAAAATTCGTAGCTCAAATTCCTTGGAAGGGGAAGTAAAGCCATCCATCCCTTGTCGATTGTGGCATGTAAAAGATAATAATAATAATAATTTTAGCACCGCGTCTTACTACCCGTTCGGGTTATATATAGGCTTAAGTAGTAATTACACTAATGGATTAGGAATTGGGAAGGTTGAATCTAGAGGAAGTGAACCCGCATTTGCGTGGAGGGACAGTGGAAAACCATTTAGGAAAACCACCCCTAGTTCATTCGACCGAGATTCGAACCTCGATCGGTTCAGAAACTGCACGTTAATTACCTGAAATAAATGAAAATTAAAAAGTGAGCGAACAAGTCCTGGAAAATAAAACTAGATGTATCTACTGAACCAATATTTTACTTATTTTGGACAATAATGTTTTTTGCTATTAGGAATGTAAAAATACGGACTTTATCTCAAGTTCCCTACGCCCCTACCTTAGGCATTGGGCATGGATAGCGTACAGCTTATTCGTCAACTTAGTTTTTATGTCGGAAAGTGAAGACTCCTACTATCATATTACTGACTTATGGGCTATCCATCCACTTGAATTATATAACAATAATATGGCTATTTACGAGCGTGAATACCATCCTTCTCTTCCATTAATGAGAAATTGGCCGATTAAATGCGGTGCCAAAAACTCCAATTACCTTCGGCGCACCGCTCAAACTTTCTCGCTCCTTTACCTAAAAAAAAAATTGAACCATTTACGTAAAACTGGTAATATATGTGAAACTAAACAATAGACATGGCTGCATCCACATAATGGAACAAAAGAGCATCAATTTCCACCAAGGAACCCAAATAAAATAATATATATACTGTTATAAAACATAACATATTAACATAGTAAGAAATAAGTGGTAGTGTGCACTGCAAACTTTTCTCTCTACTTTAGCTCAAATTATACTTATAGCTTGTAAGATAGGTGAGACAAAATAGTAATAATATAAATTTCTATAGAAAATAATGTGACAAAGAGAATACTTGAAATAATAGACACTGTTATAGAAACGTATTATTTGCTCTATGCATTTTAACTTACCCATTTTTTCAAAGCTCTAGCTAAAAACATATTAATATAGTTGTCTATAACTTGAAAAATGTTGATTTTATAAATTATTCCTTCAAATGAGTATTGGTATATATTTAAGAGTTATACAACTTTGTAGTGGTAAGCTATTTCGTATCTCAAAGAGTGGTGGGGGTATGATAAAAATTGGGAATCTCCGCTTGTGTAAATTATCCTCAGTCATTTTTATGAGAAAATGAGATACCTCCATTTGTTTGTAATGTTAAACCTTGTTTGGATAAAAGTACTAAACAAAATCAGTAGATCTTATTTTGATAAAATCGCTTTTTTTTTCTCTTTTGGGCCATAAGTAAACTACCTTTAAATTTAGGATAAGATATATAATTCCATAACACCTCTGGAGAACTTATGAAAATCCTAAATACCAAGTTTTAGCCTGATTGGTAAAATGGTTTTGGCTTTAGGCCAAGATACAGACAAAGACTGAGAAATAGATAGCAACCGCGGAAAACACCCTCTCTCCAAAGGGCGCGAAAAAGAAAAATTAAATATTCAGAAATGAATTATTAGTAAATTACCCATGGATCCATTTTATTAAATACAATAATCAAACATCTAGTTTATTGTGTAAAAATGCTCTCAGGGTACAAATTTTGAACAAAACTTAATAGCCATTTTCAAAGAATTGTGTGACATCTTAGATCAGTTGGTAGTGGGTCTGTCTACTAAGCTAAGGGTCCCAGGTTCGATTCCCGGCAAGGCCGAAAAATTATCATTGGTGAAATGTGGGTTTACCCTTTCACAGTGATGAATTAACGACTGGGGGCTGGATGTTGTGTCTGTATAGATTAAAGTTAGTTAATAAGTCGTGTGCTGATATAATCATTCAGTTCAGAAAGTGCACCTTAAATACCTCAAATGAAAGGAAAGAATGAGATTCAAAAAATTAAATTAAATTCTAAAACTAAAACTATCCAAACTATCCTAAAATATATTTTTTCTTAAAAAATTAATTTAGCATGAAAACACTATTCAAATATCAATGTTGAACTTTAATCATCATGGCCTTTTTTTTTAATATTAAAATTTCAAAAATCAGTCATCATAATCGTATTATCATAAACTGTTTCAAGCCGGTGGCCAAGTCAATTTAGTGAAATGCCTCCATATTCTTCTATTCGTCCACCATTCTTCCTCCTCTCACTTGCACACTTTCTGTTATCTGCTCCTCTCATCTCTTTCTTGGTTTCTATTGCGTTATATTCCTTATAATAATAATAATAATATTTAGCACCGCGTCTTACTACCCGTTCGGGTTATACGCTTAAGTACTAATTACGCTATTGAATTAGGAATTGGGAAGGTTGAATTTAGAGGAAGTGAACCCACATTTGCGTGGAGGGAGAGTGGGAAACCATTTAGGAAAAACCACCCCCAGTTCACCCGACCGAGATTCGAACCTCTGATCTCCCCGTCCTCGGCGGTCGAGCTCAACACGACTAGCGCGTTAGCCAACTACGCCACCGAGGCGGGTTATATTTCTTATAATATACTTCATTTCCATTATTTTATTTGGCAACTTCTCCTTCTCCATCCTCATTACATGCCCACACCATCTCATTCTCGTTTCTTCTATTATCTCATGTACTTCTCCTACTCCCACTATTTACCAGATAGCGTCATTCCTTATCATTTTTATCCTCGTGCCAGCTAAGTTTCTCCTCACAAACTTATTTCCCATGTCCTCCACTTTCCTAGTCTTTCTTACATTCAATATCCATGTTTCTGCTGCATATATGTGACAATGGTACAAAGTATGCTCTGTACAGCACTTCCTTACACTTCAAAGGTAGTTCTCTTCTCCACAACAGGTACTTTACACACTTATTGAACAATTCCCCTGCTATTCTCTTCTCGTTAGATCATCTCTACATCCACCTTTCACCTCAATCATGCTTCCAAGATGTTTTACCTCCTACACTTTTCTCAGCTCTACTATATCCAGCTTTATAGCTTCACTAGGCCTTATCCCCTTCCTTGTCACTACCATCACTTCACACTTGCTTCTACCGCAGCGCTTATCATTTCCACAGTCAGTTCTTCCACACCCGGTGCTTTTCCTTGTTTCACTCTCTTTAATGCGTCCTTCATCTCTTTCCACGTGGAACTTCTTTACTCCTCTTCTGCTATTTCTTCCTGCTCCTCTGCTTCAGTCTCATCGCTTTCCTCTTCCGGGTAGAACATCTTAAAAAATATATCATTCCCTGGTTACTTTTCTTCCTCTCCTATCTTTAACGTTCTTCCTTCTTCCTTCATCATTCTAACTTATTTTCATTTCTCTCTCCTCCCGTTTCTTACTTGGCTAAATATCAGCTTCTTACTTACTTTCACATCCCGTTTCGGCATTTATGTCTCTTTTTACTTCTGGTACCACTCGCTTTGCTCTTTTCATCTCCCAATATACATTCTTTGTTTCCTCATTCCTATTCTTAAAACTCCTTCTGAATGATTTATTATTCTCCTTCACTGCTTCCTTCACCCTGTCCTTCCACTCAGGGGGTCTCCTTTACCTTCCTATTATCACTTGTCCTCCCAAATACCTTCTTTGCAGCTCCCGCCAAACTTTTATAAACCTTTCCCAGTCCACTTCCACACTTTGCAACTAATCCGTGGGCAGTAAGCTTATTGCCTTTCTTAGGCACAGCTCTCATTATAATACCACCCTTAATTCAATGGAAAAATCAAAATCATTATTTCACTAAATCCATCATATTATTTCGGTTGTAGCCTCAGTTACAAACAGGGAGATAAAAGAATTGTAAGGTTCCATTTTAGGAGTTGAGGGGCACAAAAAACGTAGATAATAATATTGAGATAAACATGTTTACAATTACGATAATTTCTCGATATGAGTAAGTAAAAATCAAGGTAAGTCAAAATCATCACACTTTATCACAAATGAAAACTGAAAAATACTAGTATTTATCTATGAATACGTAAAAAAAGACCTAATAATGTATTAAACTGTCAGATAAGGTTATTTCTAAGTCAACATGTCTGGAAATTCTACCCGTATCGATGGTCAAATGATCAGACACTTTCGTACTATATTGTATTGCCATGTGTAGGGAAGATCGTGGCTTAAATCGTCTAGCATCTTATCTCAGTCTCTCTACTAAGTTAAGGGTCCCGGGTTCGATTTCCGGGATGGCCGCAAAATTGATCATTGGTGCAATGTGAGGTTCCTCCTTTAACAGTGATAAATTAACAATGGGGCGCTTGATGTAGTGTATGCTCTATATATAATTTAGTTTATAGTCGTGTGCTGAAATAATAGTCTGTTCAGAAAGTGAACATTAATAAATGGAATAAATAAATGAAAGAACTCGAAGCCAGTTGGGTGTACTAAGGCTTTTTTTTTCTTAAATGGTTTAACACTCTCCATGCACATGTGCGTATATTTCCTCTAATCTCAATATTTTTAAATCTCAACCTCATTAGTCTAAATATGAGGATATCCGTACGGTTAGTAAGATGCGGTGTAGCCTACTGAAAAAAAGTGTAGATTCATTACACTAATAGAGAAAAAAATATGTATCAACGTAATTATATAAATGCTATAGCTAACTACTATTCAAGGGAAAAAAATATTAAACGTCGAATGAATAAAACGTGTTCTTTTTTTGTAATTACTAGTTTCAGAAAGAGTATTTCAAAAGGTATCCTTTGTAAAGAACAAAACCCTAAGTTGCTTTGACACTCACCAGATTTATTTTATTCTTGCATTCATTACTTTTAATGTTCAGTACATAATAAAAAAACTTTAATACTTGCAAAAACCTTAAACGGAATAATCAAAGGAGAATGTGTCAGACCTGTTTTGTTTGTCTAGTTTAAGAGTGTTGGACACAGACAAGTCGATACAGCTCATATGGTGTGTTTCTTTCATAGGTGGTCACATGGTATAAGGCGTCAATCTCATAATAAGCTATATTTTAAGGAGATAGAGGGGTCGATGTTAAACCGAAGGTGTTTTATCCTAAATGATTTCTTACTCGTCATCCAAGAAAATATGATACATTTTATCTTAATTCTACCTTCATCTTTACTCTATTAATATAATTAAATTGCGTATATCCCGGCCGGGTAATAAGACGGGGTGAAGAGAAATACATATTACTAAAGGATTTTAGGTCACAATGTTTAGGTCAAGTGATTTCAGGCCTATTGCCGCGTCCCTGTAAGTGTCTCGGGCTCAAGCAGCCTTAAATAAACGTACTCTTAGCTCGTTTGTCGGAAGGCAGCCGGCCAGTGTGCCGCTGGCTGTAGAGAATCAGGGGAAGGAGCTACCCAGTTTGCGAAGATACAACCACCTGTGTCTTCAGAAGAGAGATACAAAGAATGCCGTCACTTTCACTGATACATTATTATTAATTGGTCGCAACAGTCTGACTAGAAGGTATGCGGCTCGGGTAGGGAAAGGGGGGGGGGGGGGGCTTACAAATTTCGAGAATCAGAGCATATATGGAGAGAAACAGGGAGAGTTTGAGGTCTGGAATGAGGGTACGAGGGGACATTTCTGCAACAAACACCAAAGAGCCATTCTTTTAAAAAACACAGGATGAAACTTAAGGCACGTCATCTCAAACTTAATGGGCAATTTTGAACAAGTTTTTATTGCCCATCTTCTTGGATAAGTGGTTAAATGGGTCATATAAGTGTTTTGGACCCCGATTCGATTCCAAGTTGTACTAAAGAAGGTATTTACTATTCTTATACAGGTTTGTTATCGTATTAGCAAACAACTAAATGTTCAAGATGGGCGTTTAATGTTAGGCGTACTGTCATCGGTTATGCTAGTTTGTAAGTTGTGCACTGATATGATATATGGGTTCAGATAGTGCACGTTAAACGCCCTAATAAAAGCATAGGATGGAACTCACCTAAAAGTAAAAAAAAAACCACTTCTAGACACTTGACAATAGGGTTGTGTGAGGCCTAGAAAAGTTGAAGTCGAAGGTCAAATCTCCTTAGCTTTGACTTCAACACGCAAGTCTCCAAATATTTGAAACCTTTCTAAGGAAGAAATAAGTTCGAAATATTATTGACAGATTTGAAAATACTAAATATTATCGGTTTCAAGATTTAATCATATACAATGTACTTTGCTTTTTCTCCAAACCTTTATATTTTCTTATATATACCTAGTGGATAGTTTGAAAATTAAAAGTAGTGTTATGTGATATCAAAAATATCTCATTTACGACTTACGCCTTAACTTTGCTTGCCATTTAAAAGGCTACGTTCGCACTCACCTACTAGAGAATATTTAATGTATTAGTGTACCGTGTTATGAGTCCAGGTTAAATATCCTTTATAATAGAGATGTTGCCAATTGCGACAGTCGAAAATATCTATAATGGCCTTCGACAAACGTTGACTAGGATGTATTTATTCCACAAAATAATCTTAAATATTCTACCAAAGGCGATCCAAATTTATGTGGCGGTTGTACCTTTGTTTTGCTAACGAAGCTAAACCACAGGACGTGCCGATGAGGCTACCGCCAGAGGGCATATGACGAGGCTATAGGGAGGACTGGTTAGACATTTTTCTCTTTTTTTTTAGCATCGCGTCTTACTACCCGTTTGGATTATGTGCTTATGTACTAATTAAGTTAGTGCACTAGGGACGAGTACACGAATTTTTGTGTGGGAGAGTGGAAAGATATTTATGGAAAACCATCCTCAGTACACCTGACCGAGATTCAAACCCCAACCTTCCTGTCATCAGAAGTCTGGTATATTTAGAAATTGAGGCCTTACACCATGTGGCCACCGAAACAGGTATTATTAAACATATTTTTATACATAAAAGCTTATCGATATTTTTTCTGTAGTAGCTAAACAAAGATGCCTTAGCTTTCTGTCCGTCCCATTAGAAAATAGATCATGTGGCAACGTCACTGATCTTCCTTAACTAGCGATGCTGAAGTGCCATCTTGTCACATTGCGCGTTTGTCTCCAGGAACGAGCGAACAAGTCGAGCTACGCGTTTGATTGGCAAAAATCTTTAAACGAAACATTAATTAAAGAGACTCTTTCTGTCAGAATATTTATCTTGTACTTCATAAAAAAATGATTGTATCAAAACGACTTATAACTAATTTAATTGAGGACATTATGCCAAAGAGCATCCTAGCACATAAGTATTAACCAATATTTTATAATGTTCTCCACCCCTTACAATCCATCCTTGCCATTTTTACATTCATACTAATGACGTAGAGATTATGGAAGTATAATTGAGATGAAATGTACCCAAATTTAATTGAGTTAGAGCGGGTAGCTATTCAGTGAAAATCATCTCACTACACTTAGCCGTGACTCTAACCATGACTTCACCATAATCAGTAAACCAAACAAGACGTAACAGATATATTTGGTTTCTTGTGTCACTAGTTCGAGCGATTTACAAATTGTATATAAAGACAAATAATCAGATATTATCGTAGGAACCATTTGGAATAGAACTAGGGACCCTATTTTATGAACAAACAACAATCACCACTAAGCTATGGGGATGGATTAAAAACTTTATTGGATATCCCTGAAAGAAAGAGAATTAGTAATAAAAACAACCATGAGGATGACAAAAGGAAATAACCAATATTGGTTCAAAATAAAATGAGATTGACTGAAGATAAAAATAAATGGTATGATGCAATCGTAGGCCTACAAATTTTCTCACAAAATCATTAATAGTTTGGTAAGAAATTTTCAAAAATATATTTTTAGTAAACTACTCTTAAAAACAATATTTAAAAAAAAATGTTATTACCCATAGGAAACATTGTTCAGACATACATTTTAAACAGAACTGTTGGATAAATTTTTGTTTTAATTTAAATTTTCAAAAATTTGTATTAACTAAATTGCTCATAAATGATTTTTTCTCTCCGGAAAACAAGCATACAGTGCTTTTAATCTTGTAAAAAAAGTTATGTATTTTGAACTGTATCGTCTAAGCCATTATTAAAATAAATAGTACGGCATAGTTATACAAACTTTCTCAAGTAGTGTATTATAGCTTGGAACACAATTTTTTTTAATTCGGTAAACTACCCTTAAGTAAGTTTTCCTTAGAAAAACAAACATATTGACTTCTTAAACACAATAAATTATCCACAAATATAGTACAAAAAAAAATCAAACCATTTTTAAAAGTTTGATAACAATCAGTTATATATAGTTTAAAAAAATATTTATCACAAAAAAACTATTCTTATATACGCATTTGAAATAAATGTTTAAAGTAATTTTCGAAACGTTTCAAATTTTCTAAAAGTTGAAAAAGTAAGCTATAACCTTAAAGAAATTTATTTTAGAAAAATAAACATACTTTAACATTTATCATGCAAATAGCCCCTAGATACCAATCTTGAACAAAAACGTTCAAGCTATTTTCAAACAATTTAAAAAAATTGAAAAATTATAAATCACTTAACGATTATTGAATAATATTTTTAAGTAAAATAAGTTTATAAAATCGGTTATATTGTAAAAAAAAATAATAGCAGATACCCATGTTGAACCAAATTGTTAAAGCCATTATTAAAATATTTCAATTTTTTAAAAACAAATATATTATTATATATATATAATATATATTTATATATATAATATAAAATACATAAGAATTAAAATTCAAAGCTATAATTTATCATTTTTTATGTCATACTTATTGGTCCAGAGATAAATATTGTTCGACCGTTTAAAATAATTTACAGTGTCTATTATGCGAGTTCGGATTTTTAAGTAAAATATGGGATTGTCTGGAGAATATTAAAATATATAATCAGATTGCTCCAAAAATTCAAGGCACAAGAAGTGTAGCGGATGCACCCCGATCAGGGCGGCTAAACACATCAGCCGAGGTGGAGGAAACTGTCCTGGCTTAGGTGTACGGGAACCCGAAGAAATCCGTACGCCGAACGAACATGGAAATGGAAGTTCCTCGGACAACCATTCATCGTATCATTGGGAAGCACAAATTTCCCCGTGTACAGTATGCAAGTGCTGCACCACATGAAGGAGGACGATTCGGACCGTCGAGTTTAATCAAATATGCGAGTTGTTTCTGGCACTGGGAAGACGTGACTCTGTCCAGTAATGTTCTCAGACGAAGCGAGTTTTTACGTTTGCAGCGAGGTAAACCGACAAAACTAGCTTTAAATGGTCCCGATAAAACCCTCACCTATTTATGGAGAGCAAGCAACAAGGTGCTGAGCCCATCATGGTTTGGTGTTTGTAATCTGTGGAAGGACCTAGTCGTCGGACCATATACTTCTTTGACGAAACAGTCAGCAGTGAAACGTACCTGCCAATTTTGGGTGATACGTTAGTGGCCGATTATAACATAAATGGTTCCCGGCCGTAGCAGTTCATGCAGGATGGGGCACCCCTCCCTCTCAACCCCCCCCCCCTCATTTTATGCCATGAAGGTGCATCATTGGCTGGATGGAAATTTCCAGAATTTATTGGTTGTATGGGATCAATGGAATGGGCTCCTCGATCACCTCACTTAAATCCATTGTATATTGTCCCTGTGGGACCACCTTAAATCCAAAATATATTTAGGTGAAGATCAGGGACAGGAACCATATGCGTGAGGGAATTTCTGCAGTGTGTTGCGTCATTCCACCGGACGTTTGTGTCCCGCGTTCTGTGGAACATGGGTACACGCCTACAGCTATGTTTTGACATGGGTGAAGTTCACATTGAACATATATTGTAATTTATCATTGATGCGGAACTTTTGGACCACTCTGTATAGTACACTAAATGATTAAGTTTGTACAATTGTGTCATACCATTATTATTAATATGTCCAATACAAAGATTATTAAGGTATGTTTGATCTGCACCTAAGCTCTGTCTGTACCACATCTGTCTACTGATATGAGGGTACTAAGTTCAATTCTCAGTACGGCTGAAAAATATATTGTTTGTAAAACTGGAGTCTCTCTGTTTACAGTGGTTAATTGACAAATGGATGGACGGATGTATTGGCAATATTGTCTTTTTTAGAATTAAAGTTAATTAGAAAGTTGTGTGACAATATAAGCACTCGTTTCAGAAACTACAATTTAAATACTCCCAAAATAATAATTCATTATTTGTCCTTTTTTAGACCCCGTCTTGCTACCCAAAAGTATTATAATTGCGCTAGTGGGATGGAGTTAAGGAAGATATAATTTAGAGAAAATGCACCAAAATTGGCGTGGAGCTATAGTGGGAAACTATTTTTTCTAAACTTCCCTTAGTACAACTAACCAGGATTCAAACCCCTACCTTCTCGGCCCTCGATAAATAAAGTAGATGAGCCTGATATTTGGTCCACTTGCCCATCGATGCAAGTAAATACTTTTTCTCAGATGGAAGGGTAATTTAGTGAGGTGGATTGATAGAAAAAACAATTCTAAATCACATATAAAAACCCACCCATCCCTGGATTCGAACCTTGATCTCTCCATCCCCAGCAGCTCAGTATATGCGAGCTTGATGCCTAGGATAGTGTGGTTTTTAAGGCGGTAGTCAGGCTCACTATCCGTGGTGGTGTAAGAATGTCTTGATAGGTGACGCAGGTGTGTGCAGAGTCCTTGTGACTACTACTTAGCCTCGAATACCGTGGAGAGAGTAGCGTGTCCGAACATCGTAATGGCCTCCGGTTGGAATCTGCTGTTTGATTTACCTGCACGGGGGCCCCACCCACCTTCGCAGGTCGGTTTCTTGGAGACCTCAAGCAGAATACTTCGCCCACTCTTGTGTCCGCGTGGTTGACCACAAGTCTAGATTTCTTTCGATGGTGATTACGAGTGTATTGACCACGTGTAGATGAGTTGGCCCTGCTATCCAATGAGTAAATATCTGGCTGTTAATGTTGGGCGGGTAGTATTAGAAATGCTGTCCTAGATCAAATTAGTTTGTAATTTTTTTTAATTTAATAAGTGTCTTTATAAATTGTGCGTTGACTGCCTCAATGAAAAATGGATTTAACATTTTATGCCTACGATTGATTTAGTGTGAATTTCTTTGTCGTTAAGTCACGTCACCATTACTCGCAACGATGAGCCCGCCGGCTATGGCATAAACTTCGACTGGTCTGGTTTACCGATGATGTGGTGGTCGGGCTTCGAATCTCAGCCGGATATACTAAGGGTGTTTATTTTTCCTAAATGGTTTCCCACTCTACCTCCACGCAAAAGCGGGTATATTTCCTTTAGATTTCACCTTTCTTACTGTATTATCGTACATATGACAATAATATCTCGGATGAGTTGTGATACGTGTAATTAAAGAAAAGTGTTTGTATTATTTAATCTTAGTGTCCAGAGGAAATTGGTCAGTTATGTGCCGATTGAATCCTGTGTTTATAAATTACATATAAAGAGCCACATTCATAGTCATAACTTAATGCACCACAAGTGAGGCTCGATACCAAATACAAGACGACACCTACTAAACTTGAATGGAATGGGCCAGTCTCGCATATGAGACTGGCCTAATACATTCTGGTCTAGGTAGGTGTTGTCTTGTATTTTGGTATCGGGCCTGGCTTGGTGCACACTAAGTCTATTAATCTGGTCCTAAATTTTAAAATAGTCACTTAAAAACAACAAAAACTTAAAATAATAAACCCTTTCTAAGTATGTGACTACTTTCAGTATGTCACCATGGTAATATTGTGCGTTTGGTTATACCTAAATTTTGACTGTCAGAAGTGACAGCTGCTAAAAACATGTTTTTGCAGATCATATGGCTCAGCGTAGGGATACATAATTTGATCTGGTAACTTTTCAAAGCTGTCAGTCAGCACCAAAGAAGTCATGGGGCTACTGTAACCAAACCTTGGTGACCGTTGAGGTAGTTCCTCTTTCAGGTAAAATTATCCATAGTTCCAGCCGGGAATCGAACCCGGGACCTCTAAGCTCGTAGCCAGGTGCACTGACCACCACACTATGGTGCCGGTTACTGTGTCACTGATATATTACGTTTGATAGTTTGTGTCTATGTGTATAAGAGTGATTTATATACAAGCTTTTAGTAACGAGTAGTTTAATGTTTGAAAAACAATCACCTTGGAACAATAGCTCTTCGATACTAAAGTCCATAACGCTTGAAGAAGTTTTTTTAAGTGGGGTTACATCAGCACATGACTGACAAGTTTTGTTCGATAGTCACCTATTGAATCACTGTGACACGTTGCAGACATTCCGAAATCTCTTATGGCTATTATCAAATGATTCAAGCCAAAATGAAGGCGAAAAGAACTAACATGTCAATATAAATAATTAAAAAATAAGCTCCATAGCGGCAGCCCGCAATCGAGCCAAACTGACCAAGCGACCTTATGGCATTAAAACCCTTACAATCTATACAAATTTATAAATGTAAAGTTAGTTTATCAAAATATGGATTTACTACGAGAAAAGTAAAATTTTTCCTTCCTAAAATATAGTGGTTTTTTAATAGAATAACTATTTAAGTTTTAAGATAATTTAGAGCGAGTTTAGTAGTTTTGTAGCTTTAGAACTGCCATTCTCATTGTAATTAGCAAGTAAGTAGGTGGTGTCCTTAGCCTAGAGCAGCAATAACTATCACGACACAACCTAGACTATCGGTAAATTATATCTGGGCAATTAAATAAACTACAAATATATACAATATTTTAGACACTATAATAATAAAACAAGGGCCTTCTAGATTTGTAGTCACCGTTTTGAATTATTGTTCAAGAAAAATAATCTTTTAAAATTTACCAAATTTTAGTTTGGAGTGTCCAACATTGATAAAAGTTACTAATTGTTTCTTGCATTTGGAAAAAAAAATTGAAACTATCGTTCAAACCTTACAGTTGTTGCAAAACATGGCACAGAGATTTAGTAGCTCTTTGAGCTGTCCTATATAGTTTTTACTTTGTCTATCAGATTATGGATACTAGATTTTACTTTAAACATATTATGTAGTCCTTGAGAAATATGCACATAAAAATAATCAGTACCATATCAAATTTTGTAAGGGCTATTAACCAATAAACTACTGTCCTGAGAAAAAAATAATCTGCTCATTGTGTCATACTACTCGTCAGGGCTATCCACAATAAAAGGGTGCAGAGGAATAAGGTATAGTTAAAAATAAATGTACCCACAACTGTATGAATGGGAGAGGGAAATACAATGGTGATAAAACTAGCATCTAGAAAGGATTCAAACCACAAACTCACAATAAAATTCAAACTAGTCAAGATGAACTTCCATGCTCCCCCATGTGGATTACAACTAGTTAAATATTACCCTAATTCAAACTCTTATTCAATATGTATGTCCACTTACCGTAAGATTTGTATTTAAAACTCCATATGAGTTAAAGTAAAGAAAAATGTAATAGGTAGATTAGAGACTAAAATTTCTACAGGAATATTTAACGATCACTGCCTAAACACATTGCACAAAAAAAAACAAAAAACCTTAATCTTGTATAGAATATATTTTATCGAGTAAATTGAAAAATGACACCTAGACATGGGACTTTGCTTTAAACTACGAGTGAAGAATGACTCTGAACACGGTATGAACCCTGGTTATCTCAGTTGTAGAGCAATGGCACATTAAGCCAAAGGTCCCTGGTTCTATTCCCGTGTTCAGATATCATTTTTCAATTTATTAGATTATACTCGATACTCGTCTCATGTCCGTAACTATAATCATTCATCCCCAAGCTTAGCCTTTCCTATGGTGTTGCTTTCTTCCAAATATCTAATACTAAACACACAAAACAAATAAAAACCCGATTAATAACATGGAGAGTGTAGGTGGTTACCTAATGACGAGTTAAATGCCCTGTATTCATCACCAGACATTGGTGTGGTAATCAAATCTCGGAGATTAGGGTGTGCAAGATTTGTATCGCAAATGTAAGAAACTAGAACTGCGTTCGAGGTATTGATTGGCAAACCTAATGGGAATATATCAGTGATAAGACCTAAAGGTAGATGGGGAGGTAAACATTAGGATTGACCTGAAAGAGATAGAGTGTAATGAGGTGGACTGGATGTAACTATCTGATGATAGTGGTAGATGAAGTACTTTTGTAAGCGCGGCAATGAACTTTCGAGTTCCTAATGCCATATATCAAGCAAGCGAACACCCGAAACTAGCAGCAGGAATCTTTAAACCACACGCACGCGTGGTCAAAAGCTTGATGGATTGAAATGATGGTCATGGAGAGGTCGAGGTTCAAATCTCGAGTGTATCTGCTTGGCGTGGCTAGTCTTCCCAAGACGATGAGGGTTCGTTTTCTCTTAAACTATCTTCCTCAACCCTACCTCATAGATTAAGCCATTAATTACCATAAGGTTAAATGTGAGCATTAAAAAAACATTTTAAGGGAATATAAATATAATTTGATTGAGATCAATAGTGTTAAAATATTAAATTAGGATTGTTTAACTACGTACAACATGGAATGTACTGGTAAAATACTGGATGGGTGACAACCTTAAAATAAACGCCGGGCTATCGAGGGAATGATTTAAAAAAAGCTGCCAAGAGTTTTAAGTTCTATTCTTCACCAATTAATGCGCTACTTTCTTTATTTGTGTACGTATAAAAGTGTGCATGAAACCGCAATAAAAAACGCGTGACATGGTGAATATTAAAAGTGTTAAGGATGTTGGCATCCCATATGATAGCGAGCGTACATAAAATTAACTATCGAGGATATAAAAATGTTATTGTTTTATTTTCTACAGAAAATATAACAATTTTTACTTTCTCTCTATCTTATAGGTAGAGAAAGTATGGTGATCGTCAAAAAAATCGAAGTCGAGATTTTGATGAATTTTGACGTTTCATGACTTCCTGAATCCGAAAAAGTGGTTTTTGAATTTCCGTCTGTCTGTCTGTCTGTCTGTCTGTCTGTACCTCCAACTAGAGCCTAAACTATTTTACCGATTGAGCTGAAACTTGATATCTTGGGTTTTCATAGGGTTGCCCCGAGGGGTTTTTGGAATTGGACATCTACCCCTAAAATTAAGGGTTGTTTACTGAAGGGAAAAAACAGAAAAAGTCGATTTTCTCAAAATCGGCTCTAACGATTTTGATTAAATTTCATTTATGAACATTAATAAATATTTCAAACAAAATGGCTACTCTCAATATTTCGGCAAAATCGCTTTAAGGGCTCAGGTCTGATGCGTAAATTAACATTTTTTATAATAGCTCCGAAACTATTTGAGATATGAAATTACTTAGCATTACAAATATGTATATATATTTATAATACAAATATTTTATTCGAAACATATTTTTATAAAATCAATAATTTTAAATCTATACGCAATTATATATATATTTTTAGCTTTTTGGACATTAAAGCTTAAGTATTGCGATCGTAGAAAAAACTAACCTGAAATGTTGATGGATTTCGACGTCTCATGACCCCCCGAACCCTTAAAAATAGTCTTTGCAATGCCGTCTGTCTGTGTGTCTATTAAAACTTAAAATTAAGGGTAGTTTACTGAAGGGCAAAAAGAGAAAAAGT
This sequence comes from Timema podura, assembly GCA_033556935.1. Lineage (NCBI taxonomy): Eukaryota > Metazoa > Arthropoda > Insecta > Phasmatodea > Timematidae > Timema > Timema podura. Next base: position 1,768,926 of record JAVRXN010000003.1, read on the forward strand.
CGATTTTCTCAAAATCGGCTCTAACGATTTTGATTAAATTTCATTTATGAACATTAATAAATATTACAAACAAAATGGCTACTCTCAATATTTCGGCAAAATCGCTTTAAGGGCTCCGGTCTGATGCGTAAATTAACATTTTTTATAATAGCTCCGAAACTATTTGAGATATGAAATTACTTAGCATTACAAATATGTATATATATTTATAATACAGATATTTTATCCGAAACATATTTTTATAAAATCAATAACTTTCAATCTATACGCAATTATATGAATTTTTTTAACTTTTTGGACATTAAAGTTTAAGTATTGCGACCGTAAAAAAAAAACTAACCTGAAATGTTGATGGATGTCGACGTCTCATGACCCCCCGAACCCTAAAAAATAGTCTTTGCAATGCCGTCTGTCTGTGTGTCTATAAAAACTTAAAATTAAGGGTAGTTTACTGAAGGGCGAAAAGAGAAAAATTTGGTTTTCTCAAAATCTACTCAAACGATTTTGATTAAAATTCGTATCTAGGCGTTGACTAAGATTATAAATAAACTGGCTATTTTCATTTTCCTATGAAAATGATTTTTAGGGTACCTTACAGAAGCGTTAATTTCCGTATCTCCACAACTATTGGAGAAACTAAACAACTTATCATTGCAAAATTGTAGGACTATCAGAAATAAAAAACTTTTATTTGACATATATTTTTATAAAAGCAGCAGTTTCTGAGATATTTGCAAATTTATTAATACAATTTTGTGAGCTTTAGTTGTAAACATATACTACTTAAGTCTTAACGCAATAATTCTCCAATGCCATAGAGTAATTAAATATAAGTATCTAAAAAAGTATGTTATTTTTCCTTAAATCTCTTAGGAGAAATGTTTGCATAGCAATGAACTATCTCCATTTTAGACTCAATAGTCAATATTTACATTTTTTATTGGTCAAAATGTATAAATGAATAATTAAATATCAATGCGATGACTTGAAGATCTGCAACACCTTATAAAATGTTAAAATTTTAACCAGAAATCGAAATTTTAATACGAAGTGTTGACCCTTTTGGAAGACATTAAACTGTTTGAAATGTTCTTAGGTGGACAAAGATGCGCCTCTTTTCTCATTGATTCTATATCATTGTATATTATTTTATGCGTTTTCTTATGTGGAGTGGTGATGATACAATGTACATTATTCCGTTCAGAAATCTTACGAGTTTATAGAAAGAGAGAGAAAGTCTGTGCGGTGCGCCGTACCATTTATTTTTAATAGGTTCAGTAAACCAAATCAGTTTGGCATGACAAAACGCATTTAAAAAAATATTATTTCTAGGATCTGGGTGAGGTTCAGATACCCCAACTTTCTCTCATCCACAATTACACTCCTGACAATAATAATTATTAGTATGATCATTGTTACTGGTTCTCAGCCTTTTATGATGGTGTTAATTTAATGTTGGTGTCGTAGGTGTTAATTTATAGCTAAAATGCCTTATCTTTAAAAAAATCTGGAAATTTATATTTATACATGCATTTATAGTTAATTAAGAACATTTTTATGGATATTTCATTTAAATCAAAAAATCTCACTAAAAAGTCAATTAAATAAAAATGATAGAGTTCTTATTTATTTAACGTGCATATTAACGTAATTCAGACATAGCCCCCTCTGTTTTATTCTTGATTATTGAATTTCAAAAAAATATGTTCTGAAATAATACAATTATAATTCAAGGGCTTCTTGTTAAGACTTAGATGTATCTTGCAGCTAAATAAAGGCTGACAACTGCTGGCTTATATAACATATTTCCATTCAACCACTCAATTGCGGAACTCTGGATAATGTGAATGATTATGAGGAGCTGCTTTCCTCATCAAGATGGAGTCATTTGAGGTCAAACATCTTCTTACCGGCGGTACAACAACATAAATCAATTCTTACGAAGGACTATATAAAAACCGCCTACATAATAGCGAGGAACTATTTCATTGTTTCACTAACATAATAAATAACCATCTTATTTATAGTGTAGGCTAATGGTAAAATATAGGTGTACGGCAGGAAATATCGTTTTATCTATTATAGAACAAAGTTAACAACTCAAGTGTTCTACAATGAAGGGAGTATGCTATTATAATGTATCACTTGGTAAGGGTTTTCTCTTTGGAGTCTAGGTTCCGGCTGCCATTTTGGTTTCACGGGTGTCCTCTGGCGTCAATGGATAGGAGTGCTCATTGAGCTGTGCGCATGCGCAAATACTGAGAATGAAATATACTTTGCTGTTTTCTGTCATCTTAAAAAATACTAACTATTTTGTTTTATGGACACAAATACATAATATTAAAGTGGTTATTAGGTATGACCCCAGACTAGCTTCATCCTAACCGTGAACACGCTATTATGTTTTATAATTGTATTTATTTATGTATTGACTTTATTATATTGAAAGAAGTCATTTGTTATTATTGTACGCTTTTATAGGTGCTTTATCAAATATGCACGCGCTTTTTCTTGTTTAATTTGTTTCTTATCATGTTTCCATGCTTATGCACAATCTAACGGCGCGTTAAACTACAGACGATCGAGTCAAAAGAGTTTTGATAAACTATTTATAATAACTTACATACTTACTTACTCTTTAGCATTAGAAACTAGAAAATGTATTACCACACTTACAAAAATACACCATCTGTCACTATATCTATTCATCTCACTATCCCTGAAATATTTCAAGTCTATTCTAATGCCAATATATTGTAAGGATAATAGCTTTATTACTCCTAAAATGCACATAAATATATAAATCAAACATGAATAGCATGTAAAAGCCATACTTGAATTTAAATGGTACCAAAGTTACAGAGAAATATATCAACGGTTGAGTCTAGATCAGGGGGTGTAACTAGGCATTAATTGTGTTGCAGGTTGCAGTAAATATTTGTTACATTGGATGTAGATTTATTGTGCGGACTTTGTATTAGTGAATATATTTATTATACTTTGATTTTAACCAAATATTTAATTATATTCATACCTGCATCGGTGGTCTCGTAGGCTTATGTGTTAACCTCGTCTGGTTAGGTTTTTCGGTGAGGGGTATGTCAGGGTGTTTTGAGTATGCTTTTATCCTAAATAGATTTCACTCTTTCTACATTCAAATGCAAGTACATTTCCTTTCAATTCTATGCTCATCATCCCTTTTTTATTAGTGAAAGTATTCAGATAGTAAAGTGTGGTGAAAAAATTATAAACAACATTAACATGGGATTGTGATATTACTGCATGTTATATTTAATAAATTAACAATTGTATTTGAACCTCCTATAAATTAGCGTCTTAAATATTATTTGTAGTTGTATATAAAATATAAATACATAGGATTTTTCCAAGGTTTATTTATTACAGATAAACTTATTTTCGAGTATAACCAGAACCAAAATGGCTTTAGTGTCTAGTCAGAAAATATCTTCGCCAACTTTATACATATACCTTGTCCTCATGGAAAACATAATACACAATGAAAGAGGGTGGAAAACAAATGGTATATTTCGTGAACAATGTGACGAGACTCAAACATATACAACCTATCATTATTTACAGACACACACAAAAAATACAAACAAATCAAATTTATGTAATTTGACAGTAGACCAGGTCAATTACAGTTTTGTGTATCGAGTAGGATGATTTCTCTCCTATCATGTCTCTCTTTGTGTATTTATCCCTCCTCCGTCTTTCTTCTTCTCATTCCTTGCGGGATGCCGATATATGTATATATTTAAACCCGATACGAAAATGTGCTGCAACATTTCGTGGCCGGAGGGTGGACAACCTGATCTGTGATTATCACAAACGTTACGTCATCGTGAATGGAGGGGAAGTGGTTTCCAATTCTCTCTGTGGCGCGCAGTTTCGCTCTCTTTCGATGATAGTAATAATTCGTTTGCTCAAACAAATAAAACGTTCATCAGCGGATGATTCAACATTTTTTAATGGGGAAAGGAGGGGGGGGCTACTTAAGGCTCACTATTCAAACTGAAGGTCATTTTATATTAGCACAAGGACTATAAAAACAACTTAGCCCTAGGACCACAAAACTTAACACCCGCACCGGTAAACACGCGTGTAAAAGTCCTCGGTTTCATCTTATCTGTTTTCCAGTTGCGAGAAGTTTGGATTCCAAACTATTGCCGGGTGTACCAACAAGGGTTTACCTAAATGCCTTCTCACTCTCTCTTTAACCCAGCTGGGTAGTAAGACGTGATGCATACAAACGCACATACACAAATTTAACACGCAATCTTTGCACAAGGAATTATAGTATTTAGATAAAATACAGATTTGTACGCAGATACTAGATTGTTGGAATCTAACCAGGGTTTCAGAGAACCTTTACTACTCGGCTAAAATAGATGGAAAATAATTTTTTGGGCATCTATAAATGTTAAAAAGTACTTTTTTTTAGCACTGCGTATTTACATGTTATCATGTGATCTAGCTACAGCCATCACTTTTGATACATAATATAAAAACAATACTAATAATATAGTAAAGTGTTGTCAATGTTGACCGCAAAAAATATGTTTGTATTCTCCAAAAGTACCTTCATACCAGAATCTTACTATAATTACTCAGAAAACTTAAATAACCTATTCTGACAGTTTACAGCTACTTTCATTTATTATTCATCAGGACGTATAATCTGTAGCCATCATTGTTGAATGATTCTGTCAATTTAGACAGTTATAAGACAACATTTTATAAAACTTTCTAAAAATATGTAGCTCTGAGCATATGTACTTATTATTAATGAAGGAACTGATTTCAAGTAGTTTGCTACACACTGCTCTGTAACAACCAGTCAGTAAACATTTAATGTGATGTATAGCAATACAAATAAATGTTATACAAAATATTTAATATAATATACATAACTTATTTATTTTTATTTAGCACCGCGTTTTACTACCTGTTCGGGTTATACGCTTAAGTAATAATTGCGTTAATGGATTAAGAATTGGGAAGGTTTAATTTAGAGGAAGTGAGCCCACATTTTCGTGAAGGGAGAGTGGAAAACCATTTAGGGAAAACCACCCCAGTTCACCCGAGCGAGATTCGAACCTTAATCTCCCCGTCCTCAGCAGTCTAGCTCAACACGAAACCAGTGCGTTAGCTAACTACGCCACCGAGGCAGGTTATACATAACTAAACGTTGCTTATAAAATGTCATATCTTATTATATTCCCTTTACATATTTTGATTGTAAGCCACTTTTATATCAGTTATTTAAAAATTGCATAGCATTTCTTTGTATTATATAAAATGTTCACTAACAGTTTGTTATAGTTCTTTAAATAATTTCCTTCATTAATAAGTTATAAGATAAATACGTTGAAATTTTGTCAGTATAAAATCAAATGTTTAACTACACTTATATATAAAAATCCAAAAACCTACCCAACGGTACCCAAATACTTTGAAAATAATTTACAGGATGTTCGGAAACTCATAGCCCAAACTGCACATATAGCTTGTTTGAACCAAAAGTCATACAAAATCCCTGTACACTTAATCCGGAAAACTATGCTAATACCATTAAATTGTGTTCAAAGTTTCAGCGTACAGCGCCGGAAGAGCAAAGCTGTGCAAACATGCGTGTACAACAAGTTGCATGGGAACTAGGCGCGCGGCACTGCACATGTAATAATGTCAGCCATTTTCTGTGATGTAGGACCGTCAACGATGACCCTCAGAATGTATTCATATTTTTAGATAATCTGATGTGTTGATTACCATTAATTGTGGTATGTTCTGCTGCCGCGTTCCAAGATGTCGAGGTGTATAGTGCCACGAGCCTAGCTCCTATGCAACCTGTTGTACACGCATGCTTGAACTAAAAAAAGGAGGCAACATTTTTATATTGTGAACTCAACCAAGCTTGCTATACACGTAGTACCTTTTTATAAAATTGAATAACGTTACTATTTTATATTCTGAACTAAATTTTCTTTTGTTATCACAATAATCAAATAAAGAGTTTACCAAAAATAGATTTGGTTTAGTTTGAGCGAGAATTTTTTTACATCCATTACTGTTTCCAGTCTGTTGTCTGGATCAGTTTTTTATTCAAGCCATACATATATTTACCAATACCGGCTGGCTAGGCCTGTCATAGCTTCATATGCCTTTAATCTAACTTAAGACTAGAACAGACACAACATCCAGTTCCCGACCGTTAATTAATCACTGTGAAAGGGCAAATCCATATTTCACCAATGAAAAAAAAAAATAGTGGCCATGCCAGGAATTGAAGTCGGAACACTTTACTCAGTAGACAGACACGCTACTGACTGAACTAAGGTGTCGGGTTTATTTGAGCATGAATATATTACATATAACCTACACTTTTTGTTTTAAAACAGTTTGTTAGAATATATAAACTATTATTAGTCCTAATTTTTTTCATACAATATATCTGTTTTTAAATATCGTTGGGTAATCTTGATTATCTTAATAACCGTTCTCGATATGTATATAGTGTTAATTCCTGTTGATAAACACTATGGCGATTATTTTAACACTCTTAATTTCCAGCAGTGCACTTCATTGCTAACGACAGTTAAAAAATTAAATTTACCATTGGAACCCTCCTTACCAGCTAACAACACGTTAAATTGGTTTAGTAAATCAAGTAATACATTTCGCAATCATTATCACATGTCGTCGATTCTATTTCATAGTCCATGTCTTCGGACGTTCTTGTAAAACTTGATCATCCTCTTTTGTTGTGTTGCTTCCCCACCCCCCCCTTGTCTCGACCTTCTCTTCGCCGTAGGAACGTGGCATAATCAGACTATTAATCAAACATACAGTGTGTTCATACATAATGAACGCCGAAAAACCAAAGAGAAAATGGTCTCCCATTGTGTTCCGAACGACTTGGTACATCGGTGAAAGAAACAGCGGTGGTTTTTGTAGCAGAGAGTTTGGTCCATAGATGAACGATAATAAGAGACGCTACCTAAAGTTTATTTGCCATCAATGTGTAATGTAATTAATGTGTATTACAAAAAGTAATAAAATACTCTTTTTTTTCGGACCTAAGCCGCGTTGAAGAAATTATTTTCAAAGTTTCATAACTGCAACGGCCATCTTCTGTGGAAAAGTTTTACCTAAAACAGCCGCCATGAAAGCCTAAGAAAAATTAAATAATATGAGTATAGCCACGGGTTGCTTCACGTAAAGAAAAAAAAAATACGTTTGCCTAAGACAAATACTTAAGAATAGAAGTGACGCTATCCAATGCGCAGGTTCATAATAGCTTTGTATGAGGTAACAATATGTTGTTTTTTTTGTTGTGCGTCGCGTTGTGTCTAATTGCACTAATCGTAGTAATTAGTAAGGTAGAACTTAGAGGAAATGTGGGGAGGGAGGAACAAGCCTCCCTCAGTACACCTGGACGGGATTCGATCCTCAACCTCTCCATCACCAGCAAAACAGAATAGATTAGATTAGTATTTATTTAAAGTGCCTACCGGTGTTAGCGAAGTGCATTAGAAAAACTACTATAATACATGACGAATGTGTGGGTGGAGAGTTATATCACCTCTTAACGGTACCTAACTAGGTCTGGGTGCATTGTGTATCGCAACAAGAGCCTAAAACTGCCGTTTCATGGCTAGCCAAGGTCTTGCGATTCAAAAGCCCAGTCTTTTCTACAGTCTCATCTGAACAATAGCCCCCCCCCCCCTCTTCCTTTACCACTCGCGTAAGAGCAAGGTTACGGGTACGTTTTGTTACCGACTCATTTACACCAATTACACTTCGGCAAATATCGATTATTAACTGTCACTTCCTTCTGAGAGGTTGTTGACGAGACAAACACGACGAAAACAAGAAGGCAACAGCGGTCTAAGTCCATCATATAACCTTTCACTTGTGGTTAAGTGGCTATTTAGGCCAAACACAAATCCAGGGGCTCTGTCATACCCTCACCCCGTTCCCGTGAGGTCCTATAGGGTTGGTAGTTAATATTTCAGTACTTTATACTTGAATATTCTCACCTAACTTACGGAAAATAAATTTGAGAGATCACCTACATAAACCATTTGCAACCACTAATTATCAGAACTATAACTTTTTCATATTTGAAGTACTTACTAGTTACTATACCATTGTTTAGATTACTTGGGTTCCTAAATGTGATACAGCCAATCAAATATAAAGATTTTAATATTTAGTTATGATATTAAACATGGTATGAAAACTGTCCTTTAGCTTATAACATGTTAATCAAAGATTACCGAGAGAAATATCAACCATAAAAAATTAACTGTGCCGAATGTTTATTATTATTATATATATATATATATATATATATACACACACACACACAATACCAAATACTTTCATTTCGACCAAAAAGTGGACGTAGTTAATGTATATATATTATGTATTTTGTACATTACATATAAATATATATGATGCAAAATACTCTCATTTTGGCCAAAAAGTGGAGACAGTTAATTTTTCTTCCATGCATTAAGATTTTTATTCAGCTTCATGGCCTTTTCTTAATTTTTATTTCGGCAACCAATGATAATAATCTCTATCCCTCCATACATATTTTGACAATTATTTATACCTCTGCACCGCAAAAATAAGATAACACACTTCTTCGTGGTTTTAAACACCATCACAGTTTGGAGCACGCTACCATTATCGTGCTAGATCTTAACGAGTGACAAGGTTGTCATTATAAGCCGAACGGGTTATCTAACCTCTGCGGAACAATCGTATCTTGTTATCTGACCGGGGGTGATTGCAGCTTATTGGACATCGCTTATAAGAATTGGCCAACTAACGAATCGGTGTGCTTGCTCATAGAGAAAGTGAGCTTTCCTGGTGATAAAGAGGAATTACAAAGACTCGATTATGAACTGGTCATTTATTAACGTAATAAAACAAAAACTATTTTGACTTTCCAATCACTAGTACCCTTTCGTAAGATGCCACACTTTGATAATTGATAAAGTTTAACGACATTAATATATTATACATTCAAGTCTTTGGTCGAATAATGGGAGATTTTGGAAAGTAAACTTTGATTACGAGTATTACAACCACATCGTTGGACACGCGTCAATCTCGCCTAGTTTGGATTGCTGGTGACGATGAGATTCGTCTGTAATGAGAGTGGTTTTCCCTAAATGGTTTCCCACTTTCTCTATGTGCAAACACCTGGACATTTCAGTTAAATTCTACCTTTCACATCCCTACCTCATTAGCGTAATTAAGATGTGTACACGGATAGTAGGATGCGTCAGGAAGGGAGGGATATAAATGATTGAGTTTAATGACTTGAATGAAAGTATTAGCAGTAATTTGGAAGGATCTAGAAAGTAAACTCTAAATATCACCAAAATAAATTGTGATTTACTTATTGATTAGACTATGGCGTCAGGGCCACATTAAGGCAAGAGTTTTAAGGTGGAATCAAAGCTATCTTAAATCGATATCTTCAACTTAGGAGGTTTAAAATACCCACTTTCATTTTCCAGGCCAAACGGATGGGGAAAAGCTACCGTGGCTTGGTTTTATCTAATTTTTTAAAATTTATAAAAATCGCATTTATAATATATTTGCTCTACGAATGTTTGGATATAAGAGGCAATTTCAGAGCTAGCACGCCAATTTCAGTATTTCATGAATAAGATGTATTGTGTTTAAATTAAATAATAGGAAGTGAATAATACAAAATGTAATAGTGCCCCCTATAAATATTATTAAAAACATACAAAAAAATTACAAAAAAATCAAATACAATGTATCGAGTTTTTTCCGAAAATTGTTTATCTTTTTAATAAGATATGTTATTATTTCATAAACATAATATGAATCTTAATGTAGATTTAGAAACATTATTATAGTAAAATGGAGAGTTTGTATGTCTGCCATGACCTTTGCGCGATATCTATTGCAAGCAGAGGGCTGAAATTTGAATATTATTAGCTCCTGTGCACAAAGATGTGCACATTGAAGCCGGAATTTTGAAATTTTGATTAGATATTTTTAATGAATTAGAAGCCGAAAAATGAAGAAAATATTAATTATGGCGTGAGAAATCTTTACTATTACATTTCATTACAATTTGTAATATGTTTTGGTGGGAATGGAAATTTTATTGCCATGGAGCGTAATCAAGAAGAGACTCTTATTCTCATGTCGCCATTATAATTGTTCAATCTTGTGATTTATTTCTAATAAATAGTTTTCTGTAATAATATATTTATTATATTAAGCTTTATTTTTTACCCTTTCTACTCCTTTTACACCATTTTAAAGTTTTTACCCGAAAATATTTATCCAGGGCTAAGCCGGTTAGTTAATGTAAAAGGGAGTAAAAAGGGCCAAAAGGCAAAAAATGGTAAAAATAGTAAAAAAGTTTAACTAATCAAAAATGGCAATAAGACCAAAAGGTCAAAAATTTCAAAAATGTTCTAAGGTGACCAAAATGTACAATAACTGAGCAAAAATAGTATAAAGGTCAAAATGGGTAAACTAAATAAAAAAGATAAAGATATTAAAAACTATAAAAGGCAGAAATGGGTAGAAAGGGTAAAAAAATGGGTAAAAATGGTAAATAGGGGAAAAGGGTAAATAGGGCAATAAAGAATAAAGGTCATAAAGGGTATTCGCCTCGGTGGCGTAGTTGGCTAACGCGCCAGTCGTGTTGAGCTCGACCGCTGAGGACGGGGAGATCGAGGTTCGAATCTCGGTCGGGTGAACTGGGGGTGGTTTTTCCTAAATGGTTTTCCACTCTCCCTCCACGCAAATGCGGGTTCACTTCCTCTAGAATTCAACCTTCACAATTCCAAATCCATTAGAGTAATTAGTACTTAAGCGTTTAACCCGAACGGGTAGTAAGACGCGGTGCTAAATATTATTATTATTATCATAAAGGGTATTACTTTAAATTAAAAATGGTAAAATAGTTTAAAAGGTGTAAAAAGGGTAAAAAGCGTAAACGATGAAAAAATATTAAAAAGTGTAATTGTAATAAAACAATTCTTAAATACTTTAGATTGGATTTAATCACAACCCTTTATCAACCAAATAAGCGGTAACACTCTTCCTTCTATTTTATTAGCACCAACAGGCAGGAAAGATCCCAAAGTATTGTGTATAGAGGAGACTTGATCTTAAAAAGAAATATCAGCTTTTAAAATATGTTCAGCTCATATCTATATTTTGACATGGTGTATTAGTCAACCTACTTTCGCGTTTTGTATCACAATGTAAACCGATAAAGGATTAATATTTAAACAACATTTAAGATTTGGGTACAATTCCCTGTGTTTTATTTTACATACCCTACTAAAAATAACAAAGCTACTTTATACATTCCCCGTGTGAAGAACGGGTGCACCAGTTAGTAATTTAATAAACAAATCGCTGACTACCCCTACATCGCTTCTAATGTAGTAATGCTAATAACGCTCCCAATTAACACCTCCCATCGCACACCCTCCGGCCAAACATCACTAAGCGTGTTTAATGAAAGAATAGGCATGGTCGAATAAATGTAGACATAGTTGTCCTCTTTTAAACATGTAAATGTATGTACTCTGCCGTTTATTCAAGAATAAATCAGTCATTATTTTTAATACCACGTCTTACTACCCGTTAGGTTTATACGAATATATGGAAAAGAATTAATAATAATTTTAAATCATGTTAAAAAAAACCAAAAAAAACTAAATGTTCTATAAAATATAATTATTGTTTGCCTTATAAAGTTTGACTAACTGGAATTTTATTTATTTATTTATTTATTTAGCATCACGTATTACTACCCGTTCGGGTGATACGCTTAAGTACTAATTAGGCTGTGTTTTAGGAATTGGGAAGGTTGAGTATAGAGGAAGTGAGCCCGTATTTGCGTGGAGGGAGAGTGGAAAACCATTTAGGAAAAACCGCCCCCAGTCCTTGGAAGTCTAGCTCAACATGAAACTAGCGCGTTAACTAACTACGCCACCGAGGCGAGTAACTAGAATTAAATTCACTCTTCTGGTTCGGTGGCCGCAAGGTCTAACTCGATATTCTCGCAGTGGACTAGAACGCTGATGACGGGGAGATTGAGATTTGAACCTCGGTCGGGTGTATTGAGGGTGGTTTTTCCAACATTGTTCTCGACACAAATGCGGATACACTTCTTATAAATATAGCCCTAATAATTTCCAAAACTATTAGTGTAATTTTTACATAAGCGTATTACCCGAACGGATAGTAAGACGCAGTACTAAAACAAATTAAATCGGCGTTTAACATCCTGTGAAGTTATCTGAGTTAATTATCATTATTCTCTCGTGTGGAATAAGTTCAGAGATATAGGCCCTATTTACTAATTTTTGAAAACATTTGAATAGTTTATAAAGAATGTTTAAGATTATTTATACAATAAATTCAATTTTTAGTGAAGTTCGGTTGTACAAATTGTATTAATTTAATATGAAAGACATAAAATATGTGTAATGTAATATAATAATATAAATGCACAATATTTTATTTATATTTGGAGAGATTGGTAATAATAATTACAAGTTATGTATGACACATAATGATAGAGAAATCTTGAAATCATAACACACATCTGAAAATTAAATACATTTTAAAAAATTGTAGACTTTTGAGTCAATTACATTTAAAACTATTTTTTTAGTTTAGTTTATTTTTAAATGTAATTGAATCAAAAGTCTAAAAAAATTTAAATGTATTGAACTTTTTAGATGTTTGTTATAGTTTCAACATTTCTTATTATTATGTGTCATAACTTGTAATTATTATTACCAATCTCTCCAAATATTAATCAAATATTGTGCATTTATATTATTATATTACATTACACATTTATGTCTTTCACATTAAATTAATACAATTTGTACAACCGAGCTTCACTAAAAATTGAATTTATTGTATAACTAACCTATTTACTAAGCTATTCTTTATTTCATTCATGACTGCCGGTGGCCGAGTGGGTTTAATTATTTTAATTAAGTTCAACACTGCTGACTGCATCCTAAGGGGTAGGTGTGGTAAGTTAACGACGTTAATTACTTGGTTAGTTGGAAGCTATTTTTCGGAGATAATTGCATCTTAATTAGACGCACTAAATCACTGAAATCACTATCACACTCTAGACGACAATGTACGAAATATAAAGAGAAGGAATAAAACTGACAGATCCCTCTGCTAGGTATCTTGTTTACCTGTTGATAACGCCTCCCCTCTTCCGCTGAATTGTATAAACACTCACTCTAGTGTATACATCGGGACAACATTGATCTGCGTTTTAAAATAAACTTAATCTTGTTTCCTATTCTAGATAGACATATTATGTTTATAAGGACAAACTTAATCTACACCTTGGCGGGATTGAACATTTTCACGAATAAACCAAATAGTTTCAGCTGTAGACGATTTTTTTTAATACTCACAATAAAAAACTTCATGAAGATCAACAATTATTCTTGTTACAATGTAAGAATATTTTTTATAATTATTTAAGATATGATTTATAGTTTTTAACACATCATGTTCATACCCATTCGGGCTGTACACATATTATGTAGTACTCTTTACTTTAATGTGTTAGGGATGAGGAAGGTTGAATTTTGGAGGAAGTGTACCAATATTTTTGAAGAGGGTTTAATTTTGGAGGAAATGTATCCGCATTTGCGTGAAGGCAGAGTGGAAACCTATTTATAAAAAATCTCTTCAGTACACACGACCGAGAATCGAACTTCGATCACCCTGCTTTTTATTTCAATGTCATATCTATAATACTTGCCTAATAAATGCTAAATACATAAAAACGGGCAATTTTTTATATAGTTTCCCCTAAGTAACAGTTAGACAACGTCGTAAAATGTTCATAAAACAAGCAAGATTCTCCGTAATGTAGAGTACTATTGACTCAGGAGAACAGGCGTTCAATCTCCTTGGCCCTATGGGATGTATCGAATACAAGAGTTATTTCTCACATTGTGATTTTTAATTCTGTTTCCAGTCAATCTGATATAATCTGTTAAACAAATTTTCCCGTCTACCAAATTACGTTATAAAGGTTACTGAGTATTCATACTGGCACTAGAACGTTTTGGGGGCATATGACCCATTCCAATTTGAATTTGGTTAAAATGTGAATTTAATCGGGCCAGATTTTGATACCCATTTTGAGATTTGAACCTCGGTCGGGTGTATTGAGGGTGGTTTTTCCAAAATTGTTCTCCACGCAAATGCGGGTACAGTTCTTATAAATATAGCCCTGATAATATCTAAATCTATTAGTGTAATTATTACATAAGCGTATTACCCGAAAATTACAAGAAAATGCTTATATTACAAGAAAACTAACCCAAAGTAAGACAGTAACATTACATAGTAACGAAAATAAACCATTTGATTAGTCTGCATACCCACCAATAACGTTATAGTTAATGTAAATACCTCAATAAGATACCCATTCTCTCTTTACGTTAACGAGGGTGTATCTCCTCAAAAATAGCCCACTCCCTAGCCTATTAATTTTTTCGTTAATAAATCCTGGTTGTGAACGTACTACTTTAAAAAAAATCTGATGAATATAATTGCGTTTAATTGCTACACATTCTACTGCCTGCAAAGTGATTTCCTCAACATGCGCTAACTAATATAGGTAAGCAGGATGAAGAGGGAGAATTTTTAAGGATATCCTCTAGCAAATATTCTTAAAAGAATAAATAAAAGGTGTACTGGACTTAGACACAGGTGCATCTGGTAAGTAACCGTTCCTCAGGCCTTGCCCGTTACTGTGAGATGTAAGCAAACATTAACACCGACCTTGACAAATTAGGAATCTCTCTACCAACATACAACTACACTCAAGCAGATAAATGTGTCGGCACTTTTACACACTGCATCCGCCGTTTCATGGGGTGTCAAATAAAAACTTAACATCTGCATTCATCTTACAAACGTAATGACAGTGGTAAACGTGAACATTACACAGTTCTAGGAAATCTTTGTGAGGTGGATTATAGACGGCCAAGGTGGTTGGGTAGTCTGTTCAATGCAGACATTGATACCTCTCATTTGACACATTTAAAGCTGCACAAAATCTAATTAGCCACGAAGATATATTTTAATTAGCCTATACCATTGGGGCAGCTATAAAATTTTCAGTCTAGTCTTGTATAGTTTATCTATTTATGGAGACGTTGGGGCTCAAATCCCGGCCGGGTTCAATGAGGTTTTTTTTTCTTAAATGGTTTTCCACTCTTCTTTATGTGGTTTTGGGGTTAGAGCTCTTACAAAATTTTAGCGTACTTATCCTTAACCACGACTTTGTTTTAGCCTCCCAATCTGTCATTTGAATAAGTGTAAATATTTTTAAACATCCTACATTCAACGTTTTACAAAATAATCAATGATTGTACTCACAAGATTTGTCTTTTGCATCTTTTTAAAGGTAAATTAACTCGTAGTAGAACCAGTTTGTATGCATATTTATTAATATTTTTGAATTTTACTTTTTACCCTATACGGACAGTTTCTTTAATGATCAAATAGAAAAAGATATATTTTGGGTATTAGTACAATGTAAATAGTAATCAACGTTCTTATAATAAACCGATAGTATAGTCTTTCCCACAAACCTTGTCTGTATGGTGTGTTGCATACTCGCATACTTCTCAGGCGGTGCAATCTAAATGATTGGCGTTTCAATCTAGTAGCAGACTACTTTCACGTACAAGATTTATTTTAACTGGTACTGTATATTAGAATAGTCTACAGTAGTGGAAGCTGGTACAGTCACAAAAATATTTATTGAACCCATAGTGATACATTTTGGACATCCATGAACTTTATGTGTAGAATTATTTATTTACTAAGTTAAAAAATATATTTAGCACAGTTTTACTTGTTTATCTCTATATTTTTAAAGGAAAAGACCAATCCTTATCCTGCCTATCCATATTTAACTACAATAATAGCGTAGAGGTGGGTAAGGTAATATTTAGAGGAAATGTACCCTTATTTGCGTAAAGAAGGGTGAGAACTCATTCAGGGAATAAAACCTTAGCCCCCCTAGCCAAAATTTGATCCCTGGCCTACTCGTCATCAATAAAGTAAGCTTAATGAGCTTGAGCTTGACGCTTAGTACACGTGCCTATAAGTTTGAATGGTAACAATCTTATCAAACTTATACCAGTTGGAGAGGTTTACATTTAACCAGATGTATTGTTAATATTTATTTTTTCACCTTGAGTAGATTTTGTTCCTTATATTTTATTAGCTCAACTGAGCAAGGCTAGGGATTTTAACAATATTTTAGTATAATACATATAAAGAAACAACAAAATATTATTTTTAAAGGAATTTCACTTACAATAAATCAGAATTATTTAGTCTAAAATTGTGTTTGCGACATAGAAAAATATCAGAGATAGTTGAATAACTGTTGATTGAAAATGAATCTCATACGTTTATAATTGAAGGTCAATACTCTTACCGCTGAGCTATACAGCTTCTTACTGTGACTAGGCCTCCTGATTTTGCTTAGGTTCCTTCTCTGTGGCCTAGGTTCATTCTCACTCACTATTTAAGAAGAGTCTATCTGGGAAATGTGAAGGCATTTTCCAAGTAAAAGCCGTCTGAAATAATTTCCATAAATACTATCTTATGGACTGGGCGCGGGTAAAACTTGGTAGTTATAAGTTTCTCCCGCTAGTTCATTCTCCGTGTCCAGGTATAGTGTTTTAGCTTCGTTGAGAGAATGATTCAAATGAAATTCAGATAAACAATCCATTTTACTGAAACCTACTTTTAAACATCATACATATATTCTTGTTGGAATTTAACCTATAATTTCTGACCACAGTTTCCTAATCCGCCCTTAATTTTATAAACAAACATAAGCTATTTAACCTAAGATACCAAACTTAATAAACCTATATAGGTTTGTGCTTTCTAGTGCCAGTATGCTAAATGCAAACAGATAATTCCAAGATAACACGCAATATTCATACCATAGCTGATTAGTTAAACCTTTTATTTTCGAAAGAAAGAGGAAAACCTTATCTGTCAATTGGATACGTTCTTATTCGTGCTGAGAGTCAACTATGAGAATCTTAGATTTGTTGGCAACTACACTACAGACAGAGCTAAAGTTGTGCGTCACTCAATAATAAACAAATAATCTAAGTTAACTAGATCTGGGACCTTGGGGAGCTCGAAAATTATTGGCCACCATTCAACCCTAACCTGAGACGGGCGTATTACAGTTGGGGCACGAGTTCACCTATGTTTAAAAGGTTAGCGTTAATCCCACATTAAATTTGGGCCACAAGTTCTTTCTTGAAAATTGTAAACAAGACGTACTGTTGTACTAACTCAGCCCCGGCTGTTGTGGTGCATCATTTAAGGCCCGTTGACACGGTATTAGTTGACTAATGCAAGTACATTAATTTGATTGCGCGCGCACAGCTTGCACCGTGTAAACAGACAAGCAAGCTACTAACAAACAAGTCCACTTGCAAGTGAAAAAGTTGGTCACCTTCCAACTTTACTAAATGCAAGTAGACAATTCAAAATGGTGGCAACTAAAAAATTGTTGTTTGGGGGACACTTATTTGTGGAATGTTATGAACAGAATGAGTTTTTGTGGAATTTTAAGCACCGGATTTATAAAGATAAGAATGCGAGGGATATTGCACTAGAGGATATTGTAAAGTGTTATCAGGCGTGCATATTCTCAAGAAGTGTCCAATATAAAATGTTACGTAAATATTGCAAATGTGCCTTGTGAGAGATATTATTTAATATCGGTAAACAAATGCTATAAATAATTTTATCAAACCATTATTTCCTACAAATCAACGTGGTATGTGTAATTGTGTTATATACAATCACAAATTTAATACATCATTATAGTACTGTGATTAGTTTCGGCTACATAATATTCGTGTTATCGGCCAGTAAGGTATGAATGGCCTGCAGTTTTCACGCGAAATCACCAGCACGCTTTCCAATCTCCGTATTTGACACTTTAACCAATCTTGATAAGTTTTAATTATTAATGTTCGGCCATACACTTCAAACTCTTTGCATTAATGCTTGGCAACTTGAGTAGATATACAGCATAAAATTATTGTCTCATAGCAAACCAGATAATATATATTTAAACCTATCTACAAATTAATTTATAATTATTTTTGAAGAATACTTTAGGCCTAGCTAGTATTTGACACGGTATTTTGTTATTAGTACACCAACATTTAAAATAGGGTTGAAAAAACCTGGGCCTATTAAAAAAATGCCCAATCGAGTTTGGTTGTGTTGGGATTTATTGACCTTATTTTAGTTTAATTTTATTCATCATATATACTAATTGAGTTAACAAACCAAGCAAAATAATATAATAACTATTTGGGATCAACTGAAATATATTTTAATGTATTAAGGAATTAAAAAATAGGAGACATACTAATCAATAACTTTTTTATGTTGTCTATATAAATCAATTTTTTTCAATAGGTCATATAATTACGATAAATTGCGTTTACTGAAAAATTGTAATTTATTTGGCTGCCCATTCTTATTCTAAATTCACCCTTCTTAGCTCCTAGCACATAAGCGTAATTAGTATATGCGTATAAATAACCCTAGCGATAAATGAGACGCAGTGATAAAAAAAAATGGCTCCAATAGCGAGACCAGTTAGCACCACTTCATTTTCAGCCATGTTTTTAGAAGCGATACTAATACAAGTTAAAAATGCGTGTCAAAACAACTAGCATATTAGTAAGCTATTACTAGTAAACTTGCATTAGTCCACTAATATCGTGTCAACGGGCCTTAAGGATGGTCGTTTATGTTTTCTCAAGCTAAGCGAAAAAAAAAATCAAGGGGTGGATAGTAAGATATAACAAAATGCTAAACTAATCTAACGCAAGGTGGTTAGGATACAATCTTGCCTCGGTCCCTATACCTGGTAGCAGGTAGTTTCTCCCTTTCAGCATTCTTTGCGTGACGTCACCCGGTAACCGTACTGCAACTTAGCGATAGGGGCTTGGAAGTAAATTACCGGCTTTCTGGTTCACAGTGTTTCATGTAGTTACGATTTTGTTAAAATTATTTCAGTTTAAAAATAAGAGTGAATTCTGTGAGGGCCTACAGGTGTAATCATTAATCTAAATAATATTGTTATTAGTTCCCTTCATTTAGAATTTATTTAATGATTTTCCCTCAATCGAGTGAGATTCAAAAAAAGAATCTTTTCGATGTTTTGTATATACGTATAATAATGTAAATAATAGTATAAATAGTTGAATATTTTGTTTTAAAATTTTTTTTTATTAATATAAACGATTCTTTAGGGTTATAAATATTGCCGGGGAAAAGATGTTGAGTTGCTTTGTGTAATAATAACCACCAAAAACAAAAATTAACTCCAATGAGAAATCAATAATGTATCATTATTTTTCAAAAGATCTGGTAATTCGTAAAAAATTGATATAAGGGTGGAAGTAAACATAATTTAAACTCAGATGAACCACGGAAGAAACGTAGAAAATATGAGAAAGGGATAAATTAAATTAGCTACTTTCAGACCTTTCAGCCAACCCATTACATAATAAATTGATGCAACATATGAGTATATTTATAAATTATTTTACTAATAATATGATATTTACAATTACATAATAGACTACAGTACATCGGCATCAGTATTTTGTTGTTGTTTTCACTGAATTTCACTATCCGTTTAGGCTACATGCATAGGTATTAATAATTACAATCCATCTCGGTGGCGTAGTTGGTATTTGGTAGTTTGTTAGTAATTGGTTAACGCGCTGGTTTCATGTTGAGCTAGGCTGCTGAGGACGGGGAGATCGAGGTTCGAATCTCGGGTGAACTGGGGGTGATTTTCTCAGAATGGTTTTCCACTCTCCCTCCACACAAATGTGGGTTCACTTCCTCAAAATTCAACCTTACCAATTCCTAAACCATTAGCGTAATTAGTACTTAAGCGTGTAACCTGAAAGGATAGTAAGACGCAGTGCTATAATTTAAATTTAACTTAATAATTATGATAATAGGGTAGGGATGAATAAGTTAAAATTGTGTGGAGGAAAAGTGGGAAAACATTTAGAAAAATAAAAGCTCACTACACCTGAACGGAATTCAAACCCCGACCCTACCATCATCTAAAACTCAGTCTAGATGGCATAGTCACTTAAACCAAGTGCCCAAAAAACACTTTTTAAATCACATTTCAATAAAACGTTTCCAAACTATTAGTGGAATAATGTCCGAAGTTAACAGGCATGACATTTTACAGTTTCAAATATTTATATTGGAATAATAGTCTTAACAATATAAAAGCCAAATACAGTAAAGGATGACACTTTTTCTCGCACTTTTAGAATAACAACCCGAATTTAAGCTAAAAACCTAAATACAAATAATAACTAACAATTATTTTTAGATAATCAAAAATATAACTTATGGGGTTTTATTACTAATAATGTGTGATAGATTGATAAATATTTAAAAATGCAAAATTCCTTTCTGTTGTTATTATTATTATTATTATTATTATTATTATTATTATTATTATTATTATTATTATCTTCTTTTTTAAATTCCATGTTAGTAATATGTTATAACACGAACAGCTGGGCACACGGACAAAATCTTCTGTTTCATTTAAGCTGTGTGATTGAGGACCGGGGATCGGGGTTTAAACGCTAAGCGTACTGACGATTTTTATCTTAAATTATTTCCAACTCCCTCTCCACACAAATACTCATCTATTTCCTCTAAATTTACTTTTTTCATCTCCAACCTATAATAGGGTAAATATAGAATACTTGGACGGGTGCAGCTAAGGAAAGATGTTTTTTAAATTTGTTGTTAACTGTGCTTTCTTGTTAATCATATCTCACACTTTACTTAAGTATGCAACTTTTGTAGATAATATTTTAATTTAATAGTATTTTATTCACTTTAGTAAATAAATATTTTAAATTAAACATTTTGAACGTCATTATATTTTTAATTATGATGTACATACACTGTAATTAAGACTTGTAAATTTAATGATGGTGATATATGTGTAGATACAGGTGCCCTAATAGTCAAGTGCTTTTAATTAAATTAAAATAAAGTCGAGTTATCCGCAATTTAAACATATTGAATGGCTGGAGAGTTAGTCGGGGGTCACTCTGTGACGTCACGTGCCCGGCTCAGCCTACTCCACGAATACGGCTGATCGAGGCAACCTTCTATTCTAACACTTGAATCTAACCTACCCTAACCTAAACTAACCTAACCTAAAACAAGGCAAAGAGATTGGAGGGGCCGAATTCATATCTATCCGCAAGTCTAGTATCCGTTATAATCCTCCGGGTTCATTGATTGTAGCCCAACTAAGCTAAGCCATGGCCCAACTGTTATGTGCCGTCAAACTATACAACCTCCTTAAAATACATTCTCACACTATTCTTCCATTGAAGTCCTGACCTACAAGGGGTCTTGTTTATTCTAATTTCCCAACTGTCATCGCCCATACCCCATCTCAGCCTGCACACCTTGATTGATTGGGGATGCATACAAGCCACAAGATATTCATTGTGTAACTTTCCCAATCTTCCTGTTTATTTATTACTCTTAGGCCAAAATATATAACTCAGCACTATGTTCTCAAAAATTTTCAATTTATTATTTTGGTACAAAGACGAAAAAAATCGCAATTAATTTAAATATTCTGGTAATAGTATAAAAAACAAAGAAATTATTTTAAGAACCATCTGGAATGAACCACCATAACTATATTTGTGGTCGGCTTCCCCTAGTCACGGTAGGGGACCACTTATCTCTCAGTAATGAGGCTCACTATTTTTGTGCAGGCGAGTGTACGACAAATTGCCTGGAAGTGCAAAGTAGCATCGAAAGCTAATGGGCAACACCAGACCGATAATTATCGCTTCTCTTTTGGGCTAAGCGTGTGTGGATGTGTTTTGAATGCATAAAAATAAAAAAAAATTAATAACCACCATCAAAAAAAACCCAGCACACATACTCCCTTCAAGGAAATCATCCCGTGTAGAATTTTGGATTTATATAGGCCTATCTGGCGAGTTAGATGACAGGTTAGCAAGCCCCTTTCTGAACGAATGTAGCCCTTTTTTTAATGTGTACGTTTAACTACAGGGCTATCCAAATATGTGGTCACATGTTATAGGCATCAGGTTCACATTATATAGGATTTCTTACGACGGGAAAGTCCAGTTCTAATCTCGACCGGGTACATTTGAGTACCAGTGGTTTGTTTATGTGGTTTTTATCACTTCTGTTTTTCCCATCATTACTCCCCCTAAATTGGGTGTACTTTTCTAATCAAACTTCTTCATCGATATCCCTTAAATAGATATAAATATTTCTTGATTTTAACGTAAAAAATAAATTGAAAATATAGATATGTGAACGCATCATAAACAATTTTAACCTCATTTTGAGAAAAATCAAAGTAATTCTCTGATTCTCAGGTATTTTTGTGTATCGCGTCATAATACGATATGGGTGGCAGCATATATTGTTTAGCTTAAGATGGGGATGTAGAGAAAGCAAAAAAAAAGATAATATTTTTTCAGTTTTTCTACCAAAACATGTTGTTGATAACTAAGTCAAATATTGCTTCAGTATAAACATAGAGTTTAATTTTCTTCACATGGTGACATCAACATTTTTTGAATATTTATCGAGGGTGTCCTTGAATTTAATGACAACTTTCCTCCTCATTTAAAAAGTGTGTCCTCTAATGCCGTTATGCTCATGACAGATGTTCAACAAATGTTGAGGTAAACATGTGAAGAAAATTAAACATGTTTGTACTGAACCAATATTTTATATATTTTTGACAAAAAAGAAGTTTTCTATAAAAACTGCAAAAAACGCTGGCCTTTTCTCGCGTTCCCTACACACCCACTTTAATTTGGAAATATAATATAACTTGTAGCTACAATAAATAGTTTTGTGTTAGTCGTTTTACTTAACTAAAGCGTTGATAAGCTGTCTCATTTTATAAAGTGTGAGAAGATGTTCTGGTTTAGTATAGCGATGAAAGCATGTCAATTAGGCACCGTAGTTCAAAATGGCTTAGAGAAATATTTGTAGTGGTGAAAATAAATAAAAAATGTATCTCTAGTTTTTAACTTGCGTGGCGATATTTCCCTGCAATACCTTGAAGAGGAGAGTGGAGAGAGAATAAGAGGGGGGGGGGAGGAGGGAGAAATTATATTGTTTTGTGCATGTGTGTGGGGCGTGTTTGAGGGCCTGCCAGTTTTACGGTGAACTTTCACATGTATGCCGCCCCGAGGGTGTAGACAAGGCGATTATACCACACCGCGGTGCAACATTACGGGGCAGGGAGGGGAGGAGAGGGGAAGAAACCACAGGTGTACACTAGGGTCTCAGAAAATATAGACCGTTCGATAAAGGTAAAATAACACACGTCAGACACAAACGAAAGGAGTTACATGTAACCTAACTCTTATATAATATGTAGGTATCACTTTGAATAAGCTGTCCAAACAATATATTAATTTTAATGAATGAACCACATTCTAAAAGGTGAAGGATCGGCTAAGATGTCTAATGGAGCATTCATTATTTAGGTTTTATTTTGTGCAGTGCATTTATTATTAGCACCGCGTCTTACTACCCATTCGGGTTATACGCACTTACGCTAATGTGTAATGGAAGGGTGATTGCGAGATGAAAATGGAGGACCTACAGTTTAACGTGGAATCCGAACCACGGTGGAGGCCTGGCATTCCTCACATTCACAAGTTTTGATTAATACACGTCTTGTCAGAGGTGAAGGAAGGGTTTGGCATTCAGATAAATCTGTGCTGGGACCAAGGATTGAACCTCAGACCCCAGAACAGAAGTCTGACACCTTGCCCCTATACCACCAGGTCACCTACAGTGCATTTAATTAGCCTAACGAGATAAGGATAAGAAATATTTTATTTAAAGTAAAAATACATTCTCGCGGAGGAAGAGTGGAAAATGATTTGGTAAAAATAAACTTCACTACATTCTACCAGAATTTGAACCCCAACAATCCCAGCAATACAAGTATAATACGACGAGACATTAATATTGTATTTTTTTAACTCCATAGTGTCAGCCCGCAGTCAAGTCATACCAACCGAGCGTCCACCTTCTGTTGGTGAAGATAGTTGCCAACTTCTGCTGATAAAGTTTATCATATGTTTATAATAACGAGCCTTTTAACCGTTAATCTCAGTTTTCTAGACCAGAGCCACTACCTTTTTCTTTCAAGTAGATTCTCATTTGTCCTCGCTAGGCCGAGTTGACTGTGTCCCACGCTCACTGCTCCACAGAAAGACCTGTGAGTGCCGAGGATTGAACCCGAGACCTCTGGATCTGTAGCCAGGAACTTAAACCACTATACCAGGTGAGAGTACATATTAATATGTCCCAATAAAAAGTCCTGAAGTATGAAATAATTTAGAGTTCTAGTGAGTGCATCTGTACATTTTGAAGGGGTCCATAATTTACTATAATACAATTTATGATACACGCTCAAGGGATACATTTTGTTCACGTTATTTTATATTAAAATATAACAGCCTATTGTAATGTAAGTTTAAAAATATTTCTTAGTGAAAAAATAATCAACCTTAGTTTTAGGCTGGTACCTTAGCTCAGTTGCTAGCAGTTCTGTATTTGGAATGAAGGATCCCCGGTTCGATTCCCGGTCTAACGTGAAACTTATCATTAGTGAAAACGGAGCTTTCCATTTAACAGTAATGAATAACAGCTTGAAGACAAGGTCTCATGTCTGCTATAGTATTAAATTAGATTGTAAATCAAGGACTAATATAAATATCCAATTCACAAAGTTTATATTAATATTAAGATTAAATATTTAAAAATCCATTTCTGATTTGTTCAAATATCCAGCATGGATTTGTTTTTTTTTATATAAAACAAAGCACACGATTTCAACAAACATAGTGTCCGGTTCACTT
>JAVRXN010000003.1:3657298-3987298 GCA_033556935.1 Timema podura
AACAGGATTAAATTGATTGGTTGTTGGTAAGTTTATCTATCCTTGACTATTGTTAAATACTTTTATTTGCAATTTGAGTATTAACAAATTAAAGGACACATTGAGTTGTAAATTGGAAGAGTCATTAGGTTTTCTTTTCACCATCGCAATTGCCCCACTATTGTTAGATTTTAATTTCTAGGTCAAGTAGAGAGGTAAGCCTATTTCATGACATCCACGGTGTATCCGCCACTGAGTTTGTTATTTTATGAATAAGCACTTGATCAGCCGCTGAAGCGACTCCCTTATTATCTGCCAAGCATCACACATGTATAAATTATAATTATGCTGACGTAAGGCTTTGGACACACAAATTAAACATTCCTATATTTTGGGATGGGGCAAAGGATACTGTGTCACTGGTTTTATTTGTTTTTACCAACTAGGACAAGCAGTTCCCAATAGGACTGAGGAAAGTGTCAAGTAGCGGACAGGTTTGGTTAATATTTCTAAGAACCACTGATGCACCCAGACATTTTATTTGGGCGGGACATACAATATATTGAAGCCACTATACCTGTACATTTTTCCTATTGATAATTTTATATATACTTTTAATTTGCGTAACGATATACCTTTTGAATGTAAGGTAATCCTTGTTTTAAAATTATTTTATGTTTTCTACAAATTTGCGTTTGCTATATTTATTTTATTATTTTACTGACTATCCTACGATTGAATCTCTTACTAAAATTATTTTAGATTGATAGAGAATTTTTTTTTATAAAATCCATTTCCTGCTCACAACAAAAATAAATTGAGTCACTATAAATCATAATTATTTGTGTTATAATAAATAAATAAATACATCAATTTCAAAACTAGATCAGGGCTCAACAAATAATGGGTGCAAGATAATAAAGGTGTTTTATTTTTCTAAAATAATTCTTATTTCATGTTTGTATTTTATTTTTTTTTTTTATTGCTAAAATATAAGCTCAACAAAGAATTTTTCACTAAATGTTTATTCCAGGTAGCAAATACTAGACATTAGTTTCTTTATTTATCAAAAGGTCATGACTGTTAAGAAAATAATCCTCCCACCCCATTTTATTTTAGCTCCCTCGCTTCCTTTGCCCCCCATCTCCACTAAACTCAACTTTGAAAACTTTAAAAACTATAAGTTATCGTGAATACAAGTTTAATGCAGACGAAATATCGCGTTGTCAAGATCCTTAAATCAGAAAAACATCTCTGCGCGTACTAGTGACTGATAATCATTCCCAACAATGCATTCTCTTTAGGAAAATGTACTCCAGGACCTACTAGTGATGATAATCATTCCCAACAATGCATTATCTTTAGGACAATGTACTCCAGGACCTACTAGTGATGATAATCATTCCCAACAATGCATTCTCTTTAGGAAAATGTACTCCAGGACCTACTAGTGATGATAATCATTCCCAACAATGCATTCTCTTTAGGACAATGTACTCCAGGACCTACTAGTGACGATAATCATTCCCAACAATACATTCTCTTTAGGACAATGTACTCCAGGACCTACTAGTGACGGTAATCATTCCCAACAATACATTCTCTTCAGGACAATGTACCCAGGACCTACTAGTGACGATAATCATTCCCAACAATACATTCTCTTCAGGACATCACCTGTGATTCGTGTATTTTCAGATGTCAATATTTTATGAGAACAGAGTGTTCTAGTGTAGTTGAAGACCAAGTTGTGATGCAAGGGTTGAGTGGTATTATTATCCAACCTCCGAGGCTGTTACACTAATTGCATCATTCGTTTTTTAACTTAGGGTGGGGACAGAACGAGAGTTGGAAATAGCTGGGGGAAGGGGGGCAGTGTTTGCCCCAGAGATGAGGCCTAAAAGAGTTTACCTCGCTATTTACATAATTGAAAAGTTGCCTATAAAGAGAGGGAAATATGAAAAGGTGGTGGGGGTAGTGTTTGCGGGGCAGGAGGGGGTCGGTTACCACGGTAAATAAACCGGTCTGTTTTCTCGTTTAGGGACTTAAAAAAACACCAGAAATAGTTGTTTCATAAAAGCTAGGGAAATCTTTTTGAAAGCTTTACCCTAAGCTTGTTTATTGGTTAACACAAACTTTGCTCTTCGTCGCATATTATTTTAAGATGGTACGGGGTTACCCTCACTCTTTCTATGTGTTGGGAATAATAAACTGGTTTTAAATAGCTGTTTTGTAGCCTACATCTATTAAAAATAACTGGGTTATTTGCACTCGATATTCCATCTATAGAAAGAAAGTAAACTATGATATATTCTTAGTTCCGCCCGCTTTCGACTTCGCTGGGATTCTAACCAAAGACCAAGTGGTAAAAAAAATACTCATAAACTCTTAAACGTGTGATGTAGACGCATATTTGCTGTAATTACTCACTTGATGGCAACCAGAGTTTTGTTCACAGGATGACGTCACGTGGCCTTAGTTACTATGACCCTACTGTAGAGTAGCGTTGTAGTTTCAACTTAATTTATTTGTGTTGATATTTTTTCCACCGTTATTAGCATTCTTCCACGGACGGTGGGAATAGCAGAGGAATATGTTTCCTAATTTGGTTGTAGAAGTGGAAAACCATTTAGGAAAAACCTCTTACACCCGGCCGTAATTCGAACCCCAATCTTCCCCCCCAACTCCGACACTTTTAACCAAAACAGACAAACGCCTTAGTCCGTGTGCCCAGCGGTGCGGACACTTTCTCTCTTTATTAATATTGATTGACGCAATAGTTATTTGTGAAACAAAATAGCCGTGCGAACCTTCCTCCCTCCCTTCTCCAGCAAATCATTTATTTCTAAACGATAAAGCGTGCTGTATCATTGGTGCACTCCACACTTCATTTGTTTAGTGGAAGCGCCGAGGTTTATGTTGATGACGTTGTATAGTTGTTGATAGATATATCTGGTAGTGTGTGTTTATACCAACGAGGTCCCCGACCTTCTTGCGACAAGGGCCACATTCAAGAGTATGGCGGACACCAATAATTTATTTTTAATGGAAATTTATATTTGAACACCATTATTTAATATAGTTCTCATACTACTTCGCTAAACCGAAGCTTATGGCTAAGTGGTACACTCCAATTTTCAAAGCAAGGGCTTTTCAGAAAATACAAGAATATTTTTGCGGAAAAAATTGACAACCTTTAACAAGGTCCTCCCCCCCCCCCCCCGGCCCCAGTTATTGTCTATCAATCATTAAAATGTGACCATTTGGGAAAGGTTTTGAACTTGATGTTATCAAATATGACAAGGTATAATATTCCTACTTGGTGTGTTTTTGAAAGTTTGATAAAATGTAATCGGGGCCCCACTGTATGTTGATAAATCATAATATTCTTGGGTCGCACATAATCATGGGTTGGCCCGCACACCTAAAGTTCGCCGTGCTTGCTTTAAATCAGGGGTCTTCAACCCGCGGACCACCAACAATCATGGGTTGGCCCGTACACCTAAAGTTCGCCGTGCTTGCTTTAAATCAGGGGTCTTCAACCCGCGGACCACCAACAATCATGGGTTGGCCCGTACACCTCAAGTTCGCCGTGCTTGCTTTAAATCAGGGTCTTCAACCCGCGGACCACCAACAATCATGGGTTGGCCCGTACACCTCAAGTTCGCCGTGCTTGCTTTAAATCAGGGGTCTTCACCGCGGACCACCACAATCATGGGTTGGCCCGTACACCTCAAGTTCGCCGTGCTTGCTTTAAATCAGGGTCTTCAACCCGCGGCCCACCAACACATTTAAAAATATTAAAAGTATCTCAGGAGAAAAAAAGGACATTCAGATTTATATTTTACATAAATAAATACGTATTTTAAGTTATTTTACAAACCATTTTTGCATTCCACGTGAAGAAAAATTTAACGTTTTTTATACAAATGTACCTTGGACCGGCGAATGGCTACTGTAGTAGATAGGGAAGATATAGTCGGGAGTGCTCGTGTTCGCTCATCATCTCTGAGACACTCGGACACCAAACAAAAATAATATATTAATACTTTATTTTTTATATATTATGATTCAAATTTCAACCTAACATAACCTAACCTAACCTAACCGTAGTTACCTGTTATCAATACAAGGGTGTGGGGGAGGTATTTCCAAAGAGAGGCTGTTGTTTGTTTACCTACCTCCAAGCTCATGTTGGCTGGCTGAAGTCAAAAGGGGTGTCAAAAGGGGTGTGCTCTTAGACATCCTTTTCTGACTACCTGTGCACCTCGTCAACACCCGAATCCTGTTTGACCTTCTGCCTCGATGGTAACGCCACTGGTGGAGTGCTTTGGTTAGTTTTGATATATTGTGATATTTAAAACAAAATGTGCTACACCGTGATAAATAAACACCTGGTGGAATAGAACCTCCAAGAGTACTTTATAGTCAAACCTTGCCTGATTTAAGGACAACTTCAAAGGTACTTTGTCATGTTCAAACCTTACGTAATTTAAGGACGTCTCTAAGAGTACTTTATAGTCAAACCTTGCCTAATTTAAGGACAACTTCAAAGGTACTTTGTCATGTTCCAACCTTACGTAATTTAAGGACGGCCCCGAAGATACTTTTGCCATGTTAAGTTAGGGTAGAAAAGGTGAGTTGAAGTAGACCTAAGTATTCTCGCAGGTTTGATAACAAAACACCTTTTTAGCCAAAATAGAATATAGCTTCAATAGACATGTTAAGTTTAATTTTCTACATATAATAATGTCAACATTTCTTGAATACATATGTCGTTAGCAGAGTAGCATTTGAATAGAAATGTTTATAATTAAAAGAAAAGGTCTTGTTAAACTTTAATGTGCCTATAAAAATAATATTCAAGATCTGTTTTAATACCATTTGTAGAAAATTAAACAAAACGTATCTTCTGGAGCAATGTTTTATTTTACATGGCCAATACATTTTGTTATAAAAACTTTGATCCGGACCCTTCAACCCCATCTTAAACTTTCCTTTCTCTATCTATGATGATTAAATGTATCGATAAAAACTTTATATTACTAATATAAAAATACTTTGAATCACTATTTTAAGAGCAATACTATGAGTCTAATACGTATTGAATACTGTAACCACCTACTTTTAATTTGAGATTTCCATATCTTTGATTCTGGACAGTTAAATTCATCTACCGACTGAACGTGACATCATTTATTCAGTTGTCAAATTGTATAGCAGTACCAATAAAGCTAAGACTATGTTGCGTCACAGCACGGAGAGCGTGCTATCTCCACGGGGACAGACACATTTAAGACTGAAACAAAGTATTGTGTAAAATATCTGGTAGCATTTTTTTTAAATGATTTATTCCAAGGCCTGTAATCTGGTTTTATCTTTTTTTTTTACTAAAGACTGATCCAAACCTTAGCAACACTGTCCTTGCTACACATATTGTTAAAAATTTAATCAGATATTTTATTTCATCTCTTAGGATGAAATTATTGCTATTATTATTATGTGTGGTTTGTTTGTGTGTTGAATTTCGAAGCCATTGGAAGCTCAATATTAAACAGGTAGACGGGCCTTTAGCCTTGGCATATAGTTGTTGGTTTCAAATCACATGTGGCTTAACACACACACATGTGCCAATCTCTTGTGCGGTTTCCCACACGTAGCCGCTCGTTTGTTTGCCTCGCAAGGCGCACGCGCGGCCATCCAACCTTGCGCAGACAGTTGAGCAACTAAAATGTGTCCTTCGTTCCACAGGCTGCCACTAGTGACTCGCCACCTAACAATGAAAGTCTGTATATTTGATAATAGCAATGAAAGTACAGTGGAATTGCGGTAGGAAGATACGTATTTGGAATTTACAACAGTTACCTTCATTATATGTCCAACAATAAATTCTTCAGCCGTCACGTTCGATAAAATAATAAAAACAAAAAAGTTATATTTTGTAATTGAGAACAATTTTTTGTTTGTTCTGAAATTACTTCCCGGCAGCAGTTTCACTATATAAACTACATTTTCCCTCATTAATTTTTTACTATGATTTTTGACCATTATTTGGGGCCGAAATCATTTTGCATATGATGTGCATTTAGCTTAGTATTGTGTTGGTAAAATAGGGTTTTTAAACTCATTTTCTATCTTATTTTTATCGACGTAAAGTTAATTAACAATATGTCGTCCATCTAAGATGACTTTGTATTTAATACGTACACACACACACACGATCACGCTATCACGCCGTTCCCTTAGGGGTTGGCAAGAAACTGCGCATATAGCTATAAAAATCCTATTCTGTTCCTAATCCATTCTCACTAAATTTATCCACACATCCCTATCTTTGCACACTCCCCTTGCTCCAACAACATCCATACACCGAGTATTGCATGCTCTTTTATTCTTAAAACTATTAAGGCTGTTACATGGGGAGGGCGTTTTATGCGTTTTGAAATCTCGCAATTTTGAACAAGTGGTTTTATATATTTAAAAAAAATAGTTTTCACCAAACAGTAGGCGAAAGCTATCAACAGATTTCTATCTAGCTATAAAGTTTAAATTTTTTAGAAAAAATTAAACTACGCTTTACGCCAATATTTGTACTTCTGAGATTAAAGTAAAATGATAAGACCTAGAACTAGCCATCCTCTAGCTAATTTTTTGATAGGGTCACAGCAAAAAATTTGAAGCAAATGCGGGATTGTTTTTTTAAGGTTAGATAGAAGCTACCAGAGTTTTTTAAACTTAAATTTAAAGTTTAAACTCTTCAACTGGTCAAAACTTAAACCTAAATTTTGTTGAAACCCATTTTAATAAATATCAACCCACTTCGTAAATAATCCAGAATTTCGAAACAGCTGCAACGCTTTCAGTGCTCCCCCGTGTAACACCCTTAATTATTCTCTTTTTTCCCGTATTCGTCTACAAAACTTAACCACGTCTTACATGACCTACCCCTTCCTTTTGATCCACACACTCCTTCATATATTTGCTTCGTACCTCGATCCTCGCTCATCCTTTTAAAATATCCAAACCAACGTAAGACGCTTCTTTCACATTGACCTAATGGATTCCATTTCAAACAGCACTCCTTCAGCACCCATTCATTACTCTCTTCGTTTTTCCACATACATTTCTTAGATAGCTCATTCTAACCACATTCACCTTGCTCTTATGTTTATCCTGACAAACCTACGCTTCACATCCATAAAACAAAGTTGGCGTTAACACAACTTTATATACTGCAATCTTTGCCTCTTTCGATACTGCTTTATCTTGGCAATAGTCCACATAAATCCAACTACTCTCCGAGATACATTCACCCACTCTGTCGATTTCACCATAGATCCTTCCATTTTTACAGAACATTTTGTCCAAATACACAATCGTTCACTTTTTCTAACAGTTTTCCATTTATACTAAGTTGACATTCATTTCCTGATCCGCCCTTATAAAAAAAAAACTACCACCTTTTTTTGGAAATATTTTTGCGAAGATCTATTAACAGAATTTTTACTAGAAAACATGAATTTCGTTTTAAAATACGAATAATAAAAGATTTAGTGAAAAAAACTTCGATTTCACGTATAAATACATCTATCGTTTTATTTCATGAACTCTAAAATACGCAATAATGATTTCTTTAAACTTGAAACAAGTTATAGCGCTTTCGAAATTGATTTTTCAAACATTTCGTGAAAACACTTCGCGAAAAGTCGGGTGTCCATAGCAATCATAAATTTGTATGTTTCTTTATTTTCTCTCACAGCTTCTTTCACCTGTTCATTCCACCGTGCATCTCTTTTTAAGTTTCCCACTACCGTAGATCCACACACTTTTTCTGCGCATTCTACTACAGCCTCTTTTATTCTGTTCCAGGCACTTTCTATATAGTTAGCATTTATTTAGATATTCCACTCATGTTCTTGTAAATTTAATTTTTCGCTCAGCAATCTTTCATATTGCGCTCGCATTTAACCTGCAACTTCTCTACTTTGATTCTAACTTGCTTTATACTCTAGTGCTGATTTCGCACGACATTCCTATCTTATTCAAACACTGAGATTACTAGGAAGTAATCCATTCTACATTCAGCCCCACGCACAGCTCTAGTATTATTTACTAAACTTATAAGGGCCGGTATTATCACTCCTGGATAAATATTAATCTGGCCGTAAAATATTTTTATCTGGTCGATAAGTTAAAATTGCGTCTTATGACCGCCAGATAGCATTTATCTGTAAGAAAAAATGTATTTATCCATCACATTTTTATCGGGAGGTTTAAGTATCATCTGATAACTTTTAAAGTTGCGTTGCCATAGTGACGCGTTGTTTTTCATGAGGTTTCACCTATCAAAATCTGTTTATAGGTTTAAAATCTTGGTTCGCATGTTTAAGTAAGCAAAGGCCCAGGTTTTAGCTACATACAAAGTTAGAACATTTAATTCATTCACACTTTTACAAAAACTGAAAAGCTATTTGTAGAGTTATAGTTATATAAGAACAAATTATTTAAATGTGAGTACAATAAATGAAATTTTGTAAATGTCTTACCCAACTATTGCCCACATTTTGGCAGACACCGAAATTAATACTAGCAAGACAACTTAGCTTCTGCGCCCACGTGACGCCATCTGTTTCCTCGCACTCGTTTAGCCGCCATTATTTAACAAATGCTGAGCGTTGTCACCACTCGCTAGTTTAGCGGTATCAGCAGAGCTTATACGCATGCGCACCAGTAAAAACATTACCAACCTTGCGTTTTCCTCATAAAAATATATTTATCCTACAGATAACTATCCAGCAGATACATTTAGTTCATAATATGCGTAAAACATTAAAATGGCTGATAACTTTTATCTGGTCGCAAACTTTACCCTCCCGATAGCAATATTCATCCGGTATTCATAAGACCGGCCCTTTATCTCATTATACACTACAAAATCAATTGTCGTTCTCGAATCTCCCCCCCCCCCCTTTGCCATGCATACAAATCAATATATTTGTGCACAAATCATGTGACCATCACATATAAACCCTTTCCTAAACACAGACTCACTAACTCATTACCATTCTCGTCTACACCTTCCTAACACTTTGAATTATCTCTTGTATTTCACAACCATTACATGTTTTTATTCACTGGGATATTGTATATTAAAATTGCGTTGCTATTTTAGTTTTATTTGAAACTTGAATTAAATATATCGTTGGAAAAACTGTAGAAATTCGCTTAGCAAAATTAACCTGAAAGTCATATTAAATTATATAAATTGATTTACCTCTAATTGTACACCCAGTTTTCAATATACATAGTACTTAACAAACTCTTCTAAGTATAAACGCGTTAAGCAAAGAAAGGCCTGACTTAATAGTTATGAGAAAACCTCTTCTGTAAACCCACTTCCAACAATGTTTAACAATTAACAAATAAGGTGACTAAACATCACAGCTTGGGATCATAAACGGAACCCAGAATCTGTCGAGACATAAAAGTTTTGCTCATAACCGTACTGCGCGCTTAAGTGTTCAATCAACTTTGTCTCAGAGGCGTGGCTATTGGCTTTTCATGGCCAAGTTACAAAACATGCTTCAAGGTCATTGCTACGAGGTTAATTCTTTCCTTACTTTTTCAAGGGAAAGAAAATCTCCCTGTGGTCATTTCTTTGTTCTCTGCGAGCAGATCACTCCCGCTTCCCCCCCCCCCCCTTAACCCCTTCCCCCCCCCCCCCCCCCCCCTCACCACCATTCCCGTCTTGTGTTTTGTTGCTTCTCTAGTTTGTGAATAGTGAAATGTGTGCGTGTGAGGTTGGTAGTCCTGAATATCAAGCGTTGACTGCATGGTTATTCAATGTTTAGTCCGATCTGTTATTTGATTCTTTGAGTACGCGAAATGCTTGTGTGTGCACGAACAAAAGGATTGTTTATACTTATTCCTTTGTGTTTAAAGTTGAGTAAACTTTGTATTATATGTTAGTGGAAACTTTTTTTAAATAGCAACTTTTAAACTCAGTGAATCATCAGTGAGCTTAGATTTAAAAATCAATTTAGTCGTCCAATTGTTTTTGTAAATTTGTGTTTGGTGTAATCAATAATGACGTATGCCAAAATAAATACAGGATGAATTTTTTTGGCTTTAAATGTTTTCGTAAATGAAAAGCTGGCTTATTGCAGTTCCAAGAATGGTATCATTTTACTCACCGGTGTGGTGGATGCAACGCTTTAGTGAAAACGACATTGTTGTGGAACATTCTACGGCGTTATTTAAACGTTTTTTGTTTTAGCCCAGAAGGTTTTTCTAGTTTGGTAGATATTACCAGCTATCTTTGTAAATCACACGAATCAATTTTGACTTGTGGGTCGAATGTAGTTAGATAATTGAAGTGCATGACGTCTCAACCGCTACAACAAATAAGAGTTTCAAAATAAGATTGCAGGAAAAATTGTTGGATAAGCTAAATGCAAAGGTAAGAAGGAACTTGTATTCCACTTAAAAATCTGATACTAAACAGTGAAGTTGTTAATGATATTAAAGAGACTTGCTAAACAACTATCAGTTAGAAAAGCTGGTATCACTAGACTAAGCTACTAACTTTGTTAAATTAAAAACAACTAAAGAGTTTTTATTTGATTTTGTATATTGAATGTTTGTTTTGCATTTTAGCCTATTATGTTATTTTCCTCCTCAATGGGTCTTGCAAACCGCCATCTTATAGACTTATTAATAAACAGTCTGTTTGTCATGAGCATTGCGCAATATCTACCAAACACAGAGGTCTGAAATTTAATATTAGTCGTTGCCCATGTGCACCTCAAGGCCGGAATTTTAAACTTTTCATAAAACTTTTTTAAATATACTAAAATTAAAGATTTTCTGTTCCTTTGAAGCAAAGAAAACTGTTGCCCGGAGAAGTAATTAATTGCGTGGTAACGCCAGGTACTACTTCTAGTTCTGAATATTTCCTTGTAGCCTATATGTAGGCTTGCCAGATTTCTGAAATGTTCAACCGGGACACCGGAATGCCGAAATTTAAACATTTTATTTCTTACATGTTAATATTTATATATAAGTTACTTAAGTAAAGTCTGTTCACCGTAGGAATTGTTTTCTGAAAGGCCTTTTTCCCTACCAGAAAGCTATTATATAGTAGGATATTGGTAGGAATAAAGACCTTTCAGAGAGTAATTCCTACCGTGAATGGAGTATAAGTTCATCAAGCCTTGAACCGTAGACTCCTTCATTAAACCCCTATCATCAGTCCATGCGTTGTTCATCAACGAAAATACTCTCTCAACTGGTGCAGATGTCCCAGGTAAGCAGAAGGCATACTCAACAATCTTGATCAGATTGGGGGCTTCTATGTGATTCTTCTTGAAGTGACCAAACAGCCTGAGCCATTTTTCTTCACGTGAAATAATCACATCTCTATTAGTCTCTTCTTGCCTCCATTGCTCCCAATTTGACTGCAAATACTCCTTAGAAAGCACAAGTTCGTCAAACAGCTGATCATTGTTTATTTTCATATCGGGTACATCAAGACTGCTATTAATAATTTCAGCAGAAGTTTCGGCGTCTTCCCAATCAACAGCATTTGTTTTGTCAGATTGACCCATGACAACTGTTTAACGTTTCCAAAACTATTCTCCCAGAGGTCCAAGTATGCAATGCATCTTTCATAAATGCCATCAAATTCTTCTTTCACTCTGCTACGGACTTGCTCATATAGATTCCTGTAGATGTTCTTTGCGCCCATAGAGATAAAGTTTGAAGCCTTTCTTTCTGTCGGGTTTCTTTTGAGATCTTTATGAGCTTCAGCAACCTCAAAAGCTGTAGTGTTATCTTTTTCCATTCCCAGGATGGCCTTGTTAAACAGTGCAAGCTGTCTGTGGACAAACAACAAGTAGAGCTCGCCCGTTGAATCAGTAAACAACTTTTTTTATTGTTGATGGGCACATTTCTTGGTCTAAAAAAAAACGCTTTCAGACCTTCAAATATCTGTAAAATTCTTTCCAGAGCGGGCATCATTGATAGAAACCGGCTGTTCCCGTGTTGAATGAGTTTACGGTACTGTATCTCGGCATATTCACAAAATTCTTTTAGTTTAGTTACACGGACTGTGTATATGTGGAAGTATTTATAAATCTTCACCAGTAAGGCCTCAATATCGATTGGGAGACTGTCTACTGCAGTTTGCACACAGTTGTGCACAATGTGTGCTCCACATCCGATTCCATTGATTTCCCGTCCTAGGCTATTCTTGAGTCGATGGAAAACATTGTTTTTCCCTGCTCTTTTCACACCACCGAAGTTAGTGTTGCAGTTATCTCCCCAAAAGCCAACTACTTTGTTGTTCAAATCGTTTTGCAACAGGACAGAGCATAAGTGATTTGTAAGAATTTCAGATGTTTCATTCGCCACAGATTTGAAATCTAACAACTTTACTTGCACACCTGAATTAGGATTAAAGTAGCGCACAACAATTGGCACAAGTTTTATATCCTTTCTTTTTGATGAATCCATACTTACAGATACGTAGTTTGACTTGGTCAAGTCTTCTTTAAGCTCTTCTTGAGCTAAAGAGCTATGGCATTTAAAACTATTGCCTCACACTTAGTTTTTCCGAGTGAGAATTTAGGTTCAAAAAACTTAGAAATTAGTTTTGATGAACAAGAAGTCGAATTGAAACTTAGGCTATGGTTTGCTGTGTGGTAAGCAAATGTCGCCTCTTTCGCTGCTAAGTCTAAGTTATTGTCATTAGAACTCGTAGTCTTAAAAAAACTTGTCAGTTTTGATGAGCTAGCAGCACATGCTAAACTCTTTTTGTGTTTACTCGACTGCGAATGATCTTTTATATCGGATCAACCACCGTGAGCAACCGAAAACTCAGAATTACAATGTGAACATTTAACTCTATCGTCTTGATGTTGATTACCAGTACCAGTACATACCTTCTTCAAAAAAGGGAATTCATTCTGTAAATCCTCGGTGAATTTACACGACCGTTTTGGCATTTTAACAGAGAACGCATAAACTTTCACTTAAAACATAAATAAAACAGCGCTAGCTCACTAACACAACAGGCACCGCCGACGTGGACTGACAACTGACTGACTTATCTCAATCGCAAGCGGCTAGCGCCGAGGTGAGCGAGTCCAACGTTATTGCACACGAGGGGGTGTAGCGTGCAGCGAAATTTCTTCTGGCGCTAAAGTTACACCCTTTAGTGCCCAATATTGGACTCACCCGGAAAGCGGGACGGCGATACAAGACTATACGATGACAATATTATTAGCAGACCATCACTCTTCCACAGTTTTCACTTTTCATACAGTACAGTGAAATAAATGACAAAGTATGTATCCTAAATAATCCTTCACAATTAATTATTTTTCGACTTTTTGGTCATCTATTATAAGAACTATAATCAAATTTAATTTTTACCGGGACGTGAAGTAAACCGGCCGGGACACCGGGACTTTGTCTGAAAACCGGGACTGTCCCGGTCAAACCGGGACGTCTGGCAAGCCTACCTATATGTAGTATTATTATTAGCACCGCGTCTTACTACCCTTTCGGGCTATACGCTCTTACGCTAATGTGTAATGGTAGGGGTATTGTGAGATATGAAATGGAGGACTTACAGTTTAACGTGGAATCCGAACCACGGTGGAGGCCTGGCATTCCACACATTCACAAGTTGTGATTAATACAAGTCTTGTCAGAGGTGAAGGAAGGGTTTAACAATCTGTGCCGGGACTGTGGATTGAACCCCGGACCCCCAACACAGAACTCTTGACACCTTACCCCTAGACCGCCAGGTCACCTATAGGTAGTAGTGGCTATTGGGAATGAGTGGGTGGTGACGCGAAAAGCTTTGACAACCACTCGTAGGCCTACTTGTCTGAGACGTCACTATAGCAACAAACTGGATTGTCGATTACGGGGAAATAATTGTTCGAATGCCAGTCGGTTGTAGCGAGGGCGTTTTTACTTGATGGTTTAACACTCTTTACATAAACGCGGACACATTTCCTGTAACATTTTACCTTCAACCATACTCTCCGAGTCTTCGGACTATGTACATTCAAGCTTTTAAATAAATAAATAGGGTCTAATAATAATGGCGGATATCAAGAGGCCCGGGTAGTAAAACGCGGTGGACAACAAATCTGATAGCTTAATATGGGCCAGTTCGTCACTAAAGTGTTAGGTACTGTGCTATTAAATTATTCCAACACTTTATTACGATGTTTTGTTTTATTAAGTCTATTTTACACTCACTCAAATATGGCAGGAAAGGCTCTTGCGATTGGCACACCAGCAGTGTGTATATTTATTAAAATTAAACTAGCTCCTTCAAACGTTTTTTAAAAATTGAATACATCAATGGAAATATAAAAAATATTTTATTTTGAATACATGTATTAAAAAAATACCAAATATTAAAAGGAATTAAATACATTTTTTTGTGAGAACAGAGGAACATTTGATATATTTTTTATGTCAGCCATTTGTGTTGACTTATTGGTTGGCCGTTACTAACAGTTTCAAGCACACGGGGTCTTTGGTTTTGAGCGATGCTTGCCAAGAATATATATATATTTTTTTAACTTTGATTTTCATCAAGGATAGTAAGGAGATTCACATTACGAAATTATAACTAGCCAACGGATGGACGCAGATCACAAGGACCTTAGTTTGATCCCATCTTATGTATAAACCTGCATCGACCTCGTCTGGTGGTTCATCGGCGACGGAGGTCAGGCTTCGAATCACAATTGGCTGTATTAAGTGTGGTGTTTCCTAAATTCTTTTCCCTTTCTTTCCACACAAATGCAAATTAATTTACATTAAATTTGACCCATTAGTGTAATTGAAATCCTGATAGCCCAAACGGATATTAATATGAGGTGTAGAGAAACAAAGTTGATTGTTATGACTAACCTCTAGGGTTTACAAACAATTTTAAGTTGTAATTCTTCGTCGGACGTGTCATACCAAAAACATGTTGTGTACATCCAGTAGTATCATATTTGATATATAAACGTAAACAGCGGGTCCAAACAAACTCTTTTACAGCGTTACACATCCTAAAGGGGGAATTTATTAAAAATAACAATCTTGTAGCAATGAACGCGACCTTTAAAACTCATTCCCCCTCTCACTATCCATTACATCATTCAGAAGGTGTGACGTGTTGAGTCTTCGGCGAGCCTCCCCCCCCCCCCCCCCCTACCTGCCGGCGGCTACGTAACTTTGGCATGACCGTGAATCCGACCAAACAACTAAAGATGAGATTAGAAGTGAAAGCTGTGGACGAAATATCTCACCCAAAAACACGCCAGACGGTTCTATATTACACGCCCCTCCCGCCCACTAGAATAGTTTGGGGGGTACACAAAATAATGCTGCATTTGCTTAAATGCGCTAGAGATTACCTTGTTTCCAGGTATGCGAGATGAAACATTTTCCGACTATTTAGTTTAGAAACAAGGGAATAAAGATATCTCGGGTTATAAAATTTCTACTCTAACTAAATTTAATTTAAGGACGTTAAGGTGGCCGACTTGGTCAGCGAGAAAGTATCAATCGATATCAGGCCACAAGGTTTACGATATAATGGTCTGTGTCGTCTTCTAAGTTTACACTCCCTTTTTCCCTTAACCTACAAGCACCTTATACTGAGTCGGATGAAACTAGTTTACCGACATAAAACGTCCATAAAACGACGTGACCTAATAAACTTCTATCCTGGACATAGCTGTCGAGAAATAAAGTAATTGTGCCACGGTTGCGTATACATGGCTACATGGCTGGTGGAGGAAGGGAGCAGATTCTACCGCCATCGTCGTTCTTTGGTCGAGCAAGGGCCAAAGCACATTGGGGAGACGTAAAGAAGATCGATGTAGACCAAAGTTCTGCATGCACACTCCAAAGGACTGCAGTGAATCAGGCGTAAACGCTGCAGATGCAGACGTCCTGCCGAATAAATCAATACACCAGAACGTGCGGTAGGGCGCCAAATAATGCAGCTATCTTTGAGGCTTATTGCCAATGCTCTGAACACTGAGCTATCCAGGAGTCTTCCCGTGCTGAGGGCCATTCTTAACTCATAGTTTAAGGCAGATTCTGTGATGGACGGGTGAAAATGGTCATTTACATATGTCATTGTACTATTGGCGGCATAAAGCCCTCCCGAGTTGGAGGTGGCTGCATTTATCTGATAGTTGTGATCTTAATTGATCATACATATGTAGCTGAAGATTTCCGCACGTCTATCACAGACTCTGCCTTTAAAATATGAGTGAAGAATGACCCTGGGC
The DNA here is from genome assembly GCA_033556935.1 of Timema podura. Lineage (NCBI taxonomy): Eukaryota > Metazoa > Arthropoda > Insecta > Phasmatodea > Timematidae > Timema > Timema podura. The sequence goes on from JAVRXN010000003.1 coordinate 3,673,594, forward strand.
ATAGGGTGACTCCTGTATATGTCGGTGGTAGAGCAGTGGTGCACTGAGCTAATGGTCCCGGGTTCGATTCCTGTGTCATTTTTCAATGTGAAAGATTACGATCTAGTTAGATTCAACCATAACTAACAAATATAAAAGCTTGGATATTTAATCCATATTTAAGTAAAGGCATCCGCCATACACCCGGCCGGGATTTGAACCCCAATCTACCGATATAAGAATGTGATTGAATCTTGACTCAAGGGCGCAACATAATAAATACACCCTCGTTGGTTGACCCTGCCTTCATCGCCGTCCAGGCGCCTCCACACCTACGAAGGAAAAGTAATTTATGTTATAACTTATTCTAAATGTAGCTAGTAGATTATGACAATTTAGTCCATCCTTAATTTACCTAATTATCTATTAGTAGACGCATGGAAGGCTAGGTGTTAGGTAATTAATAACACAAACCATTGATGGTTTATCAAAGCACGGATTTTAGTGTTAGCTTTATTTATTTTTTACTGTGTCCGATAGGCTTATGTGGTTGAAACTCTACTCCTACTTTGGAGGTCGAATCCTTCCAAGCAAAGTTAAATTGAAAGCGCATGTACCTTATTTGTTTACCTGCTTTAGACTTACGAGTAAATCAGAACCTCAGTCTGCATCAAAAGCGCACCATTTTGTTTACAATCACTGAGCCTCATATGGCAACACCGCTGGTTGACATCGAGCTGTCTACACTACGCTACGTATCGAAAGCATACCAGATCTAGCCTAACTTAACCTAATTCCTAGAGCGCTCAGTTTTTTTAAAACACCTATTGCTAATGTTGTGTTTCGAAATCATTACACAGAAGGGAAATTTTGGTGTGGTTTTAATTAAGATTAAGTTAAAGAGTAGCCAAAGGGGGCTGTTTACATTATGTTGTATGTTTACCATATTTCCACGTTATGCAGTTTTCCCCATGTGTGCTTTTGATATGAGGTTTTTTCTCCCTCTTGTGAGCTTTCCATGATATCCCGGTGTAAATAAAGTTTCCCAACAGCACGGGGAAGGTAGGCATGATCCCATTTGTTTATTTATTTTATTATCTCAGTAGGGTAAGTATCTTTGTATGGTTGGATATACCTAAGGCTACGGCCACACTCGCGCCCTGGTCGCCTGGTTTTAAATTCAGGTGGCTGGCTATACTAGGCTACATGTGCGACTTTGGGTCTCTCGTATAAATAACATTGCTCGACGTTCTGGCAACCTGGTCGAGGCGTTCTTGTCGAGTAGACCAGGCCGCGCCCTAACAACAACCTTAATTTTACCTGAGAAGGCAACGTCGTTAAAATTCATGAAAATATTTTTTATGAGTAAATTAATTTGAGTGATCCGTAACACCTCATGTTCACGTCCTCTTTATATTTTCCTCCGCTCGACAAGGAGATTAATCAACCAAGCATGTCTTTCTTTTACTACTGGGCTACGTTGTAAATGGCGGGAATCCGTCATATCCCGTAAATACTAACATTTCTGCAGCTACGAGTTGCTCGTTTGACGTTTCTGATCTAGGGGTGAGTGATTTAGGTTAATATTTACATATATCTGTTTAGAAAGTGCACGTTGAATAAAAGATTTAACCATATTTCCAACCGCTTGCAGTTTTCTCCCCGGAATGTACATATATTTACAATGATAGAGCAAGGATGAGGAGGATATAATTATGAGGTAGTGTACCCGCATTTACGTGGATTGAGTGGGAAACCATTCAGAGGAGAAAAACCTCAATGTACCCGGCCGGAAATCGAGCTTTGACCTCTCCATCACCGGCAAATCAGACGTTGAGATAAACACCTTTGTCCGTGACTATCGGTGCAGGTATGAGGAAGGTATAATATGAATTAAAAGTACTAACATTTGTGTGGTGGTATAGTGAGGAATCCTTAAGGATAAATCACCTTGGTAGTCTACACCCGTTTCGGATTGGATCCCCAATCTCTCACGTCATAGAAAAATTATGTAATACGATACTGATTCCCGCAAATTGCTTCGTTTAGGGAAAAAAATGTAGCTAGGTACCATACTTGCAAAATTTATCATTCTTTTTTCTTTCTCTAAGTTTAATTTTCTTCTTTTTTTCTTTTTTTTTCCTCCCCCTTATTTCTTCGGCGGGCCTAATGACCGTAATTTTGGACGCGCCAGTCGTAACGCTGTTGTTTTTCCTTGGCAGTTTAACGGAAATGTTGTGGCAGAACCTCCTTGAAATCGCTAGGAAGAGAGCAAACTACTTCGTGCCAAGCTTTTTCACAGTAGCCCCCCCCCCCCCTCTCCTAGCCCTATCAACGTGTGTATATGTGTGCGTGTGCAACATGGATTTTACTGCGGATCAATACTGGTTTCCTTCCCCTATATCACAGTTCCTCTCCAGCCCACTGTTACCAACACGGGGAGGGGAGAGAGTAAAAACTCTCTGAACGCTTTGTGTATAACCGATGTACACTCGTTTACTTTGAAAGTTGATTTTATAAGCTACACCAAAGTGTAAATAAATCTGCGTTTGCACGAGAATACTTGTAATATTGGAGTATTTGTTAAAACCAAGTCAACTATCGCCCACCTTTGTCTCTCTTTCGAATAGTTATAGACATTTTCTTCAAGCTCCCTTTATAAAAACTGGTCCCATAGCTTGCAGTGAGGTTTGAAAATGAGTAAATCACCCATGAAGTGTTTGTGGCGACTTTTACACGTCCGGGATGGGATATATCGTATTTACAATGATGGAGTAGATGATGAAATGTACCCTGATTTGCGTGAAAGTGTAGTGGTAAACCATTTAAGAAAATATACCTGTACGTCAGTCCGGGTTTCGATACCCGACCTTCTATTAGCCGAGCAAACCCGAAAAGACTAGATTGACGCTTGCTGATGCGAGGAAGGCATCAATAAAAGGAAATGTACCTTTATTTGCTTGTATGTAGAGAGGGAAATCATTTGGGGTGATGGTGGGGGGATCTCTATACTCAGCCGGGTTTTGAACCGCTTCACCGCATAACCAGCGGTGTGAGTTACGCTACAAGTTGATTGAATAGCTTGTAAAGTAAGAGCATTATTTAATTTACTTTGGTTTGTCCCTCCATGTATTGTACTGTAGTTTTTGGCAACATTGTGTAACCAAACATTTTATTCAAGTGTCAACCTTGTTATGTTGGCAATGCTCGTGTTTGTGTTGTTTTATCGCGTGTTTTCCCCCTTGGGCGCTGGATAGTGATCTAGAATCCCTCTAATAGTAATTACGTGGAGTAATACAGTCCTGTCTACGGTGACTGTCGATGTTGTTTACACTGGTGTCGGGAGGGGGAGGTATTTACAGTACTGTGGGTGGTTTAGTTTTATCGGGCTGGCACCCACTTCCCGCCTATAGGGATTGATTGTTTTACTAAATGGGCCTAGTAAAATATTTATGACAGTTTTTTCATTGCTTGGCGATAGTGTTTTTTTTTGGTGTGGTTGACTTCAAAAGTGATTATGCCCCGTGTTTGGAAAAGCTATTTTTCAATGAAAATTACCTTTCACTTCTCTGTGTGTGATACATTATTATTAAAATCGAAATGTGTAAAGACACATTTCCAGTCACAAAGAAAGACTGGCCGAGAACATTTTTAGCTTCTTTTTTTTTTTTTAAGCTCCGTGACTTACTACCTGTTTAGGGTTATACACTTATTTAACTTACTAACTATGCAAATGGTTTACGGATTTGGGAAGTTATATTTATATGAAATGTACCTGCATTTGCGTGGAGGGAGAGTGGAAAACCGTTTTGGGAAAACCACCCTGATTACACTCGACCGAGATTTGAACCTCGATCTCCCTGTCATCGGCAGTCTAGTCTACTGCAAAATTAGCGCGTTAGACCATGCGACCACCGAAACGGATTTGACTTGAATTCAAATTACAACTTTTTGTAACCGGTACTATACTAATACATAGTCGGTCCCATTTTTATAGACGAAAAGCCAATTAAAACCAGTCACCTATCTATCCGTTCTTAACTGTGTTTTATTATCTTAGTCAATCTAAATCCTACACCACTTTCCAAAGTAGACAAACTTATTCGCAACGCGATTGAATACGTAGCTCTGCCTTTTAGTACCTTCAAATTTCCTGAAGAGGACGAGGCTAACTTGAATGGAGTGTGATAGGTGTTCATTTATATAGCAGCTTTTGTGTCTACTCGCCATTGAATATTACTAATAATTAATATAGACCTAGTAAACATTTTCTCTAGTACTATCAGCCTTAACTAATAGTCTTATTTAGAGCCTATTTAAACTATATATTTTCGTTTAGTACTGTACTCTCATTAAAGTTGTATTCACACACACAAACATAAATGATTTGTTTTACCATCCGCACCGGTGGGCACGCAGACAAAGACGTGTCTGATTTGCTGGTGACGGGAAGATCAGGCAGGAATCGAATCTGACCGGGTGTACTGAGGTGTTGCTTATCCTAAATGGTTTCATATTTTATCTCCACTCAAATTCGGGTACACACTCCATTTATATTCTACCTTTCTCCTTATCCCACATGTACAAACAAGGTATATGTGGCTAGCCCGGATGGGTAGTAAGAAGTAGAGTAGACCGACGAACCGTATTAATAATACCTACGTTTTAATATTAATCTCTTTTCGCAAGTTGTGAAATTTGGTTTGGAGGGTAAGGGGGATAAACCAGTGAATGCGGGTTTCCACGATCCCTCTAACCAAAATAAATGTAAATGTGGTTCGGGTTGCCTATCCCCTTTCTCCCGAAAAGTGTCAGGATTTCTGTTGGACTGCGAAATGGCCATGGCCTCCGAAAAGCGACCGTTTCCTCGCCTCGTAATAAATAAGGCCCGTCTGGTGAGCTCCCAAGGTCACAACGAAACTTTATTTGTTCAGCCTGCAATTAATTTCGTAATGTACCTTCTTAAAAAAAAGTCCGGGGATTACACATTTTACATTCTACTGGAAGATGACGCAAAAAAGTCTATTGTTTTGACAAACATAGGCCGTTGTGTACAATAAACGTAATATGCTGATGGGTGCCTTGTTGGACAATGGGTAGTTGCAATACCGTTTTAGGTTGAGTGGTGTGAGGTGTTTCCATCGTATCTGTGCGCGCGTGTATGTATACACCCCGACCCAGGAGCGGTAGATGGAAGGTTTTAGGTTAGTGGGTAGCACACCTTCTTTCGGGGAAATATCGCGAAAATGTACATCGTGGCTATTTCGCCCCCTCCATCGTTACCCCCCTTCGTAACAATAAGTATTTCTATTATTTTCATCCTTTTAAGCTGGGCTTGTAGGGATTACGAGTCGGAAGCTGTATTTTTACAGTTTTTATAGAAAAAAAAACCCGAAAAAATGTAATACTTTCTTCATTAGAAAGATGAGTTTAATTTTCTCCACATAATAATGCCATCAGTTCTTGAATATCTGTCAAGGTTGTCCTAGAATTGGATGAAAACCTTTTCTCGCCATTTAAAAAAGTTTATCATCAAAGTCTAACGTTATGCTCATGACAAATATTGAAGAACTTGTTGAAATTACCAGGCCTATGTGGGGAAAATTAAACTATTTTGTTTCTACTGGGCGATAGATTGATTAATTTTGTTTTAAAATAATGTTTGCTATGAAAATTGCAAAAAAAAAAAAAAACACTGACCTTTTCTCACGCCCCTTTCTATCCCACCTTAATTAACCCTGTTCCCTTAATTTAGAAAGTTGATAGCCGTAACAGGTGGCACTTACAAACAAGTCCAGCTATGAAGGTTCTCGTTCCCAGGAAAAGGTGCGCTGAGCTCGTTTCATGTTGTGTACTAAACTGTTTCAAGCCACCACCCCTCCCCCTTCCATTTTTTTAAACAAACAGCTAGTTTAATTTAGAGCAAGCCAGAAAACAGTGAAAAAATATATTTCCGTAAATTTTCTAGAATTTTTTTAAAACGTTTATAAACAAGACTCCAAAAAAAGTGAAAATGCCTAGACTCTGACAGTCGTGGAATCTTGTAAAATGTTACCAAAATACTTGCTACCAATATTGGTTGGAGTGTCCTTGAGAACAATATTTTTTTAGGGGTGGGGGGGAGGCTAAATTATATCCCTGGCCTAGCTTTCTGTTTAATGACCTGAAAATAAATATTTTTAAATTTTTAAATACTGTTTAAAAACTAAAATAAAAATTCTCACTCTTAATAATTTATAGGCCTACTTTATGGGTTTTAAGAGAAGGTAATTTTAACATTGTAGTTGTGGGTCCAGCCTGCTCAAGTTGGTAGCAATAGCCCATTTTTAAAGGTTCTAAATCCACCATTGTGATAAGATTACACTGGTTAGGGTTTTTTTTAACAGAACTATACCCATATTTTGGAAGGAAAAGACGGACCTGCGGCGACTTCAGGCGACATCCCCCAACAGATGACAAGAATTTATTTTAATATTATATAAATCTCTCTTCAAGCAATTTAATGTTTTTAGTGCAAACATACACAATAATTGATCATATTTATTATTGGTGAAAGGGTTTAGTATAGATAAAATGTACTTGCATCTACGTTTAGGGACTGTGTGAAACCATCTAGTAGAAATCACTCATAATACACCAGACTGGGATTCAACCCACGATCTCCACATCGTCAGTTTAGTCTATTGTGAGTGACGCCTAAGACCATTCGGCCACCGAAGCTGGTGCTTAGTGACCTATATCATCATTAAAAGACGTGTGATTTGTATCCAACTAGACACTCCTCTATCCACAGATCGCAGCTAAGGAATGAATAAAAGAGATCTGAGTCTTTGTGACGTCTGCGACTGTTGAGGAGCGTCTCTTATTGTCAGCCGGTGAGGGAAAGCCGTGTTGTCGACATATTCGCCTAGTAGACGCGTTGCTTTGTCTCCTCGTTGTTAGCTTATAATTACAGGAAGTACTGGACGTGCTGCTAGCGAGCTCCTTCAGCCCTCTCTACGTCCCAGTGTACACTCCCTTCGGAAACAGTCAGGCCTGTGCGCTCTAAGCCCGCGGCCCGCTAATACTAAACAAGTACAACTCTGATCTGCACTATACTGCACAAAAACTGCCTATTGTCTCACCAACTAGATTAGTATGGTCATAATATAGGATAATATAGGCCCGCATTGTGCAGATTGTCCCGCGAGTCATGTAGGGTTTGTTGGATCACTGATCTACTCTAGACCAGGGCGGTCCAACGTTTTTCTATTCTGATCATCACTCTGCACAAATACATCCATTAATATTACTAACTTAATATAGGCCTACACATAACAATTATTAAACCATTATTTTCAATATTTATATATAAATTGTATTTTTTGTTGGTAGAATCTTTCAACTTACACTTTCACTAAACAACTTATTATAAATATAATCATTAGCTATTCCACATCTGCCACCGAAGATTTCCCTCAGGATACTGTGAGGGCCACGTTTTCGGTGAGCGCGGGCCGCCAGTTGGGTCACACTGGTCTAGACTATACCACCTTGAGGACTTGATTTAGTTGGTAACTGTTACATTGGGCACGAGGGCATTGCGCGGCCGCCAATAAATTATCATCGTTATAAATAAAGATGTCTGGTTTACCGGTTAGCGAGTTTTAAGTTCGAATACAAGCAGATTTTACTGAGCTAATTTTCCACTCTTCCTCCACGCATATACGAATATATTTCCTCAAATTGGTATGGGAGGAGGGTTCAAATATATGTAGTAAAAACATTATTTTTTGGCAATTCCATTTTAGGACCATAAATACAAGAAAAACTTTTAAAATAAGTAACAGTTGTTTGATTATTTTTAACACTCAAAGTTCATAAATCATGATTTTTGATAAATAATTGTTCAGATTGGTTGACTTAAGGTTGGTAGGCCCTACATACGTCCCTTTTTATATGATTTGCGTCTACCTAGGAAATAAATAAAGCCTAGTATGGCTTTTTATGTTTTAATCTTTTTAATTCCAAATTTTTTGTATTCAACATTCTTAGATTAATATTACTAAACTTCCTGTGATCGATCAGACCACACTTTGAGAATCACAGCACCAGTCCGAGATTTGAACTGTGTCACTACCCTAAAGATGAATAGCACACGACTTAAACCCAATAAAACCTATGAGAACAGCACTAAACAACCCGAACAGGGGTCAAAAATGTGATACAGCAATTTAACTTACAGTAGCCCCATGACTTCTTTGGTGCTGACTGAACGCTCAAAGCTGACTTCTGACAGTCAACATTTAGGTATATACCTAAATATTGACTGTCAGAAGTGACAGCTGCTAAACACATGTTTTTGCAGATTATATGGTTCGGTGCAGGGATACATAATTTGGTCTAGTAACTTTTCAAAGCCGTCAGCTGTCAGTCAGCACCAAAGAAGTCATGGGGCTACTGTACTAACATATACTGGGTTCCTTTTTATAAGTAGCGCAGGGTATAAACTCACCCTTAATTGGCATCCCTGACCACTTATTTACAGGGACGGGCGTTGGCAACTTTTAGCGCCAGTTTGTTTACTTGGCAGCGCTCCATGCAGCCGTTAACCCAGACACTAGGATCTGGCTGATCAAAACAATAGTTGACTGTCTCTTAGAACTAATAACTCCCGGGCCTCGCCTTGGAATTATTCCCTGAAGCCGCCACTGGGTGAAAGTGGGCGTGGCCTACTCGAAGGTGCCGTTTGTGGCATCACCTCTCCTAACATTTTATTTTGCCATTGTTTCTACCGCTCTGACGTCACAGAGAAATCTGTTAGAAAACAAAATACTCAAGACAGACCGAAATTACCTGACGTTCATTTGTTTTTTAGTCTGAGGTATTTAAGACATGACTTGTGTTATGAATATCATTTTTTGTGTTTTCTGTTTTGCAACGGCTGCGCCTACTCATTATAAACATAATATATATGCATTCAAGTAGGGCTAATTTAAATAATTGTGTCATTACCGTTTTAATATTTGACATTATTGTCTTCGTTTTTAGGATGCCGACTAATTATAGTGAAAATTCCACACGCTGCTCTGTTTTAACGGAATCTATAGCTTTGACGCTCCAGACCCACGAAAAGAATCATCCAATCATTGACGAATCCAACATTATTTTTTAAGGAAGGAGAAAGGTCATTCACATTAACAACTTTAATACAAAGTTAACTTTATTTTACCATGAGATTACTTAACTTAATAGTTTCTTTATTAGAATTTCAAAATGAAAGATTTTATCCTCGATATTAAACTTACACTGGGGGTTGCAAGTTTTCGGCTCAAACTACGCTGTAAAATAATTAAATAGGTAAAAATATAAATAGTCTCCCCTCCTCGGAATCTGCCTTTGCTTTGCATAACTTTAAACTTTGACCATTAAAAAAATACTTAAATTCCCTCTAGACTTAATTTCAGAACTACAATTACCCCTATAATTAATGTAAAACGTCGGTAAAATTAGGCTAGCTACATTTCTTCAAGCAGCTGTTTAAATTTATTTAACATCAAATCTAAGGTTGTTAATGTTTTAAAAGCATTTTGGTGTAACCGTAATCTATATGTTAAAATAACAAACCATTAAATGTTGCTCAACGTTTGAAATCTGTTTTAGCACTAAAGTTGGTGACCCCTGTAACTTTTTGAAGATACCAATATCTCACTTCTCTGTTTTACAAAGTCTTGTTTTGACAATCTGGAAGTTTTATTGTATATTTGTAGAATAAGTTATATTTATATTATATTGTGGTGTTTAACGTGAACTTTCTAGAACGAACACATGACCCAGTACTACGGCCGTTCATTTGTCACGATGAAAGGGGAAGCCCAAATTCCATTAATGATTTTTTCGGTCATATTGTAGGCCTACTGGAAATCGAACCCGTGACCTTTATCTCATTATGTAAACGCATTACAGACTGAGATAAGGTGTCAAGACTGGACCACAGTTATCGATCAGTTAGTTAATTTATTTCAAACCTTGAATTATTATAGATACAATAATTGAAAAGTGGGGAGTGGATGAGGCTACATAGGGATGCGTTACATACCCTGTCGTTTGTACTTTAAATAAATTGCTAGGCTAATCTAATTTCAAGACATTGTTAGGCTAATTAAGTCCCGTGGATTATGGTGGGTAGGGCATGCATTGCGAATGGAAGAATCCGGATACTGACTGGTAAAACCCATTGAGGAAAACGTAGATGGGAAGCTAATATTAGAATGGACCTGAAAGAGATAGGGTGTAATGAGGTGGACTGGATAGAACTTGATCAGATACGGATAAGTGGCATGCTTTTGTAATTGCAGCAATGAACTGAGTTTCTAATGCCGTAGAGTAAGAGTAGACTCATCTTGGCAATACACTTGATCATAGCAAATTTAGCTAGATTATTTGTTAAGACCTTTTTAAATTCAGAAGTGTTAGGTTTATGCACTTCTGGTGAGGTTATATATGGTACGTTTAGGGGTGCGTAGGGGCAAAGTAGCATGTGTTGACAAGTTGTAGGTGAATAAATAGTCGTGTATGAGCCCGAGATGTGTATTTTAGGCAAAAAATTAATAAATCGCTGCAGTTTAGTTTTTATACACTATACAGGGTGTTTATTAATTAGTGTCAAATATTCTAAGGGCGTTTTCCCATCGACCAAACATTAAGTAAAGGTCATATAAAAATAGGTCTAGAAAGGCTTAGTTTTTGAAATAGGTGAAATTTTATTGATCAATTAATAAGAAATCCAACAGAAGAAGTACTGTAACTAATCAAGACCAAGTTTATCCAAAACATACAAATATTGATCGAAACGGTGTCCTGCTTCAGTGCACCGCCCGAGCCTGTGTTCCATGCTTTGTCATACTGTTGAAGACACCTGAGGTGTGACGTATTTTCTCACATCCATTTACGAAATATTCTATTAAAACGTAAACATCAGGAACAGGAGTTGAACACACAATGGACTTTAAATGTCCACACACATAAAAATGTATTGGGTTCAAATCTGGTGATCGAGCAAGCCATTCGATGGATCCCAACGACCAATCCATCTTTAAAGAAAACCTTTACTCTAAAACTAAACGTTTCTAGATTCGTTTGTATGAACCTTTCTTAGTATTTGGTTGATGAAAATACGCCCCTAGAATAGTTCACATCAATCAATATACACCTTGTGTACATGAAAGAGCTTTGAAACTAGTTGGAAATATGTTTGTCCACCTATGGTAGGTAGTATCTAACCTTGTTTCATACCAAAAATAAAAATAAATATTTCCCTATTCCCTAAACCCTTTAAAATATTCGATTTCCTCTTTTTCTGCGAAGTAGATTTGTGTCTAACGATATCAGCGGAAGGTAGGCCTATATACAAATCAAGGTCTAAATGTCAAATCTTCACATTAAAATGGTTAAAATAACAAATAAAAATGTGATTCTTTAATGCATTTTTGTAACTATAAGCCAAGCAGAATGTATCCGTTTGTGTACTTTGACCAGTCGGACTATCTGGCATTGATCTAGCTAGATTCATCCTCGGCAGAATGACCGCTATTGGTGCTCAATCTAGGACCCTAAGTCTGGGCAGCTAAAGTATTGTGTTGTGTACCCGGCTTCCGAAAGAATGGCAATAAAACTTTACTGCTGCGGTCTTTATGAATGATCCGGTTAGGTCTCAGAAGGGGGCATAGTTTCTATAACTGCGGTCCAGTTTCTTCTCCGTCTGTCGGTGACAGCTGTTCTTGGGCATCCATATCGCCCCCTGATTTCTGCTGGATCCAAGGAAGATACATGGAGGTTCTATATCAATCCTTGACCTCTGCTGGATCCAAGGAAGATACATGGAGGTTCTATATCAATCCTTGACCTCTGCTGGATCCAAGGAAGATACATGGAGGTTCTATATCAATCCTTGACCTCTACTGGATCCAAGGAAGATACATGGAGGTTCTATATCAATCCCTGACCTCTACTGGATCCAAGGAAGATACGTGGAGACTCTATATCAATCCTTGACCTCTACTGGATCCAAGAAAGATACGTGGAGGTTCTATATCAATCCTTGACCTCTACTGGATCCAAGGAAGATACGTGGAGGTTCTATATCAATCCTTGACCTCTACTGGATGCTAGGAGGATACTTGGAGGTTCTATATTAACCCTTGATCTCTACTGGATGCTAGGAAGATATGTGAAGATATCTTTATTAACCCTAGACTTCTACTGGTTGATAGGATACGTGGAGGTTCCATAAATACTTTTTACCATACAATGGTTTAGTCCATGCCATCCTTGTCCTGCGCAATATCCGCCCTAGTTCTAACTTTGAACGCGCTTTACAGAAGTGCGACATCTTCGAGGCAGTGGTCCCCGTGTTGTCTGCAGGCTTGCTGTACGGATCAATGGAGTAGTCTGGTGGGCGGGTAGCCTGGTTCCTTAGTTCCACTCCCTGCGATCGATATCATTCGGGATAGCTTTACAAGATGATGTGGTTTTGGTAGAGGAATTGCAATGGGGGGTCTAAATCACTGCGGTGGGGTTGAGCTGACCCGCACCTTATTTTCTAGCAAGTGGCTACACGAACCGCACCGTTATTAATTACGAAGAATAAAGTTTTAAGTTAGCTAATAAAGAAGAAGAATGTGTGTTGTTCAATAAGTTGTATATATTGTTTATCTTGTACGTAATGTTGGAAACAATGACTACAGCGTCACACGTGCAACGGCTGTGAAAGAAATGCCTAGTTTCACAAGTGCTGACACAGTGATTGGCAATCACTGTGACTAATCACTGCTTTTTAAAAATCAAGGTCACTGTGATCACCGATATCATAAAATCACTGTTTCGCCCATCCCTACAGTGCTTAGGGGTTAGCATGAAAACAAAGTTCGGAAGCTCCCGAACATTTATTTCCGGTCGTAGGTGGCTACACGGTCCGCACCGCACTGCAAAAGTGCGGAGCAATGCTCTCTCGACGATTCGTCCGCGCCGGTGCTGTGCGGATTCGTGTAGCCACTTGCATTTAAATACATGGAAAGCATTTCACCAGAAAAATGCAGTGCTGTGCGGCTCCGTGTAGCCGATCCTTTAGACGTACATTTGGATAACCATCGCAATAGCTATATGTTGGGTGATTATTAGACAAATTACACGGGTAATTTATATACAAGACTTACAAAATGGCTATATATATTGCGAGAATAATGCTTTATACTGCGTGAGCATAATGTATCATCGCCGATAGCAAACACTGGCACTGAAACGTTCGATAAAACACAGTTTTCTTTAGTAATATTCATAGTAATTTGATAGTAAGGAGAATTATATTATAGGAACTAAGGAAAGAAAACCTTGAATTTATATTTAATTAATTTAAAATTTTATAATTAGTTTCCACGTTAAATAAACAATGAAAATAAATATAATATTAGTGTTATATGTGACAGTTTTGATGTAATAAAGTCAAAAAATTGTACGTTTAGAATACATGATTCAAAATTATGTTGTCATAATTAAATTGATGAATACAGTAAAATTAACCAATAACTTACAAGGAGATAGTTGAGTCTATCTATATAAACTTATACAAATGTAATACTTGATTGCACATACCAATTATGCATTTGAATCTTTTATTATTTTATGTTCTTATATTCATATTTATCAACATTGAGATTTTCATAATTAACTATATAAGTTATTTGTAAGTTGTTGGTTAATTTTACTCTATTCATCAATTTAACTATGGCAACATAATTCTTAATTCTGTATTCTAAATTTACCATTTTTTGACTTTATTACATCAAAACTGTCACACATAACACTAATATTATATTTATTTTTACCGTCCATTTAACCTGGAACATACTTTAAAAAATATTTAATTAAAATAGATTCAAGGTTTTCTTTACTTATTTTCCAACATCAAGTTTTTGACATAGGGTAGCGCACACTTTAGTTTAGTATCGCCCTGTATTGCCGATGACTCACGTACACAGTCTGTTAAGAAAAAAACACTGGTAGGAGTGGAGGGGTGGCTGCTAAGAGGGGCGTTGTTAGTCACTGGGAGTATTTTTTAATTAATCACGCTCACGCTGGTTTGCACAACCCTCTTACTTTATCGATTCTGCCAGTCAACCCGTACATGACAGACGTCTGTCGGCGTCGATACGTCGCGTGTAGCTGATTCACTGGTCGTGGCTGTCATTGTACAATTTGTTGTACAAAATAATATTAATAAAAAATGCCTTAAAAAGCTAAATCCAATAAAAATACTTAGATTTTTATCTAATTAAAAAAATTAAATTTGATACATTTTGATTTGTAAACACTTTTTTCATTATAATCTGAATCGTCTTTCATAATTATGTTTTATGACTCTACTAGAAAATTGGTGACCTGGTGGTCTAGGGGTAAGGTGTCAGACTTCTGTGCTAGGGGTCCGGGGTTCAATCCTCGGTCCCGGCACAGATTTATCTGATTGCCAAACCCTTCCTTCACCTCTGACAAGATGTGTATTAATCACAACTTGTGACTGTGTGGAATGCCAGGCCTCCACCGTGGTTCGGATTCCACATTAAACTGTAGGTCCTCCATTTCATCTCACAATCACCCTATCATTGACATTAGCGTAAGTGCGTATAACCCAAACGGGTGGTAAGACGTGGTGCTAATAATAATAATAATAATAATAATAATAATACTAGAAAATTAATCTTGTACATGTACAGGACATCTCTTCCTACCCCTACACCTACTTGTAATATTGATAATTCCACTCACTCCCCACCCCCATAAAACACAAGGTCTATTGACGGAGTTAATTGATTGAGGTAGAGGTTAATATGGAGAGAGTATGGGAAATCTAAGTTTGTAAATCACACCACACGCCTGAGATTCAAATCTTGTTCGATTTAAAAGCCAGAGAGGGATTACAAGAACATGTTGATGATGCCTTTCGCCTCAGTTCTGTCTAGCGTGAAATAATGTTAAACCATATAACTTGTGAAATGGTAACGCGAGTTTTATGAACGTCTCTGTGCTCTTGGAGGCTTCCCACCCCTTAAATCTCCTGTACAGACCGATACACTCGTATTGGAAGCATCAGCAGTGCACTATGTTCGTGATGTCGGATGAAATCAATCATGATGGTTTGGGAGATTATCTCTCCAGTAATAAATCAAGCGGAGTGATTTATCCCAAATGTAACAAATGCCCTGGTAGTGGTTCCCCCGGCCGGTGATTTATTGTTCGATATTATTAGTGCCCGATATGTCCTTTGATGAACTTGCCATATTAAAATGCTATTATCAAGAGCACTAAAGCGAAGCGGAATATCTATAGTGGTGACACGGTATGAAGAACAGGATCCTAGCGCTATAAAAGTTACTAAAACCACTTTCATATGTTTGTACATAAAGTCATGTCAATTTTGTTACATCATCCAAAACAGAAAAATTAAAACTCTCCGCTAATGAAATAAAATATACACACAACAGCTAAAGGAAACTTAAGGCTGCTTTAAAGTTGTGAAAATAAATCTAAACCAAACCAATTGGGTTAATTTTCCAAACTAGCTGTCAAAGTTGAAGCGATAGCATATATTATCGTGCAGACTTTTCAGGTGTATAAAATAGGTGTTTTGCCAATGAGGCCAAACTACCCCTCTCCACCTTTATATATATTTTTCTTCTGGTGTGGTGGGATCTTCAACAAAGTCTCTATACACACTCGATCCACATCGGTGGTCACGTGGACAAAAAATAAATCAAGCTCATCTAGTCCGGTGTTTCGATGATGGGCCGGCTAGAATCCCAACCGGGTGTAATAAGGCTTTTCTCCTTTGCAAATGCGGATACATTTCCTCTAAATTCTACCCCTACTTAATGTAAATATGCGTATAGCCCGGAAACGTGGTGTGCAAATTGTTTTCTTGAATTATTTATGATAAACTTTCTTTCTTCCACCGATTCTTAGTTCCGTCCTGGCTGGCCTCATCTATTACTCTAGCGGGATATAGATTAATTAGAAAGGTATAATTAATAGGAAGGGTGCCCAAACTTCCGTGGAGAAGAAAACATCCCCATTATACCCAGCAGGGATTCGAACAGCGACTGCCTTGTCACCGGTAGATCAGAACGCTTGGTGCGTGTATTTACAATATCAAAGTAATAATTATGTATCATATATGGTTGAGTGACTGTTACTGACGAGTGTGTGTCGCTTGTACAGGTACAAGAGCCGTGGTGTGAGCAGTCAGTGCCCCCGGGCGCTCCGCTACGCCTCGTCAGCAGCGTCGGCGTCCCCCCCGGGAGGAGGAGCCCCCAACTCGGCGGCGGCGGGCAGCCTGGAGCTGCGTGAGTTGCGCCGCCACAACTACAAGGCTGCCGTCCTCCCCAACAAGTCCGCCTCGTACCTTCATCACCGGCGCACACGCAGTGCCAGGGGAATGAACATGGGGCAGAAGATATCAGGTAATGGGGGTCATTGATGGTGCGTCTGACTTAGTCTGGGGGTCATTGATGGTGCGTCTGACTTAGTCTGGGGGTCATTGATGGTGCGTCTGACTTAGTCTGGGGGTCATTGATGGTGCGTCTGACTTAGTCTGGGGGTCATTGATGGTGCGTCTGACTTAGTCTGGGGGTCATTGATGGTGCGTCTGACTTAGTCTGGGGGTCATTGATGGTGCGTCTGATTTAGTCTGGGGGTCATTGATGGTGCGCCTGACTTAGTCTGGGGGTCATTGATGGTGCGTCTGACTTAGTCTGGAGGTCTTTGAGGGTACGTCTGACTTAGTCTGGAGGTCATTGATGGTGCGCCTGACTTAGTCTGGGGGTCATTGAGGGTGCGTCTGACTTAGTCTGGAGGTCTTTGAGGGTACGTCTGACTTAGTCTGGGGGTCATTGATGGTGCGTCTGACTTAGTCTGGAGGTCTTTGAGGGTACGTCTGACTTAGTCTGGAGGTCATTGATGGTGCGCCTGACTTAGTCTGGGGGTCTTTGAGGGTACGTCTGACTTAGTCTGGGGGTCATTGATGGTGCGTCTGACTTAGTCTGGGGGTCATTGATGGTGCGTCTGACTTAGTCTGGGTGTCATTGATGGTGCGTCTGACTTAGTCTGGGGGTCATTGATGGTGCGTCTGATTTAGTCTGGGGGTCATTGAGGGTGCGTCTGACTTAGTCTGGAGGTCTTTGAGGGTACGTCTGACTTAGTCTGGAGGTCATTGATGGTACGTCTGACTTAGTCTGGAGGTCATTGATGGTGCGTCTGACTTAGTCTGGGTGTCATTGATGGTGCGTCTGACTTAGTCTGGGGGTCATTGATGGTGCGTCTGATTTAGTCTGGGGGTCATTGATGGTGCGCCTGACTTAGTCTGGGGGTCATTGATGGTGCGTCTGATTTAGTCTGGGGGTCATTGATGGTGCGTCTGACTTAGTCTGGGGGTCATTGATGGTGCGTCTGACTTAGTCTGGGGGTCATTGAGGGTGCGTCTGACTTAGTTTGGGGGTAATTGATGGTGCGTCTGACTTAGTCTGGGGGTCATTGATGGTGCGTCTGACTTAGTCTGGGGGTCATTGATGGTGCGTCTGACTTAGTCTATGCAATGGTAATCCTTTAACAACAGAACTCTTGCATTCTGATAAATATAATATTGATTTACAAATATCTGCTTCAACCTCCCAACACAACCCTCTCCGGCCTAGTTGCAGTTTCTCACCAGGGAATGTGTTCTTACAATCATACAAGCAAAGAGGGTACAAAGTTCAAGGCCAATATTAGCTTCTCGTTCCAGCAACTGTGTGGAAAAAAATTTAAATTGGAGTATTTATACTTTTATAAAATATTAATAATATTTAGCCATACTTAATTCAACATAAATGCCTAAATTTATCCAAAAAGTCTAAAAATGACCCAAAAAGAACACAAACCAAGAAAAGATGGCCAAAAAATTCCTATTTACAAAAGATAACTATAAAAATACCTAATGAAAAATGTTTCCACAACCAGGAGATCATTAGCAGAATTCATTTACACAAGAGCATTGTCTATTATGGACTAAAAAAATATGGGTGTCATATAAATCCTATAAATCAGATTCAACAGTTTGGCCTATTAACCTCAATATTAAACATATTAATTGAAATTATTTATCTCAGATGTGATAGGGAAACACTTTTTAAGACATACCAGCTTTAGAAATATATCTCAACAAAATAATACAAGCATTAATTTACTAAAATGCAGTCTCATTTGTCACTCTTGCAGTAGATTAGACCACTGAATATGTATATCGAGGTTTGAATCATGTTTGACTGTACAGAGGTGGTTTTCCCTAAATTATTTACCACACTCCATCCACACAAATGCGGGTGCAATTCAACTAAACGTTCTCATCCCTAACACACTAAATTATTACCTATGTGTATAACCTAAACCTCATGGTGACCAAAAAAAACTTGCTTCACAGCGTAAAAGATTTCTTCAACCCAAAAAAAGAAAGGAACTTTTTTTTTATAGTATTATTAACATCACTAAAATAATTTTCATAGATTTACACGTCATTTCTTGTTATTGGCAGCTGTCACTTTTGTTAAATATTATCAGTAGCAAAAAATAAAATAATAATAAAGCCGAGTGTTATCATTGCTAACCGAAAAACATATGTATATAGGCCTATTTTACAAAAATTTAGGTGACCTGGCGGTCTAGGGGTAAGGTGTCAGACTTCTGTGCTGGGGGTCCGGGGTTTAATCATTGGTCCCGGAACAAATTTATCTGATTGCCAAACCCTTCCTTCACCTCTGACAAGACATGTATTAATCACAACTTGTGAATGTGTGGAATGTCAGGCCTCCACCGTGGTTCGGATCCCACGTTAAACTGTAGGTCCTCCATTTCATCTCACAATCACCCTACTATTACACATTAGCGTAAGTGCGTACAACCTGAATGGGTAGTAAGATGCGGTGCTAATAATGATGATGATGATACAAAAATTTCCTCATGCAAGTTTATTACTATAGTTTTGCTTGTAAAATAAATGTAGTCTAATTGGTTTAGATAGTTTCTATTCATCCTTGAAATTTAATTTAGAACTCCTGTTCCTTACTAGTTCAAAACCCAATTGCATCTCCTTGCACATGGATCCTCTTGCTGGACATCCCCACATATTTGATTATTGAATCAGGTTTACAAAGAAAACCTTATCATGACACTGAAATTAAGGTTGTGTTTACTCTTGTCCCCATTAGCGAGATTAGTTTTCTGTATTTCCTTGCTGCAGGCAGCACTAATGTTTTAGTGAGTTTTAGGCTGTGGGGCCACTCAAGTGTTAATGCAATTTTGGTGTAGCATAACATGCTATTGGTTGAACTAATGTGTAGAGTTTGGTTATTGTTTTGACATGCACTGCTGCACTGCCCTGCATAATCTTTTTACCAGTTATAATACCTGATTATTGTCCCTAACCCCCTTAGAAACAGGTTGTTGGTTCCCCTTAAAACAGCCCAATTTAACCCCTCATACCCCTCTGTGTGGGCCTGAGATAACCCATATTTGACACTTATAATAAAGTATCAATGTGGACTGCAAAAAAAAGTATTTTCTAATCCTTCTTTTTATCATGTGTGCATTTGTTTGTGGGTTTATTTGTGTAAATAGCGAAAATTTTGAGATACACAATGTCACAACATATTAACAAGGTTTTTTATGTATTATTTTAACCAGGGCTATGGAGCCTGAAGAAATTTTTGTTGGAGTCACTCGGAATCGGTAAAAATGTACCTACTTAAGACTCCAGCTTCCATATAAATGTTTATAACAATATTTTATGCTTTTTTTTAATTATTTGAATAGTAATACACTAGATGAGTTGTAACCCCCAGTATAGTATGGGTTAAAATAGAAAAATTTCTGTCATACATTGTCAAAGAAATTTTCAACTCTACAATTAGTTATGTTGGCAAGTTTGTATCATGTGTAGATGTAGATAAGATACTTTTGAGAACTCATATCAATTAAACTAACTTTAACACACACCATGGTTATTTTAAAAGCTTAAAAAATTACTGTTAAAACTACTTGCAGATATTTCTTTAATTTCCTGAAATAGTTATAATTTATACGTACACGTACACTTTGATTCAACAGTTATGAAATTATCCTTTGTCTTCGAAACATTTATTATTGAGTTTATTAATCAGAGTTTGAATATTTCAGGAGGTGTAAAGTCTGTTAACCGCGAAAGCCCTCAGCCATACAAACCCGTGATTCCCCGTGAACTGGCTCAAGACTTTGCTCGGCCGGCTCGCCTCGACATTCTGTTGGACATGCCCCCAGCGAGTCGAGACTGTCAGGTTAAGCATGCATGGAACTCTGAAGACAGATCGCTCAACATATTCGTAAAGGTAATTACACTTTTATAAAACCATTTTATTTTTCAGCTGGACTTACACACTTCTGGTGGAATCTTAATTACTTGAGCATAAGCGCCGGAACTGGGGGAGACATGGGTGCATTGCACCCCTGTGTACAAAGATTTACTTATCTATCTCCCGACCAGTAACCTTGAACACACTTGATTGGGCTTAATACAAGAGTCCAACAAATTTCAAACATTATGATTTATGTAGGAAAAAATATAGTAAGTATAGCCTATTTATAAGCAAAACGCTAATTCAAAAAGGTTCCGATGTTATTTCCAATATATTATCATTCTATGATGTGACAATCGAAATTAAAAGAAAGTAAAGACCCCTTATTAAATAGTGATGACTGTAAAAATGTGTTTATAAAATTTGAATCTTTTGGTTACTAAAGACTGTTTTTGTAGTTTTGGTTAGAGACTTTTCTTGCTCTCTTTTTTTTTATCCCCCTCCCCCCACCCCCAAATTTATCAATAGGGCCTATTGTTTATTATGATTACAAAATACTCTTTTTGTAGTTTTGGTTTGAGACTCTTTTCTTGCTTTTTTAATCCCCCCTCCCCAACTTTAACAACAGAGCCTATTGTTTATTATCACATACAGATAATAAAATCTATCCCTGTGCTGTACTATGTTTGCATAACCATGTGCGTGGTTTTTTTCTCTACTCACTCTAATTTAACATGGATGTAACATAATTTTGCCACCCCTTCCCGGTCAAAAAAGATTTCAGCGCTCCTGCACTTGAGAACCGACCCTATGTTGAAACCAAATGAGTTAACATTGTTACCAGATCACTAGTAAGTGCAGACAAGTCACTTTTGCTACTGATGAATTAAAGATCAAATCTGGTGACCATCAACATTATTTTTAAAAACCTTCAGGCCTCTTGAAAACATTAAAATATCTCTAATCCATATTTCCATATTTATTGGGACCTGATATGGGATTTTTGATTTGTTCACAACAAATACTTATATAGAAACAAGATGGGCCTACTTAAATTTTTCTTGTACATTTGTGTTCTAATATTTGATATAATAATTGCATCAGGCCAGAAAATGAATTTTTTGAAAATGTAATGGAAAAAATAGATAAATTATTGTTCATGTACTAAAGGGTCGTTCTCAAATTGAGGGACAAATAGGAAATCCAAATCTCAGGAAAAGTATAATTTATTGCTTGATTTTACATTTTTTTTTTTACCAAAGTGGCTACCCATAATCCATCACTTCGCCAATGTTGTTTCAGATGCACATAAATATGTTATAATCTCTAAAATCCAAATAAAATATGTATTTTTACTAAGTAACCCAAATTTTTTTTAACAATAATATTAAAAAATTATACTTTTTTTTAAATTTATTGGAATTAAGATTTTATAAGTGAAGAATCGTACAAAATTCATGTGTCAGTGATGTTAAAGGGTTCAAAATCCAAAGAAAATTAAGTTTTACATTTCTCATTTTTTATTTGTGTCTTTAATAGCTTAAATGTTAATAATATATGATATTTATTTTTTTACTAAGACTGTTAGTGAGAAATAAGTGATTCTACTGTCGTTAGTGAAGTGACGTGGGCGGTAGCGAAGTGATGTTTGGGGAAAACAGCATTTACATTGAAAATTTCACTTTACTAACGTGAGCAATGTGAGTATCATTAGTTTTCATCACCTAACTGACGTTAGCGAGGTGATGACACAATTTTCGTCACCAAGCAACTTTAGCGACGTGATAAAACCATATTTGTCACCAAGCAACGTTAGCGAAGTGATGTTTTTGGCAGACTTGGAGTTTCATAACCATAACATAAGTATAAAGCAGCAAACAAACATTGAGGTTAGTTCCTGCCTCCATTTACATTCAACTGAACTGGTATTGGCTTAGTTATTTCAAAAACTCCAAATAATAGTAATGTTAGCAAAATGATTTTAAATTAACATACTCTATACTATTTACCTGAATTTTCGTACGTTGACCGAATAATATTAAATCCATTTTTAACTAATTAAATAACAAGAACTAGTAAGTACAGGACATCATCACACTACAGCTAGTGGGGAATAGCAAAGCATTCTGGAAGGTTTTAGCGCCAAATTCAAAATAACGTTTTTGTCCATTGTGTTACTTGGGGACAGACAAACATTGATCAAAATGTTTAAATTCATGAATAATTTATTGAAATGGATGCTTCAAACGAAAACAGTATTGCGGGAATATTTTTCCGTGGCTATATATTTTCTACTTTTTTTTTCTTTTTTTTATAGAACTTCAAACTTCGAAATTTGGAGGTGGGGACAGTTAGCGAGGTAATGAAAGGGATTTTTAATAATTATTTGGTCTAATTTGTTTTTAATGTTAGCATATGTAAATGTTTATGTCAAGTTTTATACACTTAACAGTACTAATAAAAGTTTTTTTCGTTGCTTGTTTTAAGAATAACAAAATATTTATATAGGCAGCAGACACAAAATTGTCCCTCACTTTGAGAATGATCTTAATGCTTGATAAATCACAGTGCAGATAATGGATATAGTTTATACAACACTTAAGTTACGGCTAATGTGTGCTGAACGCAATGTGTGCTACCATTCATGCTCCGGAGATAAAACTTCCTGCTTTGTTTTAGCCAAATGCTCTAATTTATAGTTGTTTAAGAGGGAAACTGAGAGAGAGAAAATCTTCGATTCTCCCAACAATTTTGGCTGAATACCTCGCCTTAGAATTAATGTGTGCAACTTAATGAGCTCTCTCATGCGAGCACTATCAAATTAAAAATATAGTAAAATGTAGTTTTTATTAGAACAAATATTTTTTAAATATCTTTAAAGGTCTATTTTGTTAGTCCTGGCATATTTGCTGCATTGCTAGAGCACCATGTTGGTGTGTCACCCCTCCCTCTCTGTTCTACACCATTTAAAAAGGTTTGAATTCCTGTTATTGCACAAAATACCTGCCCAGCGGCCGCCAGTGAAGAAACATCCATGGCTTAATTTCTGGCTTATGGCTACCTGAACTATAACACTGATAAAGGGAATGGGACGTGTATCGATGCTGGACCATCTAACTCTACCCTAAAAGTTGACCTAAACAAAAAATAACAATACACACACAAACAACTCTGAAATAAACAAAGAAACATAATTATCATCTTTAGTCAATGTAGCTATAAAGTAGAACACACAAACATAATATCCCCTTAAGAAAATTGTTATAAATGTCCTTTTAGGTTGGTGATAAACTATTTCCTTTTTAAAGATTGATATTCCATAGCTTAGCATTGTCTGTCCTTCCAATGGCGCTAATCATCAATGCGTAAGATTAATTTAATTTCCAGACACAATGTATTATTTCAATGATTTATTTTCTTACAAAAACCAAAGAATCTTGTGGCGGGTTGAAGGAAAACTGAGGAGAGATTACCTTTTATCCTGTTGGTCCCATAAAGTGAAATGGGATCGACAATCATTTGTCAGTCCACCACATTTCACTTTTCCTTAGCCTTGTGTATTTTGCTAGGGATTAAGAGTGAGGCTGTGGTAGTAGTTAACCTCCTGCAGCACACATCACTCACTGGGACCACCAACACCGGGGGTGAGCTTTTTTATAATTGGCTGCATAAGTTCACAGTTGTAGGTGAATTGTTTCTCACTTTCATTTTACAATAAAACAATCCACCTTCCTCCTTCTCATTTCTGACCCCTGGGAGAAGGGGGTGGAGGAACTTTACAGTATTGCTCACTTCTAAATACTATAAACAAAAATTCCCAAACACTTGGTTTTTATCTTTAAATACTTTACAAAATAAAGACTGAAATTTTAATGAAATGGGCAATTTGCACCAAAGACAAAATAAATATACTATAACAATTACCTTTATATAGGGAGTCATTACAAACTACTAATTAAAACAGAACACTACCCTAACACTTGGGCAAGTCTGAAATCCTACAGAGAGAAACAGCACACTGCAGGGTCAAAGGAGAGAGAACTAGCTTGGTCAAGTCCCGCCATTCGTTGGCAGGATTTTTTTCTAAAAAGAAGGGATGTGGGGGTGGCAAGGTAATGCAGTACTAAAAACAAAAAAAGCAACATATTAACTTTACCTTTGCTTTAATTTCCAGAAATTTAGGGAGGCAAGTGCCTCCCACTAAGTTGAATTAAAAATTAATGTGTGGTTTTGCAATATTACAAAGAACCAACCTTTTTTCATCATATCAAAAAAAATCTTAAGACTAAAAAAAGTTATTTTGGATTTACTGAAAAGCTTTTTAGCATTTTCTTCTCAAATTCTTCCTTTTTTTACCATTGTAGTTTTCCTGTACATTCAGTAAGTATAGTCCATTTATATGCCCCCCTGTCATTGTCGACCTTAGCCAGTTCTTTACTCTTTGCAAGATATTGAATGACCACTCTTCGGTAGAAGTAGGGCATGGCTGAGCAAGAGAGATGAACATAGCGGTTTTTGTGGTGTGTTAAAAAGATTTCTGCCTATTTTACAGAGTCTGCTATGTTTAGCTCTTTTAACTGCTCTTTTCTGAGTTCTTCTCCTTCCACATGGTGTACCATAGTTCAGCTTCAGAGTCAGAAGTCTTGCAACTTATAAAAACTAGAGAACTGCTTGGCTTTCATCTTGAAGTCTTGAATGGTCATTTCCACCAATGATAAGGAGGCTTAACGCCAAAAGTGAAAAAGCAGGTGAATGTTCTTCTTAGAAATGTTGATCCAATGAAGACACTAAACAGGCCAAGTAAGGAATTACCAAGGAACTCTTCCAGTACTCTAAACGGCTGGACGCTGGAGAGTTAGAG
This sequence comes from Timema podura, assembly GCA_033556935.1. Classification (NCBI taxonomy): domain Eukaryota; kingdom Metazoa; phylum Arthropoda; class Insecta; order Phasmatodea; family Timematidae; genus Timema; species Timema podura. The sequence goes on from JAVRXN010000003.1 coordinate 3,698,824, forward strand.
CGATGTTGCTGTCTTTTAACAGATCTCGACACCATCAATTCCAATCCAACTTCCTCGGCAATAAAGTAGGAATCCTTTATGCTTTGCATCATTGCAGTGAGTTATCACTCCAAGGATTTGTTTGATGTCCTGTGAACATTGGCGCAGGTCCAGGCTTTTGGACTAGATTATACACCCCAGGTTCCAACAAGGCGGACTACTTGGCTATCAGAGCGACAGGAATGATGACTTGAGCTTTGGTGGTATCAGAATAAGTCTGAAATGCCTATTTCCTTGTGTTGCCATTTCCTTATAGTGCTTATCTCTCAAACCCATCAATGTTCACAAAATGCTTGTTGAAAACTCCAATACTTTTGTACTTTTGGACTATCGGTATGGAATGTTTGGGGTGTATTTTATTTTCAACACTGATGCTCTGAAGAACGTTATTTCCTTTAAATTCTGGAGATGGTGTTGCGGATTTCTGTAACACTGTTCAAATCGTTCACTACACGATTCATTTTGTGTGATGGCACAATGGAAAAACATGGCTTTCATACTTTTTCTTAAGATTGCTTGTACGCCACCATCCTTGCCAGCCACAACCCAACACCTGTCCTAACCCTGGCCCACACATTTCTCTGGGTCAAGTCCTTCTTCCAGGAACTTGAATATCACTTTTGCAATCGTGGTGGTGTCAAGGGCAGGGGGCTCCACATAACCCACAAACTACTCCCGACATTCCATTTTATTGTTGTAAAAGAAGCGCACGTTGATGGACAACTGTTCCTTCCCTGTTGTGGTATGGGTTGCCTTATTTGAGGGATTAAAACCAATTATGTCCAAACTTAATTTCCCCTTGTACATTTTATTTTTACCTTTAGTTAAGTATTTTTATTTATTTATTTGAGTTAGGTAGTGGGTGGGGGTGGGGGGTCTAGCTGGCCCTCTCTGGTCCCTCTTGGCTATGCCCATAACACCATATAGGAAATAAATTTGAAACCAGTGTCTGAGTGTCAACTGTTAATGAAATGGAACATGGCCATCACTACTCTCGGCCAACAAAATATTTGCATCAAACTTTGGCTTCACCATTTAGGCGTCCTAGTATCATGACACTGGCTTTCCTCCCTAGGACGACGACAAACTAACCTTCCATCGGCACCCGGTGGCCCAGAGCACGGACTGTATACGAGGCAAGGTGGGCCTCACAAAGGGCCTCCACGTGTGGGAAGTCCACTGGTCTACAAGGCAGAGGGGGACTCATGCTGTGGTGGGCGTTGCCACCCAGGATGCACCGCTGCATTCCGTCGGCTACCAGGTACCCTTTAGTCTTAATGAAAATAATCTGTTTAAGTATCAGTGTAGAGTTGCATTTTTACTATCCTATAAAATATCAAAATCATTAAATACAATTCTATATTGCCATTATTGGCTCTCAGTAATTTCTCCAGTGGAATTAATTTTAAGGGAGTTCACCATTATTCACAGGTGAAAAAGCAAAAAAACAAAAATCACCACCTTTATTTGAAGCCCTTCTCTTAATTTATTTTCCCACTAGACCTATACACTATTTTGATGATACCTAGACCCCTTCATGGCAGTTGGAACAAGTTTTAGTGTAGTGTATTATTGATTTAATAAATCTAGGTGTCTTTTCTCCCTTTGTTCTTGGATGAAATAATAGAAAATTGTAGATTACGCAAGTCCTGTGTACATTTAAATCTGGACATTGAAATTTAAATATATGTATGTTATTTGTGCTCCCTCTAGAGCCTTGTTGGTAGTAATGACCAATCGTGGGGTTGGGACCTAGGCAGGAACAAGTTATATCATGACTCCAAGAACAATGCAGGGGTCACTTATCCTGCGCTGCTCAAACCTGACGAGACTTTCATCGTTCCAGACAAATTTCTAGGTGAGTAAATTGTGGTGATACTTTGAAGTGAACTGCATGTCTTCTCAAAGACAAAATAGCTGATGATACCAACTAATAATTAAATAAGGAACAGGAAATAAGGAACGGGAAATAAGATGAGCAAACATGACATGGGGTTGTACAGTGAAAAGAGGGACATAGTTAATGCTTTACACTACTGTCACTGGACAAAGAGGTAACAGCTGCCCTTTGAAGGAAATAAATTGTTACTTTTCAATCCATTGACTTAGTTTTCGTCTTTAACAAGTATTCGAGAGGGAGTGTGAAGAGTCAAGCTTAACTTTACAAGAGAGGAAACTAAAGGGGGAAAATTAGATTAGTTAGTAAAGCCTGATGAAACATTAAAATATATCTATCTATAGCTCCATCATACTAGATGGATGTTGGCCTCTCCCACTATAATCCTACACAGGGAAATTATCTGGAAAACAAGTAAAAGTCAAATAATTTGCTTGCTCAGGGAAAGTCGGGGAATTTTAATCAAAATTCTGGAATTTTTATATATTCCCCCCCCAAAAAATGCAGCTTTTATTAACATTAGTTAAAATAACACATTTCTTCCAGTTAATAATACAACAAATATATTTTAACACGGCTATCCCAGTTGTGCATCCTGATCTCATTTCTCAAAAGTTAACATGTGATATTCATGTTGTCTTTCCATCCTTAAACTACATGTCTTTAGACAAAATCGAGTCATGGTTATGCACATGTGTGAGAATTCTGAGAATTCGATTATTTCATAGGAAGAATGTGTCTCACAATAGTTTAAAATTTAGTAAAAATGGCACCAAGCCACTGTATTGAATTCAACATCGAAAGCAAGATAGAAGGGCAAGGCCTATGCACCTACCAAAAAACTGTGGTTGTGTTTTTAACTGTGAATTTGGAACACGTACAGTTTTCTAGTGTGTCTGCCTGGCCCTTCTATCTTCTTTTAAATGTATGATTTAATAATTTAAAATTGTAATGGTGTAAGGCAATCTATTAAAGTCTCAATATGATCAGACAGAAATCTTTTTTAGGCCGCACTACCCAATAACCCATTGATATAGGCTGAAATCCTTTAACACCTGCATAGTGTGACAAAGCCAAGAAAGAGATGGGAGGAGCAGAAAACAAAAAGTGTTCAAATGAGAGGAGAAGAATGGTAGAAGGACAGAGGAAGATGGAGGCATTTTACTAAACTGACCCCGGCCACATGCTGGAAACAGTTGATGGTGTGACACAATTCCAGCATATGTATTAGTACGAGATCCGACTGCAGAATTAGTGCACTCATCGAGTGTTTGCTAAAAATCAAATTTTTAGGCATATTTATGATTAGGAAAATATATATCTACCAAGGTGCCTATAAAAATGTGGCCGCTACTATTTTTAATTAAATTATTGCAAATTGATTTTTCGGAAAAAATTTCATTCGCTGGTTTTTTAAATAAAATATCGTCCACTTTACGGCAATATACATGGAAACTGTGGAAAATCACGGTTGCCGTTGCGCACTTGGCCGCACCTCTTCGCAGCCAGGTGTAAACAGGTAAGATTTTGATACGTTTATACGTTCATAACGTACATTTATTGTTTATATATCAAATTAAAGCTAATTTTTTTCTGCTTATTATGATATACGGTTGCTTAATTAAATCTGGCCGCAAATAAGGGTTACTGCATATTAAAGATGGTAAATATTTAAGATAGAGTGAAAGAGAGCTAGCGCGTAACATCATTAGTCAGACGAGGATAGTGATTGCCAGCTGGACGACACTTTAAAGCCGTTGCGCATGCGTCGAATGCTAGTGTTCTCAACCACCGGTTCAAACAGCAGTAGGGACTACTTAATAAATACTCCAAAAGAAATATTTTGTTTTTTTCAAAATGACAACTATAAAAATTACGACAAAAAATTATTATTGGTGAAAAATGAAACCAAGGTTCCTTATGTAAAAGTAAATTTTTTTGTGCAAGTACTGTTTGAAAAAATATGATGTTTTATTCAAATATTCAACACATGATTACATATTAATTAAACATTTAAGGAAATTAAAAATTAAAAAAATGTATTTTATAATTCCGTGACTCTTATTTAAAAATCTGAATCATCGGAGCTTTCACTTACACTATTATCGCTGCTATCACTTTCATCGCTATTACAAATATCAGAATCGTCGTCATTATCGGAAGATTTGTTCTTCGAGTCACATAGCACACTCTCAACTTGCGCTGGAGTTGAGTCTCCCTGGAACCATGTTGGTTTTAGAAAACCATCTAACAGCAGCCAACCATTATTTTCTGCGCTGAACTTGATGCAATCTGACTCAGTGGCATTTAACCACATCAAATTAACAAAGATTGTCCGCAATAATTTCTGTTTCAACGATTTCCAGCACGGTGGAATGTGCGTTGAGTCGAAACCTTGAACTCTTTTCATAAATGGCAATTATATATTTTTTTCGAAAAGAAATAACGCATTGTTAACAAAGAAAGTCGGTAATAGTATTTATTTCTCCACATTATATTGCTGAATGATTTTATAGTTTGTTTGAAAGAAAGTTCAAAAAGATCCGACTACCTGAAAAATTCTACCTGTGTGAGAAATGTAATATCTTAGGAATTCGTAGAGGGTACTGTGTTACTACGTTTTCCTATGAAAATAAGAAATTAAAAAAAAAAAATTCTTAACAAAAAACCTCAGTTAGCACTGTATTATTTATATCGTAACTATAACCTATATTATTCTTAAGTTCAATTGAAATTTTACTTACAGCTTGTGTTTTGCAAAAATCTTCGAATTCTTCTTTATCTTTTTGCTTCAGAACTGTAATTTTTTTTAGACACTCTGTATGATATCCAAAATCATCAGTAGATTCAACTGTCAATAAAGTGTCATGATATTTATATTTTTTCTTACGACGAAACAATAACATTAGTAAACACTTTTTGAATGATGTATTATTAAAGTCAAGTACATTGAATTTTTTGTCACACAGAAAACACACCTTCATCTTTATCGATTTTATTTTATGTTAATTAATTTGATAATTTTTAGATGCACAAAATTAAACAACAATAGATATAACGTTTAGTATTACGAACTCCAAAACAGCGTGGTTTTTATGTTAGAATGAAAATTCGCAGCTGTTCAGTTGAGAACACTAGCATTCGACGCATGCGCAACGGCTTTAAAGTGTCGTCCAGCTGGCAATCACTATCCTCGTCTGACTAGTGATGTTACGCGCTAGCTCTCTTTCACTCTATCTTAAATATTTACCATCTTTAATATGCAGTAACCCTTATTTGCGGCCAGATTTAATTAAGCAACCGTATATCATAATAAGCAGAAAAAAATTAGCTTTAATTTGATATATAAACAATAAATGTACGTTATGAACGTATAAACGTATCAAAATCATACCTGTTTACACCTGGCTGCGAAAAGGTGCGGCCAAGTGCGCAACGGCAACCGTGATTTTCCACAGTTTCCATGTATATTGCCGTAAAGTGGACGATATTTTATTTAAAAAACCAGCGAATGAAATTTTTTCCGAAAAATCAATTTGCAATAATTTAATTAAAAATAGTAGCGGCCACATTTTTATAGGCACCTTGGTAGATATATATTTTCCTAATCATAAATATGCCTAAAAATTTGATTTTTAGCAAACACTCGATGAGTGCACTAATTCTGCAGTCGGATCTTAGACTATATGTGTGTATAAATATTACATTAAGGTGAGGTGCTAGTGAGCGCCAGTTAAGTACATTAATTTTGCAGTTTTTAAAGCATAAACATTTTTTGGCAAAAATAAATCAAATATTTCTTCTAAAGAAACATAGTTTAGTTTTCTGCACATGCTCATCTCAAGAGTTCTTGAATATCTCTCATGAGAATAGCGGCATTTGGTGACAAACTTTTTAAATGCAGGTCACTAAATTCCAGGACACCCTTGATAGATATTAAAGAACTGTTGAGATGAGCATGTGCGGAAAACTAAACTCTTATGTTTCTATAGAAGAAATATTTAATTTGTTTTGGCCAAATAAATGTTTACGCTATAAAAACTCCGAAAATACTGCCCTAAACTCACGTTCACTAGCACCCCATCTTAAGTTGTGATATTAGTAAAATAATGTTTATGACGGGAAAACCTGGAAAAGACAGGGAACTTTAGAATATAGTTTAGCTAAACACCCTGCTCCAGGTCCTGTGTTCATATACTCTCTCTTACAGCTTTTCAATCATTAATTCTTTAAGGTTTTCTTCAACAAGGTCCTTCGGGTCTTGCCAACTAGTTGTGACCCTTCCATATTCCCCTCGCATATTTTACTAACTCTGTTAATATTAATTCTGAGCACAAGCCCAAGCCATTGTATTCTCCGCATTTCCTTTCACCTCACTAATAACCAATCCTCCTAGTCTCTATGTTCTAATTCAACATTCACATAAATAGGACACACATAGAACATTTAATGGAAATGATTGGAATATCTTATAAACAACTCTTAGAATAGGTTACATACCTAAACGTGAAATTGTTGTTTCTGACAAAAGTTCCTTTCCTGTAGTTGTGCTGGACATGGATGACGGCACCCTCTCATTCGTAGTGGACGGTCAGTATCTTGGAGTAGCCTTCAGGGGGCTCAAGGGAAGGAAACTGTACCCCATTGTGAGCGCAGTGTGGGGCCACTGTGAGATCACCATGAAGTACATTGGAGGACTAGATCGTAAGTAACATTGGCACACCAATTTATTTTTATATTACTAAATTCCACAGTAGGGTTGTAGGGTCGAGAAGGCTAGCTATAGAGGAAGTATTTATTTATTTATTTATTATTTAGCACCGTGTCTTACTACCCGTTCAGGTTATATGCTTAAGTACTAATTATGCTAATGGGTTAGGAATTGGGAAGGTTGAATATAGAGGAAGTGAACCCGCATTTGCGTGGAGGGAGAGTGGAAAACCATTTAGGAAACCCCCCCCCCCCCCCCAGTTCACCCGACCGAGATTCGAACCTCGATCTCCCCGTCCTTGGCAGTATAACGTAGCGAACGTGGAGGGGAAAAAAAAGTTGACACTTTTAATTTTTTAAATACTTAAAACTAGCTCTGTGCAGGATCTGAAACTTCGAGGAATATTTTGAGATATTAGATTTTGCTGCATCTTGGGTTGGAAAAATAATTTCCTGGAATATTTGTGTGTGTTGTGTGTGTGTGTGTGTGTGCGCGTGCGTGCGTGTGTGTGTGTGTGTGTGTGTGTGGGGGGGGGGGGGGGGGGTTGGGGGATTAATATAAAAAAATTTACAAATAAGGACTTTCTATTACTTTTGTATCTAATGTTCATTAAAAATACTGGTATTATTAATTTATTAAAGTTAAATTAAATAACATAACCACACTACATATATTTGATGTATAGTACTTTATTTATACCAAACTAGATTTAAGACAGGACATCACATATATTGAAAAATAATGACAATTTGCGTAAGCACACTGATTTGCATTAAGACACATCTTTTACGCTAATCATATAATTTGGAATGACATCCATTTGCTTTTGTATTGTACCAACACACATAATAATGATAATTGCGAAATACTAATATTTTTGGAATAGTTCAGAACTTTTTGTGACGGGTATTGTAATTAAAAGGTAAGTGGTGAAAAGACACACTGGTTCATTTTGGTATTCTTATTGACAAGACAGTGGCTCACTTTTATTTGTTAAAATTAGTGTAAATATGTTAATTTTATTGTGGAAGTAACTTGGTTGTTAAATTCCCACCATTAATTTTTTTAAATTTTACTTTAGTTCAAAACTTAACACTTTTTAGACAAAATATTATTTAATTAGTTTTTTTAACTTACAATTTAAGAATAAATTTAGATCCATTTTTGAATGAATATATTCTTTTTCCTTTCAAAAATTTTGCAAGATTACAAAATTTAAATGTATTGTTCAGGCCAATAACTGCAACTAAATCAGGAGTTTTGGTTCCTTTTCCCAAACCAATTAAAAATATTTTTAACATCTACCCCTACATTTAACTTAATTGGAACTATAAAATTTGATTCCTCTTTGATCAAATTACTGGAATTAATGAGAAGGCTAAGTTTGAACTAAAATTATAAATCTGTAAAATAAATATAGGCCAGTGTAACATTATTTTAAATATTACTCCATCTCATTCCTGCGGGAAATTCTTTTTTCTTCCCCAAAAATGTCCACTAGTCAAAAGTTAATTCCTGCGCAGGGCTACTTAAAACCAATTTACAAGTTCAGTATAGTAGTGAGAGGAGTAGGAAGAGGAAGTACAGGAACAACTACAAGAATGTACTGAGGAAGTGAAGAAGGGTGGAATGAAATTCAGCTTGACAAAGTGTGAAGTGATGGTAATGACAAAGAAAAGAGTAAGGCCTAATAAAGTTATAAGGTTGGATGGAGTAGAGCTGAAAAAAAGTACAGAACGTAAAATAAATAAAAAGTGTGATTGAGGAGAAAGGTGGAAGTAGAGAGGATTTAATGAGAAGAGGACAGCAGGGAGAGTTCTATCTGGGTAAGAGACCTGCTATGGAGAAGGGGAGTCCCTTTGAAGTGTAAGAAAGTATTGTACAGGGTGTAATTTTTTTACCCATTGTCAAATATGCAGCAGAAATATAGACATTGAATGTAAGAGAGACTATGAAAGTGGAGGCCATGGGAATGAAGTTTGTGAGGAGCATGTTAGCTGTCACGAGGAGAAACAAGATTAGGAATGAAGTTATCCAGGAAGAGTTGGGGTACAGGGAGTACATGAGATAGTAGAGGTAGCAAGACTGAGATGCCATGGGAAAAAGAGAGGATGCCAAAGAAAATGTTGGAAATGAAGTGTGTAGGAAAAAGACCGCAAGGGAGGCCAAGAAAGAGATGGGAAGAGCAGATAACAGAAAGTGTTCAAGGGAGAGGAGAATATTGGAAGAAAATAAAGGAGGAAGATTGGTAGAAAAATAGAGGAAGATGGAGGCATTTTACTAAACTGACCCGGCCACATGCTGGAAACGGTTGATGATGAAGAATATAGTAGTATACTTATTATATATGAACCTGTTCAAATTAAGAATTGAGCCATTTGGTATAGATTTTCAGTGTAGGATGGATATGCCATTTAGTACATATGTAAGAACATTTTTACATGTTGTTTTCTTGAAATGCAGGAATTTTAAAGTTGTAATAGAAAGGATTTAAATTACCTACAAGTTCAAAAAACACAAAATTTGATAAAGTTATACAAAAATTAAGTGGGTATTATTAACATTAGTTTTTATTTGCAAAAATAAAATATATAAATTAAATAGTCTACTTATAAATGTGGTTGAAATTTTCATTATATTATTATATATATTATATGAACATAATTAGAGGAAGAAATCTTTCTATGCCGCAAGCTTTTCATTAATGTAGATTGATTGATGCTATAACCATTGATATTGATAGCACACTAATTAAATCATACTACCTAAAACTGAAGACTACTGGTATAGGTAATTTTGCTTATTAAAATGATGAATTGACAAATATACTAAAAATTGATACAACATGCTACTTTAGAAACAAAATAGTGTGTATCACAGTAACAGAAGAAAATAGTGCTGTTAGCCCCAGTATCTTCAGTACCTACAAAGATTGACCAATATGAATATGGTAATGTTTCATAATAAAATAATAGAATGACGATGATGATATGGAGATTATAAAAGGTCATGTTGGATTTGACCAAGGCCATTAGAAGGTGTTGAGTAAAAAGTTGATTCTATATTCTTTAGACATTACTAAGAATTGAGGGCTTTGAAAAATTTGAATTTGACATCCTCTGTAATCACACTTTATTTTGTTTGGCTACAGGTTAAATGCCATATGATCTTATTTTTGGTTTGTTAATAGTGTGTTGTTTGTTTTTTCCAGCGGAACCCCTACCTCTGATGGATCTGTGCCGGCGAGTGATCCGACAACGCGTTGGCAAACAACATTTGGAAGAGCGAATCTCTAATCTCAACCTGCCTCATGCCATGAAGGTCTATCTCCTCTACCGGGATAGGAGATAACAGACTCATACTCTCGAGTGAAATCAAAACGCTCAAATATTTTCTAAGTAGGAAAACTAATATTATATTTCACATGACTCTTTGACAAGACACTTTTTTTTTTGCAGTGTAATTAAAAAAAGACGAAATAATTACAAGATGGAAACGCATGAAGTAAATATAACTAATATAGTTGACAACATTTATTATGAATGGACGAACCATTGTTCGACGTTAGCCAACTTTTTTTTTTGTTTGATTAATAAATAATAAAACTCCCCTAGACTCATTCCGTGTCAAAAAGTGTTGGTGATTGAAAAGTTTCATTTTATACGTAAATTGTAAAATAAATAGAAGGAATTGTCTTTCACCAAACTTGAAAAAAACAACAAAAAACTGTGTTATGGCAGTTTTCTAGCATTGTGTTATTGACTTAATAAAAACATTGCCATTGTTTATGTTATTCTTTCAAAGATAAAAAAAAATATTTCTATGATTAAATAGAACTGTAATAAAATAAAGCACAGTGTAAATTGAGATAACATAGTTTAAACTTGGATGACATTTTTCCTATAATAGTCATATATTTGGGGGGGAAAAAAATTAAACTTTTTTTTAATTATATTGTATTCTTAATAACCAGTGCTCGTTCCAAAGTAGAAGAGTGGTGTGCACCTCTTGTTTTCAGCTGGGAGCATGTGGTTAAATGTGATTGTATATATTGAGGTTGACTGGTAGTATGAGAAATATATTATTTTCTTTATTTTGACTCGGATTTTTTAAAAATTATCGCCATGTTGTTGGAAGCTTAAAAGTTTGTAAAAATGCTTCCAAACCTTTTCTTCCATTTCTCGAAAGACTGGTATTTATGACGGAAGGTGGAAAGGAAGCAAACATGTTGGACAGGGTAGGGTACCTGGAAATAATAAAATCAATGCTTTGTTGATAGTTGGTTGATAAAACAAAAACAAACAAAAAAATTACACGCTAAAGAAATTAAAAATTTCTCATGATGAACATTAAAAAAACTTTACTTTCAATTAAATATATCATTTTTAAATTTGTAAAATCTCTATTTCTATGTTTTGTAATATTGTTAATTTTTTGATGTGATTATGAAATACCTACTGTGATGAAATTAATTTTTGTACAGTAATTACTGGGCATCAAACGTTGTTTTGAGTTTAGCCGTAAGATTCATGTAACCTACAACACATAATTTTTAATTAAAGATTAATTACAATGTATTATTTTAGATGAAAGATTCCATAATAATCTAAAATGAAGTTTTAAGTTAAATTTTATTATAATCTGAACTAGTATTGAATACTTTTTGTGTCGCTGCTAGTATTGGTCCTTTAAATAGTTTGTTTAGTTTTTATTTCTATACAAAACAGCTCATTGTTCATTCTCTTGGATCATTGTTATGGGATGGTATTTGTTTTGCTAATATCAGGCTGGTTCTAAAATATTTTAACTTTTTTGTTTTAAGGTGAAAATTATAACGTAGTATATTAAAGAGTGTATAAAAAAGGAATGATAATTCTGTCTAAAATCTAGCATTTATTTCAATCTATATTTTCTGAATGAATAAGTGCAGTTTTAAACATGTTTCTGATGAAAATTTCAATCACATTTATAATTAGACTATTTCATTTATATATTTTATTTTTGCAAATCAAAACTAATGTTAATAATACCCATATATTTTTTGTAGCTATCAAATTCTAACTGTATTTTTTGAACTTGTGTGTAATTTTAATCCCTTCTCTTACAACTTTAACGTTCCTGCATTTCAAAAAAACAAATAAAAAATGTTTTTATATATGTAATAAATGGCATATATCTATCCTACACTGGAAATCTATACCAAATGGCTGAATTTAAAATATGACCCAGGTAGACAAGGTCTACATACTTGCCTGGGAAACCTAATCACACAAGGAATATTTTACATGTCTTCAATTAATAAGATTTTAATAATAAATAAACAACAGGTTGTGTGAATAGAAATGGAAACCGTACATTAATTGGAGACTTGGATGGGGCTGTAGGGAAGTCTGCCGAGGGAATAAGCCTTAAAAAGAGTTGTTTGCGATTTATGTTGGGTGTGTTTCAATGCTCATGCTTACTTTTCTCATTTAATACGATTACAAATTATTTGTAGAAAATTAAACATTGAAAGAGGAAAGAAGGGCAAAGACTACACGCTAATCAGAAAACCTTGGGCCTTAAAGTTCACAATTAAATATGTAATTATGTAATTTTTTGTGGTACATCAGTCCCAGTCTTCAGCAGAAGAAAGTAAAACACAGACTGGACTATGGTAGAGCTATTTTAAAAACTGACATGCACATTATCAGAACATTCTATTTATTAAATGATGTTCATTGAATTAAACTCTTTGACATTTTTCTTAAATACTAGCTATAAAGATTTGTTAAAAAAAATACATTAGCAGTTTAGATGTACATTTATTTGAAATCTTTCATTTTATACTGCTATTTACACCACATTGATGTATTGTCAAAATAATGTAGGGAATAAATAACATATTTTAAAATTAACTTTTCATTTAACCTGAATGGGTAGTAAAATGCTAAAAAATATACATATTAAAAAACTTTATTTATAAATTGGGGCGAAATCTTAAACACACTCCACATTTAAAGTTGGCTAAATGGAAAAAAAAAGCATAATTTTTGTTCCCTTTTCAAACTAAACTTTGATTCTGCTGAAGAATATTTGATCAATTCAATATGACTTGTCTTCAAGTTTAAATAGTTGGACTTTATAATCTTATTACAAGGCTATGCAGAGATTAAATATTTAATTTAACTTGGGTATATTTTGGTTAAACTGAACTTTTGTGATTGTATTTTTATAGTCTTTCACTAATAGGTAACACTATTTTAAACATTTTTGTGTTGTTAATTTTTCAATTTTTCTTATTTGAATTTAGATTAATTGTTTTAGGAAATACTGAAAATGACCTTTCTTGAAACATCTCTTAACATCACACAAAATGCAAGTGACTCAAAGTTAACTCTTGTGTTTGTTGTCCCATATGCAGACTACTCTGTGCTTTGTTATGAGCCCGCTCCTCTCTGGTGCATTTTATATCAACCATTTTCAATGTTTATTTAATATGAAATGGGTTCTTAACCTTTTTTAGTGTTATTAAGTGTTAATCATAAACAGGTCGCCAACTTTGACATCACGTCTTTATACTGATTTGACATATTTTATTTTATGAACAAAAAAATATACTTAGAAAAGAAACAAATTTATGCAAAGTTGAATTTACATGAAATTGTTTGGTTGTTAATTAATTTTTTTATATTTATTTTCAAATAAAGAAGAGTTTCATTGGGGCTTAAATGTGACATTAGATGGTTGAATCCACCCAAGCTTTGAATAAAATATCAAGGAGGTTTTGGCAACTTATATATTAAATATAATTTGACGTATCACTAGAATATGTTTGGGGGGAAAAAAATTATATTCTCAGTTTAAAAATCCTTTTATTTTTAATTATCTTGGTGAAACTATTTTCATTACTCAATATAAGTTTAAAAAAGCTTACATTATCAGTAAGCCATAATTTTGTTCTACTCTACACACATTTTACCCAATTATATTAATTGTCCTTTCTCATTTAAAACTTATGGTAATTAATTAGATAGTACAAACTGTTTTGCAGTATTTGGTAATTCATCAGGATAATGATAAGAATTCACTAAACACCAAGCATGTGTACATTTTACCATTTATTTTCTATTAACATTGTATTTCCTTTGTAAATATAACTAGCGAAAATAAACCATGGCAACGTATTAAAATGTCGCGCTAATAAACAATAACATATTTTTTTTTAGGAATAGCTTAATCATAACATCGCCAAAAATATTTATTGAAGAAAACTTAGGAACTTCTTAACAGAAGGCATTGTGGAAACGTTACTGAAAAGCTACAGTGTTAAGGAAGTCAGTCTCTTGTTCTTCCATTAAAAAAAAAATGGTAAAATATTATTTTGTACTTCAGGTCTATAAACATGTACTTAGAGATGAGACAGCCGTACTGTCAAATCGTTTCATTTTATTTTGAAACACTATACAGATATTTTATCTTAAAAATTAAGTTATTCCTGGAGTTTGAGTTTTTGAAGAAATTGCAAGCTCATTTTGATAAACTTAATATTCATAATATTTGAAGGGAGAAAGATAATGCCATGTGAGTAAATTAGAAACTTATTTGTACATAGAAATGGAATCTGGATGAATTTGTTGCAAATTCAGATAAAAATAAGATCTGTCTCATCTCTAAATTTTAAGTGCTGCAGACTGTTTTATCAAGCGGTAGCCTACTTTTATTACATTTTGAAATTGCTATTTTTCAACTTAATATAAAATAATGAAAACGATAGTTGTTTTTCTTCTGATAAATTAAAAGCTCCCCCCTTCATGAAGTGAATGTGTTTTAACAAACTTTTCAGTGAAAAGGATATTTTTTGTCTGAATAATTTTTGATACAGCTTAGTTTGATAAAAACAATGTCTAGGTCAATATTGTCTAACGAAATAACTGAGGGGATGTAGCCTGCTGCACTTAAAACTATGCCAAGACTTTATTATCTGCATAATTATGATCTCTTATCGTCCATAAATATGTGGTTTATTTAGTGTATTGTTAGGAGTAATAAATACATGCAGACATTTAAAATAATTGCTTAAAAAAGTTTGATCTAATACAGACGTGCCACTTAATTTACACTTTCTTGTGTTAAAATTAATAGATCCAGGCTCACTACCCATTATCATTGATCTACTCATATTTTAGATTGTAAATCGTTCAGACTTTTTAATAGTTGCCTTCAATTTGACCTTCTTTTAATCCAATAATTTTGAATAGAAAATGTGAAAATAAGTGGCAATTCTGCTAAAGTGTGTGCCTTGCACTATCATGTTAATTATTCTGTTGTATTCTCAATGTGCTTGTCATTATTTACTATGCATGATGGTACTAAGAGACTGTTTTAAAAACATCACAATTGAGTAGTGATTAAATAAATTAAAAATGTAAATGATTAAATGTATTAAAAAAAAACACTATGTAAGTTATGCAAACTGAGAATATCTTTAATACTGGCATGTATTAATTTGAAGCATTTTAAATTGGCAAATTATTTTCACACCTTTAAAGGATGAACCTCTATACTTAATTGACTGAGCAAGTTTTTGGCTGTCAGCAGGGCTGTATCAACAGTTTGGTCAGGGGGGACACTACACTATGGCTGAGAGAAAATTGGGTGTTAGAAATTCTGTTATTGTTTTCAATGGCTCAGCACTTGTAGCCTTGATTAATTTTGACACAAATATATCAGCTTCAATATTTTGCTATTGATGACAAAATCTCAATCATTTTTTAACAATTCTCTTTCCTTATATATGTATTTGTTTTTGGTTTCCTCTTTTAGGAAGTTGCATTGCGCGTTTCACACTCCCTCCTGATAGTTCTGATAGAATGAAACCTAGGTCGAAGAATTAGGCTGGTAGAGATTGATTTTCTTCTTCTTTTCATTACCTCTCTGTCCAGTGGCAGCAATGTAAAGTGTGAACTGTGTTCATCTTTTCACTGTAAAAGCCAAATTGTGTTAACTCCTTTTATGTGTTTCTATTTACCTTTCCTTTACCTTCTTTAAATTCAATATAATTAGCTCATTTTTTAACTCTGATGCTTCTTATGGCATTGACCCAATAGTAGCTACACCCTTGCTAGCATCGCAGATAAACTATGTTGTTAAATGTATCGGCATTCAGCTATCACTTTGATCTTTTCGTATTTTTTAAATAAATAACTTGGCATACTTAAGCAACATTTTTTGTTTGTTATTTTAAAGTTGCATGCAACCTTTTCCTGCCGGTGTTTACCCAATAGTATTTTGATGTACTAATAAACATTTAAAATTAAATTGGAATTTAGGTTATTTAAAATGGGAACTTATTTTTATATGGATTAAAAAGTTTGATTGCAATAATAATGCTAACGGTGACCTGGTGGTCTAGGGGTAAGGTGTCAAACTTCTGTGCTGAGGGTCCGAGGTTCAATCCTCGGTCCCGGCACACATTTATCTGATTGCCAAACCCTTCCTTCACCTCTGACAAGACATGTATTAATCACAACTTGTGAATGTGAGGAATGCCAGGCCTTTACCGTGGTTCGGATTCCACGTTAAACTGTAGGTCCTCCATTTCATCTCACAATCACCCTACCATTGCACATTAGCGTAAGTGGTATAACCCGGACGGGTAGTAAGACGCGGTGCTAATAATAATAAAATATAATAATGCTAGTAATTATAACTACTGCATAGCGCCAGCCCACAAGCGCTTTATACCGACAATACCACTAATAATTTTATAGTAATGGGAATTGATACAAATAAAGAAAAAAGTAAACAAACTAATAATGGCAAATTTAGCTAAGAAAGCTCACCTAGTAACAAAGGAAAAATAGTACAGTGCACCACACAGATATTGTCCTTTATCTAAAAATAGACATTTACTTAAAACTCATGATGCAGAAACACTACACCAAAGAGCATAAATGAAATAATTTATACATTATTATAGAAACCTCAAGAAAAGAGCACCATCTATATTAACTAAAAGCATAGTTTCTTTTTTCAAAGCGCCGCATGGAAAAAAAAAGTATTACAAATAAAATATTTTTATCTTTTAATAATACTAAAACTTAACATTGATAAGTGATTTCATATCTCTAATAGCTGTAGAATATGTTCAAAATTGGAAATCTCCGCTTATATAAATTAAGTTTTGTCATTTTTTGTGGGAAAATGAGAACTGCCATTTTATTTGTAATGATAAACAATGTTCAGATACAAAGTATAATCAAAATGGCTAGAGTGCATTTTGAGAAAATCGATTTTTTTCTCTCTTTCAGTAAACTACCCTTAATTCAAATCTATAATTCCAAAAATTCCATGGGGGAACCTTATGAAAACCCTTTACACAAAGTCCTAGTCTAATCAGTAAAATAGTTTCGGCTCAAAGACGAGATACAGACTTGACTGAATTACGAAAACTCCTTTTTCGGTTTCAATGGGTAAAAAAAAAGTAAACATCTGTCAAAATCTAAAGTTCAATTTTTTGGATAATCAAAATAATTTTTTCTCCAAGTGGTCGAAAGAAATTAAAAATAGGGGAAGAATTCAATCCACAAAATGTTAAATCATCTCTCCCTATCTTCTATAGTAAAATTAATCGCACACGTTTAAAATATACAGTATATTTCATTGTAGCCTTTATTTAAAAAAAAAAAAAAAAAGGAACGAGACTTTACCCAAAAGCTAAACTACTTTATTTTGAATTCCATTTTTTTATGATTAAATCTGTGCTTATTAGTTAATTTCTCCGTTTTATTTAATTTCCATCATGATATCATTGTTAAACACAATACCCTGATAAAGCAGTCATTCCATTGAAGATTGCTTGCTCTGTGGTACTATTGCCCAAGAAAGAAAATATGTTCCTAAACAAGATTTTGAATCTCAAACACACATTTAAAATATGCCCAGTTTGCTAATCAGAAAATGTTTAAATGAACTAACATGTAAAGAATAATATTGAACAACGTAAGTTAGTATTTAGACATGAATGGGAGAATAGATCTGAGATACATAGTAAAACACACATTATGCTACAGGTCAGATACATTTTGTGTGTTACGCCATATCCTCCACTCTTCATTAAGTTTGTTAAGTCTTAGGGCCAATCTTACAATGTCTCGTCAAACTTCTCTTAACTGTTTGTAAAGTCTAGCCTTTGGCTAAACTTGGTGTTGTGTTTTTCAATACTATTTTTATGTGCTCGTCAAATAACAGAGGTGCCTTCCACAAGTTCTTATTGTTAACTTTCTCGGAGCGGTAAATTTGTTTTAAAGCATTTGATTGGCTTAATTTGACCACAGAGAAAATAATCAAGTTATAACAAAGTCTATGGAGCTGTTAGGAAAACCTATCAAAGCAAGTCCAATTTATCACATCTTTGCAAGGTTATCTGCTATCTTTTAACATATTTATTTTCTGCTTAGATGTCTGTTGAAAATCATAAATGCATACAAAGTGTACATCTTAGCAAATAAGAGGAAATGTTGCAGATCAAATTACTAGATAAATACAAAAATTGAAAATAAACAAACTGATTGTGTAACACAAAGACAAAAAATGAAGAATGGCAAAAATTCTATAGTGAATTCCTTAAAACGTTTAACTCATCTTTAAAGTCATCATAATAATACAATAAATCACCCATTCCATAAGATAAATAATTGTAACCTCACTTTAAAAATAACAATCGCCTTTAAAACAATATAGCGGAGTGTTTAAAGTTGTTAATGTAGACGTAATGTTTGCTAACTGGAAGGAAACCTGACATTAACTTTATGAGCACTTTTAAGTGGACACTATCGCTAACCAAACATTGTAAAATTAAAAGTAGTGTGGCTATCACTTAAACTAATGTTAAGCCCTAATGAATAGAATGTGACATTGTAAAATCGGACCTTAATGTTCAAAGATTCACCAGCATAATATACTATTTATTGTCTGGGGTTTGCCAGTTCACCTGCGTGAAATAAAAATAGAATTGTGTCTCTCGTAAACAAAAATATATTTTTGTATTTCTCAATTCCTAGGCAAGTAGATAGTTATAGTTTAAAAAAATCCATGACACAACCCCAGTAAAAACAATTCAAGAAGTTTCTTTGCAAAAAAAAAGTCCTCGCGCCACCTGCTGAGCACACTCCGAAACAAATACAATGGAACAGTTTATAAAGATGTGTGAAGATATACTTTATTACAATGCACACATCGCTATATTTAGAGAATTAAAATAGGGAAACAGTATATAGTGGCCTAAGTGCAGACTACAGCAGATTAATTTAATTTTAAAATTAATTTGAGCCACTTTAAAATTTCAGTCGGCATTAATACTATACCCATTTACCAAATGACAAAATGTATTTTATTTATTTCTCTCTTCTACTCCATCATACTACCTTTCTAGTTTATCCACATGGAATAGGTAGAATTTGGGAAGTTGTTTATGATGTTTATTTGGAGGAAACAATCATTTGAAATAAGTTAAACAATTCTAGGAAATAGGGATATTGACCTGCTGTGCTGAAGTAGACACACAATCTTGAGGGAAAATATCCTCACACAGCTTGCTATATTTCTTATGTAAATAGTAGTACTGCAACTTCAAACCACTGAAACTATTTCCAATTAGCTTAAAGGCTATGTTGTGATCCTGTTACTTTATTGTTTCTGACCATTTACATTGATCAGTAACATTTGGTGTAAAGCATTGTTAAAAATTATCTGATTCTACCATTTAATAAAATATTTAAAACTAGCACTTTATATGTAAGTTTTTTAATTTTATATAGATCATTTTCATATTTATTCTAGCATGAGCCATATTATGAAATAACAAATTTTTTAATAATAGATTCCAGAACATCTGCAACAATTCTCAGCCCTTCTTAAGTGTAAGTTTCATTCAAATATATTCTTTAGATTGAATGATTTAGTTTACATTTCATTGCCATTTATATATAGCTAACAGTATTATGAGAGTTAATTTTCATCATGAATTAAAACAATTCTAGAAATCTTACAAATAATGAGGTGTTGAAACAAACTGCGAAACAAAACTCAGTTTGCATATATCACATTGTGTGTGTATCCCAGTGAAAACAATGTTAAAGAGAATAGTGCAGAGTGAGGATATAAGTATTACTTCAATGATTTTAAACTGTGAATATAGGGTTGATTTGCTTTAACTTGTTTATTTTAAAGGATGAATTCAAGAAGGCTACCAGATAGTTTTGGTAAAGAAAATTTTGTGTAATGACCTCAGAATGAGATGTATTTTACATTGTGTTAAGCCTGGACTATTATTACAGATAGCTTTACCGTGGGAAAATATGTATTCACCCTTTTGTTTTTTCGAATAGTCTACTCCCCCTAATTTGTTTTTAAATCAAGGAATTTTTTTTTTATATATATAAATATGGAATATTAAATGTGCTTGCTGTAAAATAGTTCAGGTGAATTGATGTTTGTAGCAAGATTGTAATAATGACATTAAAAGAAAAACAAATCAATGATTGCATACTATGCCGTGTTGACATTTTTTGTTTTGAGAGGAAATCTTAGTCGCACTTAAGTGCACCACCTATCCCTATCTTGAGCTAGTTTTATCCAATCCACTCTCTCTCGAGTCCATTCTAACGTTAACCTCCCATCTGCGTCAAGGTCTTTTCATTAATCTCGTCCCATTGAGTTTGCCATTCAGTACCCTTCACAAGGTTCTAGACTCTCCCATTCACGCTGCATATCCTGCCCACCACAATCTACAATACTCGATTAGCCTAACAATGTCTTGTGATGAGTACTCATCATTATATAACCACCTCCACTCAGTATTTTCAGCCCAATTTGCAACAAATATCTTCCTAAGTTCCTTGTTTTTGAACACCCTACATTTCTTTTCGTCATGTAAGGTAAGAGACCACGTCTTACACATAGGGAACTTTTGGTAAAAATTTTGTTTTTAATATTCTGAGATTTACATTTCCTGAATGATTCTTTTCCTAATTTCCACAATTATATTGTTATTACTAGTTAAAATTGTTCCTAAATATTTATGCTTGCTAACCCTTTAAAATTATGTGTCATTTGCAGTAATCACTTAAATGATCGTCCCCA
The DNA here is from genome assembly GCA_033556935.1 of Timema podura. Taxonomy (NCBI): domain Eukaryota; kingdom Metazoa; phylum Arthropoda; class Insecta; order Phasmatodea; family Timematidae; genus Timema; species Timema podura. The sequence continues at coordinate 3,719,595 of JAVRXN010000003.1, forward strand.
ATTTGTGTTTTCTGTGTGATCATATACCTAGTCCTAGTTGTCACCTCTAAACCTATTTCCTTACTAGCCTCTAGTACAGGCTTGCAATTAAGCACACAATATTTAGAGGCCCACTTTTCTTACTTGATTTACTGCTTATAGCCAGGCTGGTGTGATTTGTTGACAAACTATATTTGAATTAATTCTGTGGGGTCAAAGGCGGTGCCAGATGGTCCATTGTTACTGCTGAAACCACGCTCACACGCAGCTGTAGACACTTTTGCTACAATTGACAGCAACACACTAAAAATCTTGAAACACTGACGCTGACTTATAACATTTTTGCACGGTGTTTCAAAAGGTAAGTCTTTATTCACACTTGTTTTAACTCAAACCCTTCATCAAAGCAACTGGTCTTCACTGAATTTTGGAAGTGAATCTTTTAAATGTTCTGCCAATTCTAGAATTTCTTTGTTTCCAGCTTCAGTTAGAAGCTGACCAACTGGCCATTTTGCTGTGACAAAAACCTTCATGTTTGATCAAATTAATTATCAATCTCGTGTTTCAAAACAGTATTCTATTTAATACAAACAAGGCTACGATTCTGACAATCGTCACTCAGCGCAACACTACCATACTTGCATCGGTTTGCAGAGCAAATGCGCCAAATTAGAGCTAATACGTGTTATTGGAACCCTTAGCGCCCGCAGAAATAATTTAGAAGCCGGGACGTTTGATAATTTGCATCCCTACCCTAGTAAAATTTCTGCATTTCTTGCAATACCTTCCTTAGTATCACCTAAAAAAGCTAAATCATTTGCATATCCTAATAGCTACATTGTACCATTCAATGTCAACCCTTCCCTACTCTCTTGCATTACCCTAATAGCATATTCTAAGGATAGTTTTAAAAGTAATGGGGAAAGTGCATTTCCTTGTTTCAACACATATATTTCGAAAGTATCTGATAGGTGATATCCAACCAGTACCCTGCCACGTCTAATCACACATAAGACAAGAATATTTAATTTACTAAGATTCCATTTGTATGCTGTAATAAGTCGTGCTCTAAAGTTAATGTTTGTATGCTTGGAAATTGTTTACCTCTACACTAAATAAGAAAGTTACTTGATTCATACCCGCCTTGGTGGCGTAGTTAGCTAACGCGCTAGTCGTGTTGAGCTCGACTGTAGAGGACAGGGAGATCGAGGTTCGAATCTCAGTCGGGTGAACTGGGGGTGGTTTTTCCTAAATGGTTTTCCACGCAAATGCGGGTTCACTTCCTCTATATTCAACCTTCCCAATTCCTAACCCATTAGCGGAATTAGTACTTAAGCGTATAACCCGAACAGAAGTAAGACGTGGTGCTAAATTTAATTTAACTGATTCATTACTGTTTACTCTAATCTTAGGAAACAGAATGTTGAGAGTGACTGATGTCTTTTTTTAATTAATTTGTGAGAAAGATACACATAACTTCAATTTAATCATATTTTAACATTTTTATTTTTCATATTAATACATCAGCAAATAAGAGATAAATTAAAACTAATACCATGGCTATTGATTGAATTAAACAAATAAATCTAATACAATTTTAACCAAAAAAATGCAGAAAACTTTGTAAAGAACTTTACACATTTAAATGAAAGTGCATGACCTATAGGTCCCAGTCAAACATTTAGGGTCAGGTGGAAGGGTACATGAGAATAGTTGGTGTTTTTGTAGTTTTTATAGTAAAGAATTAGTTTGGCATAATACATTAAATTTTGCTCCATTCGAAACTAGTTTATTTTTCTGCACATATTAATTTCAACAATAATTCTTAAATATTTGTCATTAGCATTGCAGCATTTGATGAGAAACTTTTTAATTCAAGCGAAAAAATTATCAAATTCTTTGAAATGCTTGACAGATTTTCAAGAACTGTTGAGATGAAAATTAAACTTTGTTTCTACTGGAGAAATATTTGATTTTGTTTGCTGAAAAAAATCCTATAAGGATTGCAAAAATTCTTCTCCTAAGGTGGGATGGAAGGCGACACGAGAAAAGGCCAGTGTTTTTTCAGTTTTTATGGCAAAAATAAATAAAATATTGCTCCAGTACAAACACAAAGAGTTTAATTTTCTTCACATGTTGATAGTTCTTAAATATCTGTCATGACTAAGGCGGCATTATCTAACAAACTTTTTTAACGAAGAGAAAAAGTTATCATTAAATTCTATGTTCATACTGGAGCAAAATTTTATTTATTTTGGCCAAAAACATGTTTTGTTATAAAAACTGCAAAAACACTGGCATTTTCTCGGGTCCCATTCCATTACACCTTTAAGCTTTCAGTTGAACAAAACTATAAACACACTGGGTTGTTAGGATTTGAAGGTTTTGAGAGTTCTTATATCTACCATTTTTAAAGTGACATAACATGGAGTGCTACCAGGGTAGGCAGAGCCAGGGGTGGATTTACGCATGTCTAGTAGGCATGTGCCTACGGCGCAGGTTTTAGGGGTGGCAAATTTTGAACACACAAAAAAAAATTTCTGCAGTTAAAATAATTTTATGGCTTTATCATGTGATTGTTGTTTTTCTGTATATGCGTACCAACACTACAGAGTATCACCTTAATTCAAAGTCACTTATTGGATAAACTGGATGTGTCTGTCATCATCGACAGTTCGCTCAGAAGAAATCAAGGCAAATGATATTATCGACTATTTTATATTATTAAATTAAATCATACTTGAATTTGTGTGTTGTGATGGTGTAAGAGTATTTATTTCAATTTTTTAAGTCTTTTCTTAGATTCTTACTACTTTTAAAACCTCACTATAATAAATAATAAAATAATGCAAGCACTTCTTATCTATTACTTCACAGATAGCACTTAAGCAAATGGTATATGTGTGTTGGTGTTTGAGGAGTGGTAGGAGGAAATTAAGATTTAGAACCTTAGAAATTAAGGTTGGAAATGTGGGCAGCAGTCGTAAATCCGCCGCTGGGCATAGCTCGTTAGAACTGTACCTGAGAGATGAGAACACTTGAAAGGTACAGTTTACAGAAATTATGCTTACATTAGTAACAAGCCGCATGATTCCATTTCTATTACTAGGTACCCTCTTTCTATTGTTATCCTTTAACAAGACTGTGCTTTATAAATAAGGGTATAGTCTCAGGTATTAGCACATTCCACGAAACTATTTGCAGTTATTCAATAGAATAAGCTCTCTTTTAAATAATTTCATAAGGTGTACCATAATGGTTGATCTAAAGTTCCAAGCATGTGTCTTCTTTTTTTATGTCGCAAGTGTTGAAAGTGCTATTAATCTTGTGTTGGTTTGCCACCGCCAGGATCAAGGTCGTTGTGACAGCCCCTGTAGAGTACCGCACAGTCGACACCCTTAAGTCCTGCCAGGCTGGCATCGTCCACAAGCCTCTTCCAGTCTGAACTCTTCTGCTTGTCCTCAACCAGCGAGCTGGAATATAGGATTGATTAGCATCTGAATATCTGCATCGGTGGTTGTGTGGCTTAATGCATTAGATTGGATCACCGATGGTGGGGAGATTAACTTTACTCATGGTGGGTTTTCCTTAATTGTTTACCATTTTCCCCCCACATATGTAGGTACATTTCCTCTAAATTCTACCTTCCTCAAACCCAATTAATGTAAATATGTGGATAGCCTGTAGGAGTAATAAAGCATCAAAAGCTCAAAAGTATATTCACCTCTACAGATACATTATGGAAGTTTCCCCTCAAACTTGCCTCAATTATTTCCCCTTGGGTTGGAGGGTTGCTTTGAGCTTATGCCAAAACTATTCTACTAGTAATGCTATGCACATTCTAAACTTTACATTCATTAGTTGGAAGTGAAGCGCTTAGAAATAGCTGCATATTCTCAAATTTGGCTGTTTCCTCTAAAAATAAAAATGCACTAAATGGAATGGCCCGGGTTAAATTCTTGACAACGTTGAAGGGTTGGTTAATTTCCTTTTCCCACCTAATTTGATAAATTGACGATGTGGAGTATGTGATTTGTCCTAAGTTTGTTCAAAAGAAAAGGGATAAATAAGAAAATTGTACAATTATCAACATCCCTATTGCCATCCTCACCTGATGTAGTTCCCCAACTTCTTCCCAGTGACCCCGTAATGTTTGACCAATTGCTGGTTGCTGTTGCAAGCTTGTCTCTGTAAACAGCACAGTCTGCTGTCCAAACTAAGAACCCATGAGTTGTTCTCGACCTTGAACAAGAAGGAAACTTGTTTACTGATTAAAAAAATTAAGCCAATAAATATAATTTTGGAAGTTTACAATACAAAATATTAGTTGGATAGTTAAATTCTTTATTCCCGTTATATTCTCTTCAAACGAGCTATTATGTGTTATTCAAAATTAACAACTATCAGACACCTTAGCTCAGTCGGTAGCATGTCTGCCTACTGAGCTAAGAGTCCCAGGTTAGTTCCCAGCATGGCCGAAAAATTTATCATTGATGTAATATGGGTTTATTCTTTCCATTGATAAATTAACGGCCAGGGACTGGATGTTGTGCCTGTCCTAGTCTTAAGTTAGATTATAAGGTAAATGAAGCTACCACAGGCCTAGCAAACCGGTAGTGGAAAAATATATGACTTGAATTTAAAAAAAAAAACTGACCCAGCCCATAGGCTAGAAGCAGTAATGGATGTAAAAAAAAATAGCTCAGAGGAGTGAAGTTGGGGTGTTAGCATTCAGCTACCCCTCAAAACACTTGTTCCACTTCAAATTTATTTACAGGATTCGTGGCTCGAAACAATGAGCTTGGTTCATCCACACTCAATGAGTTGAAATCTATGTGTTACCCTGTCTTGAGGAGTTGTATTACACCCCTAGCTCAAGGAATAATATAATACATACCCTAGCTCCATTAATTAAATAATACAAATAATACACACCTAGCTCCATGATCTGTATTAAATACACAGCCTTAGCTCCATGACCTGTATTAAATACAAAACCTTAGCTCCAAGAACTGTATTAAATACACAGCCTTAGCTCCAGGAACTGTATTAAATACACAGCCTTAGCTCCATGACCTGTATTAAATACACAACCTTAGCTCCAGGAACTGTATTAAATACAAAACCCTAGCTCCATGAACTGTATTAAATACATAACCCTAGCTCCAGGAACTGTATTAAATACACGGCCTTAGCTCCAGGAACTGTATTAAATACACAACCTTAGCTCCAGAACTGTATTAAATACAAAACCCTAGCTCCATGAACTGTATTAAATACATAACCCTAGCTCCATGAACTGTATTAAATACATAACCCTAGCTCCAGGAACTGTATTAAATACACAACCTTAGCTCCATGAACTGTATTAAATACATAACCCTAGCTCCAGGAACTGTATTAAATACACGGCCTTAGCTCCAGGAACTGTATTAAATACACAACCTAGCTACATGAACTGTATTAAATACACAACCCTAGCTCCATGAACTGTATTAAATACACAACCTAGCTCCATGACCTGTATTAAATACACAACCCTAGCTCCATGAACTGTATTAAATACACAACCCTAGCTCCATGAACTGTATTAAATACACAACCTAGCTCCATGAACTGTATTAAATACACAACCTTAGCTCCATGAACTGTATTAAATACACAACCTTAGCTCCATGAACTGTATTAAATACATAACCCTAGCTCCATGAACTGTATTAAATACACAACCCTAGCTCCATGAACTTTATTAGCTACTTGAAATTGTCCACTAGACCTGTAGTTGTCCTCGACCAGTGGTTACTGGAGTGGAGTTACCTTGTAATGATTGTGTGTGTGAGGGATGTCGGGAAGTCTGATCATGTGAGGCGGTTCAGTCACTTCACGGCTCTTGCGGCCATGGATTGCACTCAGCAGGCTGTCCTTCCTTGTGAGGGTGATCAGAGCTCCCTGGAACAAATACAAAGCAATCGAGGACACTTGATAATAAAGCAGACTTGTCACAGCCAGTGTGACTTAGGGAATTTATTTACCTTGGCACGCTAACTAACTTTTGGTTGAATTAATGTATGCATGACAGATCTTCCTACCTATTAGGGCTATTCACAACTCATTAACTAATCCTAAACTAAGCACAAAGGAATGATGTGAGGACATTTTGAGGATCTGCACTAGCATATACTTGAAGAGGTTAGGAACCCTTACTGGAAAATAAGCGTTTTATTATGTCGGGAATATTTTCCCTGTGATCTGCGACCTGTAAGGCATCAGGCCTGTTCCCTCTCATATTTTAATTAATGAGTTAGGGACAAGGGAGAGTTTTAAAGGAAGTGTACTAGCATTTGCATTTTAGTAGAGTGGGAAGCCTTTGTCTGCATACCACTTCTGTGGGTAACATTGTCAATTAAATAACTAGTATTGTTAAAACTAGATAAAAGAAACAACAAATAATTGGAATGTGTACCCCTCACAAAATAAATGTCAATATGTACCCTTAGTTTACCCTATAAGGTAGAGAGCTTACCTTGCAATATTCCACTATGATATAGCTTATTAGATGGGTTCTGAAAATTGAAAAATGACACCTGGACAACAGGAGTCGAACCTGGGACCTTTGGCCTAGTACGTCAATGCTCTAACCACTCAGCTATCCAGGATTCGTCCCGTGCCCCCCAATTTTCAGAATGATATATAACTGAAGTAATTACCATTAATATAGCTTCGGCTATTTCACTTAATTATTAGATGGGGTTTATAGTTTAATCCATCAAGATAATACCACTATTCTTTAAGGTAAACAGTGTGTACATAATATGCTAATTGCTACGGGGAGACATTAGACCTACCTTAAATATAATAAAGACAATGATGAGCCCAATGAAACCTATGACAACATCTATGGGCCGAAGGTGCTTCATAATGTTAGTCCCAGGCCTGGAATAGATGGGACAATTCTATATAATCGAAATTTATTATTTGCAGCAGTCGCGATTATCCGACTCTAGGCCTGACTGACAGGCCATTAAACTGACCTATTCATGAAAGTATATGCTCCTTTTAATTTGATATGTAACTTTACCTAGATGTCAGAACCATTAAGCTGAAAAATATTCATTTATATTTATCTTTAAAAAAATCAACACTGACAAACTAATTAAATATGATTGATATAAAAAGATTGTTAAAAATATTTCTTTTATTGATTGTGTAAGAAGAAAATATTTTAAAATACAAATTCTATTAATGTGTACAGTATATATATAATAACTCTAAATACATTTTTTTTATAGATCAAAATTTTCAGTCAAATAAGGCAGGGGTGTTTTATGTGTTGTGGTCAGGTGAGGCGACACTTAAGACTGTAATGATAGACGTTTCTCTCACTATCAAACTTGTCATTTGAAGTCAATGTGTGTGTTTGCTACATACATTAAGCAGCTTTCACACTGGATGTTGCATGAAACATACAGCATGTGACACTGTAACACAAACGTTCAAACAGAATGGAATATAACATATTGCAAATGGGAGAATCCAGTCGTAATAGAGTCTTCTGAAAACTAGGTTCTGTTGTTATTGGAAAGTTACCGGTAGGCGAAAGAAGAAATTACATTTTGGGGTTCATCCAGTTATTCAAAATGCATTAACTTCTTGGTCATTATTTCAAATTAGAAACCATTCTGACAAATACTTGATATCCACTTTCTCATCTTCTTTAGTACCTGTTTCTTGGAATAATCTTTCTGCATGTAATCATACATTTCAGGATATTTTTTCAACAATACAAATACAACAAATGTTAAATTGTTGGTGTAATGAATTGTCGTAAAATTTGGCACAGATGGCCGGCCCAGCAACAACTAAACTCTTTCTGCCGTCTACTAGACAGACGAACAGCGACTGCTTAGTCTCCATGTGGCACATTCTTGTGTATACAGAATCATCTAGTGTACTTCTATGCCTGAAGTGTAGCATTTGCTTATAAGTGTTGACACTTGACTGATACAGTCTTGTAAAGTATCAAATGGGGGAGAACATTGCAAATACAGTCTTGTAAATATTAATGGAACAGTTGACTATCGTTAATAATACAGTCTTTAAGTATCAATGTGAAAACAGTGACAAATACGTTTCAATAATCGTTTGTAGAAGTATTAAATGTGAGAAATATTTGACTACAACGGTTTGAATAATACAGTCTTGTAAAGTATCAAGGAACAGTTGAGAAAGACCAGGGTTAGTCTTTGCACTCATGACCACCTACAACTTGTCAGGGTGTAAGTGGATCTGTGCACCACGATTTCCCTCCTAAGGTGGATTGGACCCTGTTACCTTGCAGTAAGATCTCCCTCCCAAAGTAGATTGAGCCCAACATAACCTAAACTAATCCAACCTAGCCTTGCTCTACCTCTCAATAAGAATTAATTTTACTTCGGCCATACTTTACAGATAGCTAAAGTTCATCTGGATGGCTTGTGCTGAACTGTAGTCTGCTGACGATTTATTGTATTCATTTACAATTAATATTATACTATGAAGTGTGCAATCCACCCGTTTACAACTTTTTCTAGTTGAATCTACGGTGCCAATCCAAAATCCTTGTCAATCCTTGTCAGTGAATGCGTACAGTAATGTTGCTGTGGCATTGCACAATTTTGAAGGCTTTATGTCTAGCCTCACCAGCAGTACCTAACATAACCTATATATTTTGTGATGAACAGACCAAAACTTGGTGTATCTCTATGTTCAAAGGCTGTCTGATCAAGTCTTCATCGGATAACCGCGACCCTACCTTTGTGACCAAACAAGACCCACCTGTAATGTACTTAGTACAATGAGGAAGCCAATAAACCCCATGGCAACATCTCTTGCATGAAGTTGTTTCAGTAAGCTATGAGTGTCCCTGCAATAAAATTTGGAGTTTACTTTTAAAATAATATGAAGGAATTTATATAAATTCATTTATAATTTATGTTTCTAGATGTTACTTAAATTTGCTCAATGACCATTTCCGTTTCCAAACTATGTCCTGTAAGTCTTGGAGTTTAACGTTTAACAAGAGGCATAGGAACGAGGGCAACTTTTGGGAGCGGCTACAAGATCAGTCTGACACCCACGGTACTTTAGTTTAATCACATAATTGCTGATAAAAATTCCTTGCAGACGTTTTAATGGTGCCACTGTTATAAAGGGGGAGCCAATCTTAGTTTCTGAGGGATTCACAAGCTCATTTTGGCTTTATGCCCCCTCAAAATCGAAAACGTCCAAAAGCTCCGGCGTTAACTATAGCCTCACAACTGATAAAAACTCCACAAATTACATGTTATTTTTAAACTTGAAACTAATATTTTTTTAAAATTCAAATACCATCTATCAATCCTATCTTAGAAGTACGGTATCCATTTTTATAAATAAACACGATTCAACTAAATAATTAATGTGACCGGACAGAAAATATGAAGTTTTTACAAGCAAAACATTGCCATGCTTATTATGATAATCTAAATAAGGTGAAATGATTTTTCAGATTAATTTGTTCATCACCAAATCAGATGAGAAAGAAAATTGATAATATTAATGATTTTGATATAATTATTGTGTTTTATGCCACAGGCTCAGTGTGTTGGCTATGAGTGACATCTTAGATCGAACAACAACCAGACCCCATTTCCAACAATGCAAGGAAATACCCGATATGACAATGATCCCGGTCCTTCAAGTATCGAACCTGGTATTTTTAGAAGGCAATCGCGCTGCGGTTGAGCTATTTTTTTAGCACCACATCTTACTACCCGTTCGGGTTAGAGGCCTATTACTAATTACACTGATGCGTAAAATTAGGAAGGTTTGATTTAGAGGAAGTGCACCCGCATTTCCATGGAGGGAGAGTGGAAAACTATTTAGGAAAAAAGTTCATCCACTGGTATTGCACCCCGATCTCCCCGTCTTCGGCAGTCTAGTATATAACATGAGTATAGCGCGTTAGAACACGCGACCATCGAAGTGGGGTATTCGACCTATATATTTCCTTTGATTACATAGTCATGTGTTTGATAGCATATGGCATGGGCTACTAAAGGCTCGCATATTTTAATCTTAAAAAATGATTGCTGGTGTAATTCAATTTGTTATTTTATACCACGTAATCAAGGGTGTAGAAAGTTAATTTTTCTAGAGGACTCACTGGAAATTTAACTATACTTTAGCCAATAAAAAGTTTATATACGTATATAATGCCCCCACCCCTTTTCCCCAATACCCCCATTTTAGCCCTTTCAAGTAATTTATTAATGTCTGGAGTCTGGCTGTGATATTTGTTCTAGAAATAAGTAATGGGAAAGCCACGATAGCCTTTACATCGCTTACTATGACCAATATTTAAAAATAAAGTAATGAAGACGTCAGCAGGATACTCACCCGTGTCCTTCCTCCAAATGTTCATGTCCATGCTGGATGTGGTCATGACCGTGTAGATACTCGTGTCCTCCTGGAAACCACCCCCGAAATGTCCCCCAGGTGCTGCCGGGTAGGCTACAGGATGGTTCTCGAACCCCGGACCGATTCCTGAAAGGGGGGAAGAACTAATTGATACAAAAACATCATTTTACCCCGGACCAACGCTACAGTCTAATTCTCATATGTAGAGCCTTATCAGACGGCAAGAAAAGTTACTAAATCTAATCTTACTTACTACCCGCTTCAGTGACCAAATGGTGTGAGGCGTTTGTTTCGCAATAGAATGGACTGTCGGTGATGAGGAGATCGGTGTTGGAATCCCGGTCAGGTTTACTGAGGGTTGTTTTTTCTAAATGACTTTCTACTCTCCCTCCTTCCACATCTCTAACACATTTGCGGAAAACCCAAGCATGTAGCAAGACGCGATACTAAATAAAATATCTAAAACTGTCACTTTTGATGGATATTATCGATACCTATACCCTGACTTTGGTAGGAATAACAGTATCTGGCAGTTATTAATAATACTAAAACAATTTTAATATATTCATACATCTAGTAGTTTAACTTTTGCTGTCCCTTTTGATAGAGAAAATAACACAACAAATATAGTAAAATGTTATTTCAGTCGGCCGCAAAGAATTGAATTTTCTTAACTCTTCTTCCAACCAAATAATCAGACCACATAAAATAACACTTATAATATAACCCGACACCTTAGCTCAGTCGGTATCATGTCTCCCCACTAAGCTAAGGGTTCGATTCCCGGCATGGCTGAAAAATGTATCATTGGGGAAATGTGGGTTTACCCTTTAACAGTGATAAATTAACGGCTGGGGACTGGATGTTGTGCCTGTCCTTGTCTTAAGTTAGATTATAAGGCATTTGAAGCTACGACAAGCCTAGCAAGCCGGTAGTGGGAAATATATGACTTGAATAATAAACGGACCTGGACCATAGACTTGAAATATTAATGGATGTAAAGTAAAACTTATAATGCAGTAAAATGTTAGCAATGATGACCTCAAATAATGTTTATATTTTCTAAAAGTTTCTTTCTGCCACTTACCTTGGTAAGTGTAGGTGTAGTCCGAGGAGCCGACAGCCTGCAGGTCCTGAGGTCGTGTCTTGACACTGGTATCGTAGCTCGACGTCAAGGGGGTGACCCCTCTCGCTGCTGGGTTCCTCTCTTGGAGATATTCGGTCACCTTCGGCGGCTCCGCCATCTCTGATGGATATATAGAGTCAATCAGAGTGGGTGGTGTCTTTTCAGAGCTCCTAATGTGTTTTGATTAGAAGGGAAGCGCGAGGACAGACTCAATCATGTTCCAACACTAGAGGTAACACCATGACTTAAACCGAACCTTAAAGTGAAGGATGGTTGTATTTTGTGAAAAAAACATTTGAAATAGGATGGAGAAATGATTAAGGTGGTATAGAAATGAACGCAAGTTATGGTCAGTATAATTGCAATTTTTTAATAACAAAAAACATGTTTGGCCAGAATAAATATATATTTTTTCTAGCACCGCGTCTTACTACCCGTTCAGATTACACGCCTATGTACTAATCACGCTTGTGGTTTTAGGGCTTAGGAAGGTTATATTTACAGGACGTGTACCCGGATTTGCGTGGAGGAAGAGGGGAACACAATTTTGAAATAACCACCCTCAGTTCACCCGACTGAGATTCGAACCTCAGTATCCCCTTCATTGGCAGTCTAGTCTACTGCGAGTTAGACCATGCTGCCACCGAAGCGGGTAGTAAAATAATTAGATACGTTTAATATAACTTTCTTTGCACAGTAATCTCAAAAGTGTTTTAATATTCGTTATGGGTATCGCGAGATTTAACCGGAACTTTTTCTCTTAATTTAATTTGAATGCCACCCTCCCCAATATAGATATCCAAGGACTGCTGAGATTAATATATGTAGAAAATTAAACTAAAAGTATCTACCAAAGATTTTTTTTGCTATCCATCCAATTTCAATGCGAAACAAAGTTTTAAATTATTCAGCCTTGATGGTTTCTAGAGGTAAGCGACACACAGCTCTATAGGATATAACTAAGTGAGTGTTTCATTAAATGCAATGTTAACAAAAGGCCTGTCTACATAAATAAAACTAAAACGTTCGACTCTATGAGGTAAATAAGAAATTATCAGTTGACTTATTTGACAGAAAAAAATAGTGTTGCTCATTTCGACAAGTCTAGAATGATTGTTGGATGTCTGGGTGCTGTATGTTACGGATTAGTTTGAATTTCATGTGCCTACAATCAATTTGTTTAGAAAGTGCACTTCAAATGAGTTAAGTAACGTAATAGTTGAATAAAATAAAATAAATTATATTATATTAAGAGAATAATACTTTTATAAGCAAGCTCAATACACGTCTTTCAGAAAATAAGTCTACAACAAAATTTATTAAGTAATAAGGAGTTTATTTGTATTTCTAATTTTTAATCTAGAAATATCCTTTTACTTAAGTCCACAGTCAAGAGGTATCAGGTGTTGGACTCACATTGTACTTGGTTGTCATCGTAAATAAAGGTGGATTCAAATCTCAGACAAGTGAAATGGTGATCTTTCCTCCTTCTATCTACGCTAATGCGGGCTCAATACATTTAGACGACCCCCTTACCTTTACCTTATTATGTTAAGAGCCCTTGTGCTGTATTCATTAAAAAAAATATACCTTATCAGAGCGAATATTGTATAAACTAATAAAATTGATACACACTTCAGTGACCGAATGATCTAACTTTAAGGCGTCACTCGCGTGTTCGGCTGACCTGCTAATGACGGGTCGATGGGGTTCGAATCTCGGTCAGGTCTACTGAAAGTTGTTTCTCCTAAAATAATGGTTTCCCATTCTCCTCCCACTCAAATGCTGGTAGATTACATCTAAAATGCTTCCTTCCTCAGACCTTCCCCAGTAAAGTAATTATCAGATATCCGTATAATTTGTACAGGTAGTAAGATTCAGTGACCGCCTCGGTGGCGTTGTTGGCTAACGCGCTAGTCGTGTTGAGCTCGACGCCGTGGATGGGAGATCGAGTTCGAATCTCGGGCGGGTGAACTGGGGTGGCTTTTCCTAAATGGTTTTCCTCTCTCCTCCACGCAAATGCGGGTTCACTTCCTCTAAATTCAACTCTCCAATTCCTAATCCATTAGCGTAATTAGTACTTAAGCGTAATAGCCCGAATGGGTAGTAAGACGGGTGTTGAAATTATTATAAATTCAGTGATAAAAAATTGATCATAGTAACAATAATACAATTTCAGATATTCCATATTTATTGCTCATGAGGCTGGTGTAGAGCTTTAAACTTGTGGCGCTAACTCGGAATGATTTTGAGTTTTAATGCGGATATTTTTTAAAAAATTATTGCTTATTTGTAAGCATACTGTCAGTGCAAAAGTGGCTGTTAGCGACTTGTATTAATTACAATCCAAAAAATACACTGTTGTCATATATTTCACTATAGATAAACTAACTTAATTTAAAATGTTATATCTAGATTTTCGGGTATCACGCATAGACAGACATGTTAACATCTGAACTAGCTGCATTATTAGTCAAACTAAATCTAATTCTTGTGCATTGGCATGAATTCACCCTCCATATCCTATATCTTCAAATAAGTCAATGTAGTAATTACTTCTTACAGGCTTATAGTAATTACTGTGTAGGTGTAAAACATACAACACAAAATTTGTCATTTAATCAAATTTAATCAGCTAGTAGCTACCTTATATATTATTACAACAATAGAGCTGTCAATATAATTGTTTTTATAAGCCTTATCCTAAAGCTAACAGACAAGATAATAAATACATTTAGATAACCATGTTGTAGCCTCAGTAGAATGTAAACAGTGGTTTGCAATACACATTTTAACAAGTTAAAGATGTAGATTTATTATTTGAAAAATATTACTTGTGAACCTGAATTGTATTTTCTTTGATATGAATATTTCTGCACCAGTGTGTGATACAGCACCTCCCCATTTTAAAACAATACAAGTTGTATGCACGAAGTACACTTTAGGATACACGGACAATAAAACAAAAGGTTAGAATTGTCCCCTCAGTATCCGGCAGACAACCAAATTGAGCGGCACGTTTTGGTCGATTGCAAGTGATGATGTATACTTATCTTCCAGTTGTGAACGTGGAGAAAGCTGGACTCAACTTACCGCCTGCATGATTATTGTTGGCCCCAGTGGTGGACCGGTACACATTCTGTTGGGCCTCAGTGGTGGTTCTGTTGGCTGCTGTGAGGGAGATGGTGGCCACCCAAAACACCAACCAGAAACCGCGCATCCTCCTACACGGACACGGAATGGAAATTAGCAGTGGTGTTCTTAGCCCGTCTTACTGCCCGTCCAAGAGGAAATGTACCCGCATTTACGTGGTGAGGGAGAATAGGACGCTATCTAGAAAAAATCAAACTAGTTCACCCAACCGGGATTCAAACACCGACCTTCCCAGACATTGGCAAGCCAGACAACATGAGACTAACGCCTTTTACCAGGTGCATACCATTGCGGGTAAAACACTTTTTTTTACCCCGCTACGTCTTACCAATAGTCATGGGTATACGCATTTAATTATTTTAGTTAAGTAAGAGTGAGGAAGATAGAATTATGTGAAAGTGTACACGCATTTGCCTGGAAAGAGAGTGTTACAACATTTAAGACAAACACTCAGTACACCCGGCCAAGGATCTGAATCCTGGACTAAATAAAGCTTGATTCACACGTTCGCCGAAAATAGAAAGCAGAATCTGCCTCAGAGGCGCAGCAATTTACACGCTATATGTTAACCCATGATACATTCCAACGCTAGCTTAAAACAGCTGACTATCAACATTTTTTATTTTCTAGTAGGTAGACATATATTTTAGATCATTGCCCCGATGGATCTTTACAAATTATAAGGCTGTGTCGTGGCACAATCCAATACATCGATACACACATTTTACATGAAGGGGTTTTTCAAATCTCCTCACAACGGCCAACAAAGCTGTCTGCTAATTCTGTCTGTAGAGCGCACGCGTTGTCAAATTCGCATGCGCACTGAATTGAGATGGTTGGTTCTGAGATTTGATTGGTTCTCCTGTGCCTAACATTTCGAGCAGAGCGGACAAAGTAGAGAATAGTTTAACTTCAGCGGAGCAGCTCGCGCCGATTAGGCGGAAATCTTGTGATTGGCTTAGATCGAGTCACGTGACCTCGTTTCTGTTCTGTGCTAGTTTTTCGGCGAACGTGTGAATCCACAGTAAGCCTGACAGTAAATCTGCGTGCCCAATAGTGCGGGTCGGATGGATAATATATTAATTAAACATTTTATTGATAGCCATCGAGACTATCGAACGAGTTGAAATAAATCCCCGCCACCCCACCTTATACTATCTTCCTGTCGAAGTGTTGTACAAGTCTATCCGATAACATGGACCATCGGCATCCTTCAGAGAAACAGACCGGTGTGGGATCCTGGTCGCTGGTTCTTTGCCGTTTGCGGTATTCAGCTACACTGCGCACGCGCACTCAAACTAGAGTATCTGCTCGGACGGTAATACTGTGGCCCGTGACCCTCGTTCTTCTGGTTTTATGAAACCATCACCGACCAATCGGTTCCACTATCTAGTCAAACAAATCAACTGCTTGGAACCTCCAATTACTTTACAGTGGATGTAGAGGACGGTAAATGCTCCGGCCTAGTTTCCAGCTGCGCTTTATAAACGTAGCAATAATCTTTAAATACATATTTTTATTTATTAGTGATTTGTTAAATATTTGGTATTGATCTTTTAATGGTTTTTTAACATTGGTTAATATGTTATATTAATTTTTGGGTTGATGAAGGTGTAGCAATAGAAATTACCACAAATCTGGGCACGTAGACTAATTGTAAGGCCTATTTAGTCTGGTTTTCTGATGCCTAGGAGGTCGGAGTTCAAGTCCTGGTTGAGTATTGGTGGGTTTTTATATTCAAACTATTTTCCACTATCCTTCCACAAAACTGCGGGTAAATTTACTTTAAATTATACCTTCTCCACCTCAGAACCATTAGCGTAATTACGTTATCACCGCCCGGGTGGGTGGTAAGACGTGAATTTAAAAAAATCAAGAGAAAAACAAAGCTAGGAAACATAATTCCTCTTAGAGGTTGATCTAATTTACAAAACGTACCTGAATGTAAATATGTTTTAATCTTGGAAGATCCTAGAACTGTTCTAAAATCTCTCTGCATACAATTTCGTCTAAAATTGGGAGGCGGGTGACTTAACAACTGGACCAAACGGTGTCTCGTCTATAGTAGTGAGGTCACTGAACACTTTGACCCCAAAAACTAGCTCAGCGCGAGGAAGAAACAATAACATGTACTTCTTTTATGCCGGGATCACGATCAACTTAAACTTAACGTAGAGATCACTCATGCCGGGATCACGATCAACTTAAACTTAACTTAACGTAACTTAACGTAACTTAACGTAAATAACCTCCTTGTGTGTTTAAATGAAAGCGATCACGATGCACTTAACTTAACGTTGACTTGCAGTTAACTTAACGTAAGAGATGTCGTGGGAGGTCTTTTACTTTACTTTACGTTACTTGAAGGGTATCACGTGATCTAGCCAGCCAATCATTATGCGAGTGACGTCATCAGGGATATTTAGTAACTCATTTGTTGGTATTATGACCAATGTTTACTCTTTAGCGTAAGTTCTAGTGATCAGACATTGAAACAAAATAATTACACTAAAATAGGAAAGCTAAATTTATATAAAAAAAATTGTATTAGATATTTATTATATCGATTGAAAACTGTAAACATTCACAGATCATCACTGTAAAACTAGTACAAATCACAGATCATACTCGAGAATGAAGATGTTTGGCTCGAGTTGTTACGTTAAGTTACGTGAATCGTGATCACACATACGTTAAGTTAACTTTAAGTTCACAACTTGTGAATGTGAGGAATGCCAGGCCTCCACCGTGGTTTGGATCCCACGTTAAACTGTAGGTCCTCCATTTCATCTCACAATCACCCTACCATTACACATTAGCGTAAGTGCGTATAACCCGAATGGGTAGAAAGACGCGGTGCTAATAATAATAATAAACTTTAAGTTAACGTTACGTTAAGTTACGTTAAGTTAACGCTAAGTTGATCGTGATCCCGGCATTACATATGTGCACGATTTTTACTTTCTCACTACCTTACAGTTAGAGAAAGTATTGTGATCGTCAAAAAAAAATTGGACTCAAGATTTTAATGAATGTCGACGTTTCATGATCCCCGAATCCGAAAAAGTAGTTTTCGCAATGCAGTCTGTCTGTGTGTCTGTTCGTCTGTCCGTCTGCCTGTACATCGGGTTAGAGCCTAAATCATTTTACCTATTAGACTAAAACTTGGTATATACGGTTCTCATAGGGTTGCCCCGAAGGGTTTTTGGAATTAGATATCCAACCCTAAAATTAAGGGTAGTTTCCTTATGGGCGAAAAGAGAAAAAATAGTATTTATCAAAATCTGTTTTAACGATTTTGTTTAAACTTCAATTCTAAGCTTTGATAAATATTACAAACAAAATGTCTACTCTCAATTTTTCGCCAAAATGACTTAAAGGGTTCTGTACTGAAGCGTAAATTCTAATTTTTAATTATATCTCCGTAAGTCTTTGAGATATGAAATTACTTATCGTTGCAAATATGTAGTTTTATTTATAATAAAAATCTTTTACTTGAAATATATTTTTTATAAAACCAATAGTTGTCAAGCTATACGCAAATATATATATTTTTTAACTTTTCCAAAACTTAAGGTAAAGTATTACGTCCGACAAAAAAAAAATCTAACCCGAGATGTTGATGAATGTCGATGTTACATGACCCCCCGAACCCTAAAAAGTGTTTTTTACAATGCCATCTGTTTGTGTGTGTCTGTCTAACCCTAAAATAATTAAGAGTAGTTTACTAAAGGGTGAAAAGAGAAAAATTCGATTTCCTCATAATCGGCTATAATGATTTTGATTAAAATTCGTATCTAGGCGTTGATTAAGATTATAAACAAAATGGCTATTTTCATTTTACCATGAAAATTACTTTCAGGTTATTTTACAGAAGCAGAAATTTCCGTATCTCCGCAACTATTTGAGATACTAAATAACTTATCAGTGCAAAATTGTAGTACTATTAAAAATAAAGAACTTTTGGTTGAAATATATCTTTATAAAACCAATAGCTTCTGGGATATTGGCAAATATATTAATACAATTTTGTGAGCTTTAGTTGTACAGAGGTATTATTTAAGTTTTAACGCAATAATACTCTAATGCCATAGAGGACGTAAATTAGTAGGTTTCTCAAAAAGTTGATGTTATTTTTCCTTGAACCTCTTAGGGAAAATATTTGTACAGCAATGAACTATCTCTATCATTTTAGACTTAATAGTCAATATTTACCTATTTTATTGGTAAAAATTTATAAATTTAATAACAATGCGAAAACCATAAGATGTGCAACCCCTAGTAAAATCTCGAAAATTGTAACCGGAAATAGAAATTTTAATACGAAGTTTTGACCATAGATCTTTTTATTGGTCCAAATATACTACTGAGGACTTTAATTCTTTAAAAATAAGATTATAAAATTTAAAAACGGGGGTCAAACAATGTTTTACGTTAAGTATAGCGTAATTTGTGCTCGGATTTGATTGTGTATATTATTTCGTTTCACATAGATTACGAGTTTTGAGTTAATATTTCCATTTTTAAACAATAGAGCGAGAAAGTCAGTTGTGGAGTTCCGTACCATTTATTTATTATTTATCAGAAGTTTTTTATTACTTTCTCTCTATCTTACAGGTAGAGAAAGTATGGTGATCGTCAAAAAAATCGAACTCGAGATTTTGATGAATTTTGACGTTTCATGACTTTCTGAATCCGAAAAAGTGGTTTTTGAATTTCCGTCTGTCTGTCTGTCTGTACCTCCAACTAGAGCCTAAACTATTTTACCGATTGAGCTGAAACTTGATATCTAGGGTTTTCATAGGGTTGCCCCGAGGGGTTTTTAGAATTGGATATCTACCCCTAAAATTAAGGGTAGTTTACTGAAGGGAAAAAAGAGAAAAAGTCGATTTTCTCAAAATCGGCTCTAACGATTTTGATTAAATTTCATTTATGAACATTAATAAATATTACAAACAAAATGGCTACTCTCAATATTTCGGCAAAATGGCTTTAAGGGCTCCGGTCTGATGCGTAAATTAACATTTTTTTATAATAGCTCCGAAACTATTTGAGATATGAAATTACTTAGCATTACAAATATGTATATATATTTATAATACAAATATTTTATTCGAAACATATTTTTATAAAATCAATAATTTTCAATCTATACGCAATTATATATATATTTTTAGCTTTTTGGACATTAAAGCTTAAGTATTGCGGTCGTAAAAAAAACTAACCTGAAATGTTGATGGATTTCGACGTCTCATGACCCCCCGAACCCTAAAAAATAGTCTTTGCAATGCCGTCTGTCTGTGTGTCTATAAAAACTTAAAATTAAGGGTAGTTTACTGAAGGGCGAAAAGAGAAAATTTGGTTTTCTCAAAATCTGCTCAAACGATTTTGATTAAAATTCGTATCTAAGCGTTGATTAAGATTATAAATAAACTGGCTATTTTCATTTTCCTATGAAAATGATTTTTAAAGTACATTACAGAAGCGTTAATTTCCCTATCTCCACAACTATTGGAGAAACTAAACAACTTATCATTGCAAAATTGTAGGACTATTAGAAATAAAAAACTTTTATTTGACATATATTTTTATAAAAGCAGCAGTTTCTGAGATATTTGCAAATATATTAATACAATTTTGTGAGCTTTAGTTGTAAACATATACTACTTAAGTCTTAACGCAATAATTCTCCAATGCCATAGAGTAATTAAATATAAGTATCTAAAAAAGTATGTTATTTTTCCTTAAATCTCTTAGGAGAAATGTTTGCATAGCAATGATCTATCTCCATTTTAGACTCAATAGTCAATATTTACATTTTTTATTGGTCAAAATGTATAAATGAATAATTAAATATCAATGCGATGACTTGAAGATCTGCAACACCTTATAAAATGTTAAAATTTTAACCAGAAATCGAAATTTTAATACGAAGTGTTGACCCTTGTGGAAGACATTAAACTGTTTGATATGCTCTTAGGTGGACAAAGATGCGCCTCTTTTCTCATTGATTCTATATCATTGTATATTATTTTATGCGTGTTCTTATGTGGAGTGGTGATGATACAATGTACATTATTCCGTTCAGAAATCTTACGAGTTTATAGAAAGAGAGAGAAAGTCTGTGCGGTGTGCCGTACCATTTATTTTTTTATTGTTCTTGTATTACTAACCATCCGCTATCGTCATATTTACATTGATGCATTAGGGACAAGGAAAGCAGGACTCAGAGGAACTGTATCTGAACTTACATGGAAGGAGAATAGGAAACTATTTAGGGGAGAAAAAACTTGGTATTCCCGGCCGGAATTCGAAACCCTGACCTCGGTTACCGACACCACCAGACAAGACAAGACTGACGTCTAGCCTGGCACTGCTACTGAGAATATCGCATGCATGGAAAACCACGCTCTTGATACTCTCAACCGGGAATCGAAACCCTCATTTGAGTAACAAAAAACACCCAGACAATATGAGACTGACGACTTGTCCGCGTGCCCACCGGCGTTTGTGATGAGAAAATCGCATACGGATAGAAACCACACCCCTAGTGCAGCCAGCTGGTATTCCAAATTTCCAACCTCCTCAAATATCGCCGCGGACATGAAGTGGTGAGGTCCATAGGCTTGCGCGGGGTGTTGCTGATGGGGGTGCCAGTTGGAAGATGAACGGGGTGGTATAAACACACGCCCCCACTCTTCTCAAGCTGTTTGATTTTTAAAAAAATCAATTAATTATAATAAATTAAAAACAAGAAAGAATCAATATTTAATTTTACAATATTTTTCTTTAAAAATACATATATTATCAATTACCCACAATGCCATCCGCTGGCGGAAGGGTTCCATTTTTTAAACTCGTTAATAATGGAATCCAAGTCCGTATCCACTGCCAGCCTTTGTTTGATGAGCCTTGGTCCCGGCACAGATTTATCTGATTGTCAAACCCTTCCTTCACCTCTGACAAGACGTGTATTAATAACAACTTGTGAATGTGTGGAGTGCCAGGCCTCCCCCGTAGTTCGGATTCCACGTTAAACTGTAGGTCCTCCATTTCATTTCACAATCACCCTACCATTATACATTAGCGTGAGTGCGTATAACCCGAACGGGTAGTAAGACGCGGTGCTAATAATAATATTGTTCGATGAATGAGACCATGACAGCATCTCAAGCCTACATTATTAATATCTTGGAATATCCATCGGCGCGGTTTCTAAATAAAAGTTAACTACTGCATTTATTTGTCACTCTAACCTTTCCTGTTTTTTTCTTTCTTGTGGCCAGTGAGATTGCCATGCACCCCCCCACCCACCGCACCCACGCTGCGCACGACTATAGTCAGATGTTTGTTAGGGAAGTTCTCCTCAGTTCTTACCAGGAGAGCAGGAGTCGGAAGAGCACTACCCCGAGCCAGTCCAGCATGTGGGACACGTGACTAGGGATGGTGTCCGGTACCCCACCTCTCCTTTATCACTCTCCCGCGGAAAACTTGGGCTAGATTAACTTGATTAACTTACAAGGAGAACGTAGACTTTTAGGTATTTCATTTATTTGAGATATTTAACGTGCACTTTCTGAACCAACTGATTAGGCCAGAACACGAGAATTTCTATGAGAGAGAAAGAAAGGGCCTACCAGTTTTGTCGAGAAACCTGTTTTTTTTCCTCTCATATACCAATCAGGGATATTTAAAAGCCACAATTAACGTAGGACCGACGGTTTTACTTACCCTCCGAAGGAAGTAGTGCTATAGATTTTTATCGCTCAAGAAAAATCCGTCGACTCCGGCTGGGTCCTGATCCCAAGACCCCAAGACCACCGAGGTTGACCAGAGATTCTTGGAGGTAGAGCTCATTGTGGTTTCTCATACTATCTCAATGTAACATTTGAAATAATAGTAAATACTAACACTATTCATCCTTCCCATCCTGTTCCCTTAAATTAAACAGTATGTCATTGATAACACTAGTCTGAATTTTTAATTTTTTTCTCAGATGATTTCTCGAAAGTTGGTGTTCTTAAATCTATTTTTCATGCTGATTCTAGAAATGACTTCCATTTTTTTCTATCACGTCAGGTTTTTACACAAATTAAGAGGTTATGTTTTCAAGATTTTAGCTATTTTAAGCACAAATATATTCAAACACAAGACTTTTTTTTTACAAACACCATATTTTAAATATTGTAGGGACCTGTCCTAATACTGTAAAGAACTATCCTAATACTTTCGTGACTATTCTGTAACAAAAAATAGTAACCAGTGTTCTATTAATTTTCAAACTTTCTATTTTTTTACTTCCTTGCAGATCCTCCATTTCAACCCAACTTCTTGAAGTTTTCCAACATTGTTTCAACAATGTTCCTGTAATTTTGATCATTTTTATTCTCTAGAAAGTTTTCGGTAACAGATTGGAAGGCGGTTCGTGCGTCTATTTCTCTCTCATTCATCGTTTTCTCAAAATCCTCGTCCTTCATCAATTTGCGGATTTGTGGACCAACAAAAACTCTAGCTCTCAATTTTTCTTGTGTGATGAAGGGAAATTTCATAGAAAGGTACTTGAAACAAGGCCCATCTTGTGGTAGAACCCTTACAAACTGCTTCATCAAGTCCAATTTGATGTGTACTGGTGGAAGCAAAAGTTTTGGAGGTCTACAAGCGGTCCATGCAAGATGTTTTTAATTCCAGGCACATAATTCCTTCGCTCTGGCCAAACTCTTACACTCCAATGCCTTTGATTTGCCCGATGGTCCCATTAACATAGAAAGCAAGGCAGTTTCATGTACCCAGCTTGTTGTCTTAATAGAATTCCTATAACTTTGAGGTTACCACAGATTAGCCATTTGTGTTCCGCATACTTGATACTTGTTAACAGTACCTTCATGTTCTCGCATGTCTCTTTCATTTCAACTGAATGGGCCACAGGAATAGACCCATACACGTTTACGTTGTGCAGTAACACGCCTTTGAGGCTCCTCATGGATGAGCCAATAAAAAGTCTACACTGATTAGGATCATGTTCAATGCCTTAGAAGTTCATTAACTCGTTTGTGTTATTGCAGTAAACCAAGGAATCGTTCTTTGAAAATAAAGGAACTAGTTCTTGTCCTCTGTGTCTGTATCATGAAAAATGTGTTCCTGGTGTCAGAAGATTCTTACTTTTAAGCCGGGAGCCAAGTAGTTCTGCAGATTCCTTAGGCAAATTCAGATCACGTACTAGATCATTAAGTTCCCTCTGCAAGAACCTTTGTGGAGTAAAGTCGTCTTCAGGCTTGTAGACATCATCAGTATTGGCTTCAGAGATTACATCACGTTCACTTTCAACATCATCTTCAGCCATGTTCTCTAAAACAGCTGGAGAAAGAGGGGCAGGCAGGTCTTCTCCATGTGGAACTGGCCTAATGGCTGAAGGAATGCTTGGATACACAATTTGCTTCTTATTTTTTGAATTGCACCCCTGAACATTAACCAAACAGAAGTAACAGTCATTAAGGTGGTATTTAGGCTCCCTCAACACCATAGGAATTACAAACGACGTGCACGTCCTCTTAACGTTTGCCCATAACCTTAACCTCTCAACACAATAGTGGCAAACTGTCTGTCACCTATGCCTTATCCTGGTCACCAAGCTTCACTTAAAATAAGCATAGTAAGCTTTCTTCACAAAGTCTGTTATGTCCGTTATTTGTTTAGGCACAAATGTAAAAAAAAAAAATTGGATTGGTCACACACTTCCGTGTAGACATTGTAAGTATACAACTATAGCTGCAATCACAATAGGTAAATAAACAGAGAACAGCGTTGGAAATGTAAACACAATACGAAATACAATGAGAACATTGTGAAAAAACTGTACGTGATAGAAGAAAATTAAGAACAGTTTTGGAATCAGCATCAAAAAGTGAGCCAAAAACACATATTAGCTTCCAATCATCTGATATCATGCAGACTAGTGTAATCAGTATTGACACTGTAGGTTTAAGACTATATAAAATGACATGACTAGATAATTCCTAGTCGGTTCTGTCATTATTATATGAGAACACAATTATTTGAAACAAACTATGTCAATACCTCCACCAACACATCTTTAGTAGGTGCAGGTGTAGGTTAAGATGTCCCATGGGACATCATGTTGTGTGGATTGAAGAAGTGTCACACAGTTACATGTGTAGGATGACGGTAACAAAGTTTAATCTGGCCAGAATATACGTCAAACCACCGCAATGCACACCACATCTCCGTCGTAAACAGCCCATAAAGATGTCCTCATTTGCAGTCGGGTCAACAGGACCGAGATGAGTCGCAAACAAGCTCGGAGGATTATTTAGTTCATGGCTGGTAAACAGCGAGGGCCCTTTACCAACCCCTGGTGCCTAAATTAACACACTAGCGCATGGCTGTGCAAATTAAGTCTACACGGCGTGAAGATTATTTTTATTCTCTTTAGTATATTGCAGATGCATCAAAGATAGATAGATAGGATACTTCCGGTAAAGATGTCAAGTCATTGTATAAATAGCACATATACTGTGGGAGTGTAGGTAACTGAGAGCTAGTAGTTCTTTTTTGCAAACATTGGCTGATAACACTATTGACGTGAATACGTCTTTAAAATTGCTACCATACGGGGGCAATCCAAAAAACCTAATGATAACAAAATCGGGGGATACAGTTTGGTGTTGTAGTTTCGAATCTTTCCTCTACATCCAAAATTAAATTATACCACTAGATAGCTAAAGGATCAAAGAGTTCATTACGATAAGCGAGAACAGTGACGCATCCCGCGGGGCGGAGGGGGAAGCGCCGCCACTTTGAGGTTATTTTGCTGCGTATCGAGATTTGCAATTAGTATAACTTTTGACTCGGAGAAGCTACGATGTTCGTTTAAGTTTAAACGTATTCACGTACAACACACGGCCGTGTCCATGACACAGCCACACCCCATTTTTTATTGACAATATAGGCTAGTATTATCAAGCAGATAAAAACTATTTACAAATAGGTTGACATTCAAATTTAAAAAAACACAACGAATATGTTGACAATGTTTGCAATAAAGAACCTTCCGCTAGCTGTCACCTCTACTGCCACCGTAGATAGTCTATACAAGGGAAGAGCAAGGGTTTGACTATAGAAACAAAGTATTAACATATCTGGTCAACAGCGGGGAACTCCGATGTCAATGACACATTCAACCACCAAACGCTGTAGTCTAAAACTGGAATAATGATCATTGCTTTATTGTAACTCATTTGATAATGTTTCTGTTTATGACAAATTAAACTGAAGTGGGAACTTTAAAACTTGATACATTTTGATTACATTTCTTTCCATTTAATAGGTAGACAATGTCCGTTTCCCCAACACTAATTTCACAATCTCAAATATATTTATAATTATATAGATATATACTACACAGATCCTTACTACCCGTCCAGACTATGCGCATTTTAATAACATGAATAAAGTAAGAACGAGTAAGACAAAATTTAGAGGAACTGCACCCACATTTGCGGGAAGAAAGAGTGTAAGAAACATGTGTAAAATTTCCCCCACTTAAAGTGGTTTCCAAAATGTGCGTTTTGTTGTTTGTTTTGAATTTTCTCTCCTTATCATTCATTCCTTTGGATTAAGTCATAAATAGCACTTGTGCTGCTCGTTATTGTAGAACAGCGGTTAGGGCGCTCGACCATTGGTTTAGCATATCTTAGTTCGATCCCAGGTGGTACTGGAGACGATTCATTCTACTATCTAACTAGTAAATATCCAGGTGAAAGGCCGGTCTACTATTAGACTGTACTAAGCTGGACTAGTTTGTATTTAGTGTGCTGATATATGCCATGTGTTTGAAAAGTGCGCGATAGATATTATATTTTTGAAAATAATTAAATAAGTTTTGTTATTTATTTGCTATTACGAGGCACAGAAAAAAAGGAAAAAACTTCCCATAACTTACTATCCGTTGATATAATTTTTCTTCAACTTAACTAGGTCCAATTCCATCTTGCATAAATTATGTTCCTTGTTATTGATTTATAAATTGAAAGTACTATTCCATTTCAATACATCAATATCTATAAAACCAGTTGGAAGAATTCATGTATTCGTACGTGAAACCATACGTTATACATAGCTTGAAATATATTAGATTGTTGGTGACGTAGAGGTTAAGGTTTCGAATCTCGGCTGGGTGCATTTGGGATGGTTTCCCCCATCTTATTTATAGCTGGGGTTTTCCCACTATCATCTCCACGCTAAACGTGGGAGCAATTGCTCTAAGCTTCCCTCCTCATCCATACCCCCTTAGGATAGGTCGTAAATAACACTTGTGTAAAGAACTTATTTCTTTTAAAAAAACTCTTGTTACTTGTTGCACACAACTGTAAAAGAGAAGACCCGCTTCGGTGACCGCATGGTCTAGCGCGCTATTGTCACAGTAGACTAGACTGCTGATGACGGGGAGATCGAGGTTCGAATATTGAGGTAGGTGTATTTTTTTTTTTCAAAATAGCTTTACACTCTTTCCTCCACGTAAATGCGGTTACACATCCTCTAAATATAACCTTATAATCTCTCAAACCATTAGCGTAATTAGTGCATGAGTGTATAACCCGAAAAGGGGTAGTGAAAATAGTGCTAAAACACTGTAAAATAGAAATAGTGGTTTTTGGCAACGTTGGCATGTCTGCAGCTGTTTCCAATGTAACTCCGATAATAATATTATTAATATTATTATTTAGCACCGCGTCTTACTACCGTTCGGGTTATACCTTAATACTAATTACGCTAATGGGTTAGAATTGGGAAGGTTGAATTTAGAGGAAGTGAACCCGCATTTGCATGGCGGAGAAGTGGAAAACCAATTTTGGAAAAAACCACCCCAGTTTTCACCCGCCCGAGATTCGAACCTCGATCTCCCCGTCCTCGGCAGTCGAGCTCAACACGACTAGCGCGTTAGCTAACTACGCCACCGAGGCGGGTAATATTATTATTAATTAAGGGAACTGCGTATTTGAAGAGAAATATCCTCCTGCTGCGATATTTATTATAGGAATGAAAGCTCTAAAGTTTCAAAACCACTTAACCTAACCTCAATTATCTTAGAATATTCTGTTGTGACATTATTAAAAATGACCTTATATGTTTTTGGAAAGCTATGTTTCTAATTATTTACTTTGATACTCAGAAGTGAGACATTTCGCGGGAAAAGTAGTTTAAAATTAACTAATTTCACAAACATTTCTAATTAATTCGTCATGAAACTTAAAATGCAATGTTTTTGGTCCTTTATTTACATGTTCATACCTTTCACCTCCATGTTGGTTGTATTTTGGTAAATTAATATATTAAACAAAAAAGTCAGAGCCCGGCGTGCTTGCAGTTCATCTAACCCTGCCACTCAATGTATTTAAAACGTGGTCCTAGCCGGAGATTTATTTTTGATGAAGGGATTTTATCGTCGGTGGATCTTGGTGAAGTCCCCAAACAGGAGATATAAAGGAATTTTTTTAAATATTAATTATTTCCTTGAACAATTCAAAGTTTTTAAAACAAAATTATAGTTCGGGTTGTAGGCGTTATGAATCTTATAGGACTCTCATGATCTACTAGCCTAGGTATTGAGTATGAATTCAAAAATACATAGCTAATAATCCTAATATAATAACACAAGATTTCTAGACAGCTACAACGCTTCTAAGATCACTTGTAAGTCAGCCACCTTAAATTGTTTATTTTCACATAGAGTCTGTTCACCATAGATTTTTACCTGAATGACAGTTGAAAAATCTTTCTTTAGGTTTTGGGTTGCCAACACTGGTAAAAGATCAGTGTTTTGTTATAAATGATAAGTTTTTTAATTACAGGTTAGATTTTACATCTAAAATAACGTAAACTTATGTTTTCTCAAACTATTTCATCATTTTTAATTAAAAAAAATTATCCAATCCGAAACAATATTTTAAACATAATTATTAAAAGTACTTATTCTCCGTTTTGCATTGTTATCTATGATGTGTAATATAGTGATACATCAATACTTTTTAATACAGGCATCGTATTTACTTGGAAAAGAGAACCTATTTCTAAATTTTTTAAATAATAAATTATTTTATGATTATTTATCCTATTTCGAAATATTTAACTGAATAAAATATTTTTACCTACTGCGTGGGTGCACCATTTTAAAGAGATTGTTTGCGTCATGATCAATCACATGATTTAAATTCTTTGGTCACCATTTTGAAGCAATATTCGTTAGATTGAAATAACCCGACCTCAAATAAATATAAATAATATTGGCCTAAATTACTATAATATTTATACAATACCAAATGTTTTCATTCAGCTATCCAAAGTGATAGATGTCAGCTGTTGGCGTGGGGATACATTAGGAACTATTTTATAACTTTTGAGCTGTTATCCAAGTAAACTCGGGTGGTGAATGTACTCTACGTTTCTTGCTGACAATGGCTTGCAATTTAAAAAAATTCGCCCCTGTCTATGTGAGAAGGGGACGGGTTAGTCGGAACTGCAGATAATTATCTCGGTTCGAATCCCGGTAGGATCACATACCCTGCATCATACTTCGTTAACTCTCCCTTACAGCTTCCACATCACTGAGAGAGTCAGGGGGAAGGTTAGTAAGGGGGGAAAATAAGCCCCCTCCCCCTTTTCACTTCTAGTTCTCAATGACGTCAACAGGCGGACAGACCAATCAGGAAGCTCCATTGATCTTGGCGGTCATGACGTCAGAGTGGTCCAGAGTATCACAGCGGAGAGATCAGAGAGATTCGCTTTATGTAAACGTTTTTTTTTCTAATAAAGAACGTGGCACATTTTTTGATGGTATCGGGCTATGTTTTTTGACAGAAGAAAATTAAGCTTCGAAATTTAAAATCCGGATCTGAAACTAGCTAAGATTTAGATTCGATCCGAAGCTCTGAATCTTAATATTTTAAATATTCGAATCGGATTCGAACTTTCAAATACAAATATATCCCAGATTCGAATTATATGGAGACTTGAGGTTAAATATTGAAAACATCTAAACCATGCGAACAGGTACTTATTCTGTTCTATTCCAGCCGGGAAGGTTTCAAGTTGGTACATCTGCTTCCATCAGGGCCGTACTCAGATGTTTTTGAGGGGGGGGGTGGGGGGGAGGAGCCGGAGAGCGTGTCCTACCTGCGATAGCTCGGGTGAAGGACCCTAACATAATTCAAATATCAGGTCGTTCGTAAACTATCCTTAATTTTTTAGCTAATATTAAAATCATGATTTCAGCTTGAGGTATGACTATATATATATATATATAATATATATATTAATATCAACTAAATCCATTAAAACGTTTCACTTGTAGCCCCCGGTAGAGACAGGCAAACAGGCAAACAGACAGATAGACAGATATACAGAAGTTCGGGAACACATAAACGTACAAAATTCATAAAATCTCGAGAGCGTAGATTTGCTTGATTTAAATGCATTCTTTATTTGATAAAGTGAATACATAATATGATTTGAAAACCAATCTTATGCAATGTTATCTCTTTTGTTCACATTTTTATTTTGTTTGTATGTTTTTGACATTTCAATTTACTTTTACTAACGTCAGCAAGTGTTTTTTCTCTCTCCACTTTTTGTATTGTTTGACAAATAAAAACAATGAAGGAAATCATCTTTCGGCTCTAGACAATGAACAATGCTTTACTCAGTTAATAAAGCACGTGGGACCTATGTCAATGGTCGCATGGTCTATGGCGCCACACTCGTAATATGATGGATTTCCGGTGACGGAGAAATTGGGGTTTGAGTCTTGGTCGGGTGGACTGAAGGTGGTTATTTCTAAATGATTTACAAACCTCTCCGCCACGCAAATTTGGTTCATGGCAAAGCGTTCTCTTAATACACTTTGTTGGTTTCGAGTCCCTGTGGATTTATATTTTCTCAGTCTTCGCGTGGGTGTTAAGGCATGTCGAGACACGCTACCTACTCGACCATCTCCTCGAAGTATTAAGGCACGCTACCACCTAGCCATCTCTCGTAGTATTGAGACACTCCTACACCAAGCCACTCCTCGAAGTATTAGGCACCCACCAACCCCTGAGCCTCTCTGTAATAGACACTCCTATACCGAGTATTAGACACTACAGCCACCATTGTAGTATAGAGCACCTACCCCTAGCCATCTCCTCGTAGTATAACACGCTACCAACCGAGCCATCTCCTCGTAGTATTGAGACACCTACCTACCAAGCACCAAAGAGCCACCTCCTCGAAGTATTAAGGCACGCTACCACCAGCCATTCTGTAGTATTGAGACACTCTACACCGAGCCATCTCCTCGAGTATTAAGGCACGCTACCACCTGAGCCATCTCTCGTAGTATTGAGACACTCTACTACCGAAGCCATCTCCTCGAAGTATTGAGCACACTCACACTACCAGAGCCATCTCCTCGTAGTATTGAGACACCTACCACCGATACCATCTCCTCGAAGTATTGAGACACCTACCACCGAGCCATCTCCTCGTAGTATTGAGACACGCTACCACCGAGCCATCTCCTCGTAGTATTAAGGCACGCTACCACCGAGCCATCTCCTCGTAGTGTCGAACACGTCATGAGCCAGCTGGTCCAGCTGGACGACAGACCCTGAAGCATGACTGGTGTAGCCATGCAACCGACGGACACGTGCTACACAGTAGACGGAACCACCCGGCGTCACCATACCACCCCTCCGGCTAGAGAAGCCCGGCGTCGCCCACTGCCTACAGAATGCTGACTCATCATTGAGACTCTTGCAATACGAGGACATTTACACCAATACCCTGCTAAAAGAGACGCTCGCTGTCTCTTACCGCGGGTAGAATTCTGACTAATAGTTTGAAATTCTACAATACAAGGATGTTAGTCCCCCTCAATTTTCTGAAAGGGACACAACACTATTTATGTTAATAGGGCTGATTCATATTTTAAACTATATTTTCTTCTAGTTAAAAATAAAATAAGAGCCATTACAATTTAATTACACATCTAGTTTGGAAAAGGACGAGGATGAATCATATTATAATAAAACTAATTTTTATTTAGTTTTATAGCTAACGTAGATTTATCATAAATACTCTGGATTCAGAAAGAATTAAGTAAATCTATAGTAATAAATATATTTTGGAATACTGACTTAATCATAAAGCTCGGTTAAAAATCAATAAATTACCATTTATCATTTGATTAAACTAATTTCGATACATAGGAACCTTTGTAGTCCTTACACATTACATTTTCCCGTCACCATGACAAAAATACATCTCATGGTTTTGACTTGAATTTTTGACAAAATGATGACTAGTTCATTACAAATTCTACAAATTTTACAAACTTTGTTAATGTTAATTTTAAAATTATTGCCTAATTTGAGCCACGTTTTAAAATTTTAAGGTTTTAAATCTCCGCACATTTACCTTGCATATTTAGAGGTTTCATCTCAAAATTCAGTAAAATCGGTTAAGAGGCCTGCTTTAATTAAATGATTTATGAGAAATATAGCTAGGATTAACTTTTTAAAAACCAAATTCTGTATATTTATGACCTTTTTTATGTTTAATATCAGCTGTTACATACCCGCCTCGGTGGCGTAGTTGGCTAACGCGCTAGTCGTATTGAGTCAGACCACCGAGGACGGGGAGATCGAGGTTCGAATCTCGGTCGGGTGAACTGGGGGTGGTTTTTCCTAAATGGTTTTCCACTCTCCCTCCACGCAAATGCGGGTTCACTTCCTCTAAATTCAACCTTTCCATTTCCTAATCCATTAGTGTAATTAGTACTTAAGCGTATAATCCGAACGAGTAGTAAGACGCGGTGCTAAAAAAAAAAAGCTGTTACATTTCTAAACCCACCTTGGTGGCGTAGTTAGCTAACACGCTCGTCATGTTGAGCTTGACTGCCGAAGATGGGGAGATTGAAGTTCGAATCTCGGTCGGGTGGACTAGGTTTTTTCCTAAATGGTTTTCCACTCTCCCCACACGCAATTGCAAGTTCACTTTCTCTAAATTCGATATTCTCAATTCCAAATCCATTAGCGTAATTAGTACTTAAGCGTATAACCCGGATGGGTAGTAGGACGCAGTGCTAAATAATAATAATAATAATATAATAATAATAATAATAATAATAATAATAATAATAATAATAATAATAACAACAACAAAATTCGAAGCTTGACGCGTTTTCACTAGCGCCATCAACTGCTAATCACATTGTCTCTAAGTTGAAGCCTGTATACTAAATCAACCCTTATTTTAATACATTTTGTAAATAAAATTATGTTATTATGCTTCTCCATTCGTGAGTAATAAGGGGGATATACAGCTATTACAGATTATTTAATTTGCTCTAGGTCATAACTAAAAGAGTTTATTAATAATAATAATAATAATAATAGTTAGCACCGCGTCTTACTACCCGTTTGGGTTATACGCTTAAGTACTAATTACGCTAATGGATTAAGAATTAAGAGGGTTGAATTTAGAGGAAGTGAACCCGCATTTGCGTTGAGGGAGAGTGGAAAACCATTTAGGAAAAACCACCCCCAGTTCACCCGACCGAGATTCGAACCTCGATCTCCCCGTCCTCGTAGGTTGAGCTCAACACGACTAGCGCGTTAACCTACTACGCCACCGAGGCGGGTATTAATAATTGTAAAGTGGGTTGCTACTAAAATGTATATTCTGAAATTCCTGACGATAAAATTGTATGTTGAGTTTGCTGTCCTAGCTTAAGTAAAGTTAGTAAGTCATGAATAGCCTGTGTTTAGAAAGGGGACGGTAAATATCAAATAAAGACATAACATTTTAACACACGAAACAGTTACTGAGCAGTTCAAGACGTTAGAATCGCATTTTAACTGTTCATCGTTGACGGGAAACTTGAGGCTTGAATTTCTACAGCGAACACCAAGGATGAGTTTCCTAATAAGATTTCCACCACAGGCTTCACGTTCTCTCTACACACTAATGCGGTTGCATTTTTTTTAATGAGCTATCATTATTCCCACCATTGAGATTAAGTCGTTAATAACCCTCGCTCTGAGCATGTGAATTCAAATAAAATATGTAAAAGGTACCGCCCACAACACCAATTACAGGGAATAAACGTCACCCTTGACAAGTCTGGTTTGCCGGTGACTGAGAGGTTGGGGATTATAACCCTAGCCAAGTGTTCTAGGGGTGGCTTTTCTAAATGGGTGTCCAATTTGCCCTCTATGAAAATGTGGGTATATCTAATGTACAGTACATTTACCACTCGAGCTTACTTAGACGACAGCTCAAAAGGTTACTAGAAATAGTTCCTAATGTATCCCTACGCCAACAGCTTACATCTGTCACTTCGGATAGCTGTAATGAAAACATAATATGGTAATGTATGAATGTTATAATGAACCACATTAATTTAGGTCAATTATATTTATATTTATTTGAGGTCGGGTACAAAGTTTATTTATCGTTTTACTTATCGTTACACTTATGGAAATTATTATTCACAGCACTTTCACAAAAGGTCTAACAAATATTGCTCTAAAATGGCGATCAACGAATTTAAATCATTTAATCCATGTGATTGTTCATGACGCAAACAAGTTCTTTACAATGGTGCATCCACGCAGTGGATGGAAATATTTTATTCAGTTAAATATTTGGAAATACGATAAAATAATATAAAATAATTTATTATATATAAAAAAGACAAATATTTTCTCTTTTCCAAGTAAATACGATGCCTGTATTAAAAAGTATGAATGTATGCACTATATTACACATTATCGATAACGTTCCAAAGCAAAGAATAGGTATTTTAATTATATTTAAAATATTATTTCGGTTTGGATAAAAATAATTAATAAAAGTGATGAAATAGTGTGAGAAAATTTATGTCTACTTTATTTTAAATGTAAAATATAACATGTCTGGTAATTAAAAAAACTTATAGTTTATAACAAAACAGTGATCTTTCACAAGTGTGGACCCAAAACTAGACATATAATTTTTGAACTGTCATCCAGGTAAAAATCTATGGTGAATATACTGTACTCTAAATGTCTACCTTGTTTATATTTGCCCCATTAGATTAGTTAAATGAGAATAACCCACCTCAGTGGTCAAAAGATCTAAGGCGTTACTTTTGCGATAGACTTGACTGCCAATGAGGGGGATTAGGTTTTGAGTCCCAGTTGAGTGTGAGTTTACTGAAAGTGGTTATTTCTAAATGGTTTCCGCTCTCCTTCCATGCAAATGTTATTACATTTCCTCTGATATCTACCTTTTTATCCCTTTCTTATAAATGTAGGCTGGGTGGTAAGATGCGGTGCAAAGTAAAGTACGCAAAGTCAACAACGAAAGTAAATGATCCATCCGCAGCGATGGGCAAGCAGACTAGGCGTCAGGTCTCTGGGTGAATGGAAGATTGGGTTTGAATACCAGGTGCATTGATTTAAATGCAGGTACACTTCCTAAAAATTCAATATCTCTCATACCTAAAACATCATTGTACAAATGCGTATAACCTGAAAGTGTAGGGAGACGTGGTGTAAAAAAAAAAAAAGAAATATAGCTTGAATGAGCAGTAAGACATAAGGCACATAGGCATATATATAGCATATATATATATACACATACATATATAATACACTAGAGCTTTACGGCGACTTCGCTCACTTTCAATTTGGGTAAATTAACTTTTCCTACAGTGAATCACAACTACCAAAAATACCATTTAAGACACGTATGAGGCGAGGGAAATGTATTATATTTCAACGATGCCACATATTAACGACTGTAGTAAGAAACCAAAATAAATTATTGTTTACATTTTTGCAATCTTGTATCAAGATTGTCTTTCTTATGTAGAAGCGTTGTTGCAATGAGCACCAAAATAAATGATTTAAATTTACTATCTTAGAAAAACGAAAACTATAAATACACCTAATTTAGCCTAGTCGCAAAATCATAAAACAACAGAAAAAGAACCCAAATTTAAAGTAAAAAGATACCACTCTAACTATGTCTCTATTAGTGGAGGTATTTTTGCAAAAACGCCAAACTAAATAAAAATAATAAATTCAAGATCTAAGATAGCAGACTAAATACACTTAATTTACAGTAAAAACAATTTAAAAAAACGAAAAAGTAGCTAAATTTAAGACTAAAATGCAATCTTACGTGAAGCATTGTTGCAATGAACATTAAAATAAATAGTTTAAAATGAATATCTAAGAAACAAAAATAAAGCAAATTGAAAGAAGCATTATAGTGAGTCTATCACCAAAACAAAATGTTATTTTATTTTAATACTAAACAGTAAGCAAGAATATTATTCATAGCCGCTAACGCATTCAACACAACCAACTTTAAATGCAAGAAAAGAATGAAATCGACTTGAGACCATTAATTTATGCACGTACGAGGTTTCCCTAACAAACACAAACTCCCGCTCTCTCCTCCAATGATTGAATCAAGTGCCACGGCGTGTATTTATTGCTTACGCCCAGATTTTTCGACATTGCTTCAATCGCTGATGAGATAGCGAGATGACGTGATGGTAGATGAGATAGACATAGCGTGATGGTAGATAGATTACCCTGTTCCAGAAAAATAAGGAGTGCAACAGAAATGGTCCTGTCTCGACGCGATGAGTACTTTTTGAGTTTACTGGCAACAAACAGACAGACAAACATTCTAAAACATATTTTTTTGTTTTCTTATCGTCTATACCACCAAGAAAAAATAGAAACTCCACACAAATTCGAATGTACAGATAGATCTTATAGTTTTATTATACATATATGTGTTTTATTATATATATATTCTTATAATATATAATTTGATAAGCAAGTTTCCGGTAATAGAAATTATGCGGAAATGACTGAACAGATTTTGACAAACGAACACTCATTTTAACGGTTAAGAGTCCAGAATGTCGGGAAAAATAGTAGTTTTTCATGAAAACCCGATTTTCGCAGAGAATTTTCAATTTTTCATTCTTTGCTTAATCACCATAGAAACAGTGATTTGCTCCAAGGCTGTAAATCTATAAATAAAATATATCTCTTTGGCTAAAATATAATAACTTAGGGCCAATCTTACAATGTCTCTTCAAAGTTCTCGTAACTTAACTGCCCATAAGTCTAACCATTGGTTAAACTTGGCGTTGTGTTCAACCATACTATTTTTATGTGCTCGTCAAATTACGAACAGGTGCCTTCCATTAGTTCCTATCGTTAACTTTCTCGGAGCGCTAGATTTGTTTGATTGGCTTAATTTTAATTTCATAGAGAATATAAGCAATTCATTACAATGTCTATGGAACTGTTGTGAAAACAAATCAATCAAAGCAAGTCCAATTTATCACGCCTGTGTAAGGTTATCTGCTATCTTTTATCGTATTTATTTGTCTGCTAAAATGTCTGTTGTAAATCAAACAACACGAAATTTAAATTTTAGCAAAGAAAAGGAAATATTGCTAATTGAATTAGTAGATACATACAAATGATTTAAAATTAACAATTTTAATTGGTGTTCAATAACTTCAAGAATTTCTAAAACTTTATTTTTGTTTGAACAAAAAACAAAAAAAAATCTCCCTCGTTATAAAATTCCAGGAAATTCTTTCTTTCCAAGTATTTTTTCTGTCTTCAAAGTCTTGGATTCCTTAGAACTTGTAACTTATTTTTCTTCATTAATTGTTGGTCCGAACACATCACATTTTTCTCTTTGGATAAATATTTCTCTTTGGATGCTGGTCATAACACATCTAGATTGAGATTCCTAAACGGGGGGAACATTTATTTTTTATTTGAATGTTGTTATCGTTAATTCGCATTTAAATCGATAATACTGAACATAATTCTAAATTTAAAATGTTAGGTTGTTAAGTTCATTAAAATATTGTCTACAATATATATTATAAGCTCAAAAACGATAAAATATTCTTTAATAATGTTAAAAAATAACAATTTTAACCGTCTAAGTATGAGTTTTGGTGTTAATTTTATTCAAATAAGGAGTTTCGATGTTCATTTTAGAAAATAGTAACACAATACAAATACAAAAGTTAAGCTATGTTTTCATTTTACCGCTTAATTTTGAGAATATAATATTCAAAAGTAATTTTTTGTGTAGCCCACCTATCTTTTCACATTCTTATAAATACAGTAAGTTCAGTTATGTTTCCATGTTGATAATTAATTTTGAGGGAATGATATTTCAAAATACCGTAATATTTGAGTACCATATCTATATTTTCACATTCTCTATCTCTATCAAAATCTCTCACGCTCTCACACTCTCTCACACTCTCTTCCCTCACACACACACAAACACACACACACACACTCTATAAAACTCTCTCTAATATAATATTTTCTCATTCTTTCTCTCACACTTTATCCCTCTCACACACTCTCTCGCCCTTTCTCTCGCACACTCTTTCCTCACACACACTCTTTTTATCTTCTCCCAGTATTTCTTTCTCTCTAACACATTCACGTACTCTCACTATAACTCACTCACACTCACTTGATTTCTCTCAATTGCTCATTCTCAGTTTCTTATATTCACGTTTTCACATGCACACTCTCATTTTCACACTCACACACACTTACACAATTACACATTCAAACACTTACACTCTCCTTTAAACTATCACATTTTATCACTCTCTCTCTATCATATATCTTAATATATATAATTTGATAAGCCCGTTTCTATTAATAAAAATTACGAGGAAATGACTGAACAGATTTTGACAAACGAACACTCATTTTAAAGATTAAGGAATCAGGATACCGGTAAAAATATTGGCCTAAAACTAAAACCTAATTTTCCTAGCGAATTTTCTATCTTTTCCTTCTGTGTGGGCAGTGGCTCATCTGTAGAATCATTCTTTGTTTACATCACCATGGAAACAATGATTTGTGTATAGCTGTACATTGGTAAATAAAATATTTGTCTTTGTTTTAAAATAATATCAGCTCAATCGTTACTTGAGTGGTTTGGTTGCAACGAATCCGGGAGAGGGGTCATTTTAAAGTTCTCATCGGGGTGTGAAGGGGGAAAATATATGTTTTTATTCAAATTACACACCGACAGCTAAATATATAAGTAAATTTGATAGCCTTTGACGAGTAAACTTTTAACTAAACGTGAGTGAGGTTTTATTATATAGATTATTTCCCAATAAAAAGTTTAAAATACATTTTAGTGAAGTAATCTACAGCCATCGCTGCAACGACACACTAATATATATATATATATATATATATATATATATATATATATGTATATATATGTATATAATAGTATATATATATAATTTGATTTAGTATAAAAGTGACTACTTTAATTAGGTCAATTTTATGTTTCAAAATATAGAGATTAAGTTGCTTTACGAGTAAACCTATTGAAGTTATTTTTTAAAGACCGTATTAGTAGAGCAAAGAGGTTAATGCTATTTAATTGCATAATTTAACAAATGTATAGTTATAAATTATAACTTAAATAGGGATTCAATGATTTCAAATAATTACTGTTCGCGAGTTATAAGGGGTCAAACTTGCTATTTTATCTTTTGCATACTACCATTGTTAAGGTAAAGTAATTAATGTATGGAGCTGAAATTTAGTATATCTGGACATTTATATGAGGTGTACAGAATGTAATAATTTTATTATAGTATCAATATTATTTTTATTAATAATATATACTGATGTTAATGCTATTAATATTAATATTATATATATATTTTTAATAATATATTAATATTAATAATTTTAATTATTTAATTCATTCATATGATTAGCTGGTTATAATATATTTAAGGCTCATGCATTAATTACCTTACCTTAACAATGGTTAGGGAAATAACATAAAATAGCAAGTTTGGTCCCTTATAACACCTGAGCTGTAATATTTTGAAATCATTGAATCACTATTTATAACTTATAATAACTATACACTTGTTAAAATCATGCCATAAAACAGTTAAAAGACAATCACTATATAAATTAATGATAAATCGTAGTATTTTAATAAAGAATTGTGCTTTGTACGCTTCGCATTGCTTACCGCTAGTTAAGCGCTACTCATGAATATAAACCTAACCTCTTCTATGTAAATTTAAAATCAAATCAAAAGACGTTACAGGTTAATTGTGTGTATTTTTTATTTGTCAAAGAAACACTCAATTATTTACCTAATGATATGAATGCATGAAATGATTGAAAACACAACTAAATTTAAGACGCAAGCATACCAACAGTGGCTCTCTTAAGTGGAGGCATTGTTGCAAAGAACATTAAAATAAATACTTTAATTAACTTACTATCTAAAAACAAAAAATAAGTAAATTGAAAGACGTAATTTAATATAAGTGCCCTAACTTACCAACCAAAATTGTGCTGTTATACCTCAGTTTTATCTTATGTGGTGCTGACTGACAGCTCACAGCTGACTTCTGACGGCTTTGAAAAGCTACCAGACCAAATTATGTATCCCTACGCCGAACCATATGATCTGCAAAAAACATGTCTTTAGCAGTTGTCACTTCTGACAGTCAAAATTTAGGTTTATACCTAAATGTTGACTGTCAGAAGTCAGCTGTGAACTGTCAGTCAGCACCACATAAGCTAAAACTGAGGTATAGCTTAGAAACTGACAAAGAAGATGTATTCATTAAAAATGAATATATTTGAATTGTTACAAATTTAAGACGTAAATATAGCTACACTAAGGGCCAATCTTACAATGTCTCTTCAAAGTCCTCGTAACTTAACCTTCCGTAAAGTCTAACCGTTGGTTAAACTTGGCGTTGTGTATTACAATACTATTTTTATGTGCTCGTCAAATTACGAACAGGTGCCTTCCATTAGTTATTATCGTTAACTTTCTCGGAGCACTAGATTTGTTTCAAAGCTTTTGATTGGCTTAATTTTACCATTGAGAATATAAGCAAGTCATTACAACGTCTATGGAAGTGTTATGAAAACAAACCGATCAAAGCAAATCCAATTTATTAAGATTGTTTAAGGTTATCTGTTATCTTTTATCATATTTATTTGTCTGCTAAAACGTTTGTTGAAAATAATAAACAATAAATTTAAATTTTAGCAAAGAAGAGGAAATTTCGCTAATTGAATTAATAGAAAAATATAAACAAACGATTCAAAATAAACAATTCTAATTGGTGTTCATTCACTTTAATAATTTACAAAACTTTATTTTTGTACAAACGAAAACGTAAAATGATTCTTCCTCGTTAAAAATTTTAGGAAATTCTTTCGTTCCAATCACTGTATCTCTTAGGTGTTTAAAGTCTTGGGTTCCTTAGAACTTGAAACTCATTTTCAAAGTCATCATAATCAAACAATAAATCACCCATTTCATAATACAAATAAATGTAACCTAACTTTAATAATAGCAGTTGCCTTGAAAACAATATGGCGGCGTCTTTAACGTTGTTAATGTAGACGTTATGTTTACTAACCGGAAGGTAGACCTCGCGTTAACTTTACGAGCACTTTTACGTGGACATTAGCGCTAACCAAACATTGTAAAATCAAAAGTAGTGGTTGTTATCACTTAACCTTATGTTAAGCCCTAACGAATAGAATAATGTGACATTGTAAGATTGGGCCTAACAGTCTGTTTTTAGACACTGCTTCGCTCGCTGATGAGATAGCGTGATGGTATGTATAGCTTTCTCTGTTTCATGAAAAATAAGATGGAAAAACGAAGAGGTCCCGTCTCGATCCAATTCTTTTTTAAGTTTAATGATAATTTAAAAAAATAGACAGACAGACATATAATTGAATGTACAGATAGATTTAAAGTTTTATTATATTATGTACGGGTATTTACATATATTTATTATAGATGTTGGCGATTAAACAAGAAGCCGCATCTGTGGTCATGTGATCTAACTTGTCCCTCTCACATTAGACTTGACTGCTGGTGATGGGGAAATTGACGTTCGAATCCCAGTCAGGTTTACTGAGGGGAGGTTAATTAAATAGTTTTCTTCTCTCCCTCCACGAAAATGTGGGAATAATACCTTTAAATTATACATTTCTCATCCATATTTTACTAACGTAATTAATATATGCTTATATCCCGGGTACTAAGATCCGCTAAAAAATTAATTAAAATATATTATTACGTTTTTAGGAAATATAGAGCTATAGTTCGACCTACACTTGTTTATTTTACTTCTCTTTCTTTAAACAAACAACATTTAAAATGTAAGAAAAACCAGGCTTGTATTTGATTTCCTTAAAACTACCCTATAAGAGAGCTGTCAATATTGGCAGGCGAGATCTAAATATATGATATTCTGGTCCGCTAATTTCCCCCCCCCCCCCCCCCCCCCCATTTTGTTTTATCTTTACGTAGGTCCCTTCTCTTCATGGGTTTTGCTTGTCATAAATAAATAATAAACTATTTCGTAGTAATCCATAAATTTGTATTCTACAATACGTCCTAGCTGCGTTTCTGTTCTGAAAAAAAAAAACAGTGGCAAATGCATTTGTTCTTCATGTGTCAGGGAAAATAAAGGTTGAACCATTCATTTGATTCAATTCACTGACATTCTTCTCTTCTTTTTTTATTGACTTAATTCTTTTTAAGCCTACTTTGGTGGACACGTGGAGCATCTGTTCTAGTTCCCCGGTGATAGTGACATCGGGGTCTAAAGCCCGGCTCGGTCGTACTGAAGTGTTTTCCCTTCTCTCTCCACGCAAATACGAATACACTTTCTTTAAATTCAAACTAGCTCACACCTAGCACAATAGCGTAATTAGTACAAATGTGTACAAACCAAACTGGAAGTGAGATGCAATGTTAATATATATTATTGTATATGTATTTAAAACTGATAAGGCCAGGGCCAGGAAGCAAAACTATCAGATACTTCCAAATATTACAGATCAGAGGCAAGGGGGGGGGGGAGACTGGCAGGTTAAATTTAATTATCACGTCATTTCAGCTTCATTATTCAGTCCACTTAAAACATCATTTTCTACTTCCTACTCAATGAGCAAAAATTCTTCTAAATGTTTAGACAGATGCATTTAAGTTTGGCTTTAGAAACTGTCTTCAGTTAATGATGTATTATGGACATCCTCAGTTTTACTCGCTGAAACGTTGATAAAAATTCAATAAACATTATATAACTGAACGGATAGCTGTATTAGTATGCGGCAATCCGAACAGCTGAGTACCAAAGATGCGGGACCAGTTAAATACAAAGGGCGGCTCTTGGGTTGTTACCAAAGCAAGTAAGTCTTGACAGGAGTGTACAAGCTAACTGTTCCCTCCCCCTCACCATACACTTGATCTACTACACACATACACACATGAATGTAATGAACGAATGTGTGTTTATTGGCTTTAAAGATCCTGAATGGGGGAGAACAGTTTCCTAGTACAGTCCTGTCAAGTCTTGCTTGCCTTGGTAAAAACACATGAGTCACCCTTTTAAATACCTCTAACACAAAATTCTTTTTCTTGAAAGGTAACTTATTACACTTCTAGGAATAAATATTTTTAATTACTTTAATTAGGGTGGAGATGAGGAAAGGAAAGTTTTGAAGAAATTTACCCTTTTTTTTTTCATATAAGGAGGGTGAGAAACCAAATAAGAAAAGTATTTCCTTTTAAAACCCGATGATTCAAGCTACATCCTCTCTTTCCCCGGCAAACCAGACTAAATGCCAAGCACATATAGTTTGGTTTCTTAGTGGTGGGAAGGTTGAGGCTCGAATCACGGTTGCGCGTAATGAGTGATCCGGGGTGTTCCTATCGAATGGGAAACAAACGTGGAAAATAAAAACCTGAATCCAGTTTTATCACATCTCTAGTTTGTATTGGACTAGACTATACGGTGTGGGAGCCCCATAATGAGGCGTGTGAATGCATTTAATTGCAGTGATCCCCCTCAATAGCTACCCTCAACCTTACGGGGGACACGTGACTGGCCCGTGCCACGCCACCCGCAAATCATGTCAGAGGGGATTAACCGCATGCCTCAGCGGTGCCAACACAACCCACTGAAACCCCACAAGAGACGCCTGGACGCCATCCACCGCGACGTCCACGGTCGCTTTGGACAAGGAAGGTCGCCTTTTTACGGAATCAGGGACTAAGCTCAAGCTTCGTTCATTATAAATTTCAAAATCCAATACAAATCAGGGATGAGTGGTTTGTATGCCTAAATGATTTAGGGAGGTTTAGGTGGTGGTCTGTAATTTGGTCCCAACTGACTGCATTAGGGGGAGGTATTTTTATTTAAATGTTCGCTTACAACCCCACTCATTTTCCAGGCGATTACCTGCATAGATCTTTAAAATCTACTATCCTCGTATTCACCAAGAGTGGGCCTTACGTTCAAGTTTCTAATTCTATTTGTAAGAATATAATCGCCACCGTTGCTGGAAGGTCGGGGTCCTAATACAGGTCGAGGGTACTAAGGGTGCTATTTCTTTAAATGTATTCTACTCTCCCTCCACTTAAATTGGATACATTTCCTTTGAGTAGAAGTATAATCTGAGAGGATAGGAAGACACGGCGAAGAAAAATTAATTTAAAAAAAACATGGGATTACAAAATGGTTTTAAATGAATCACCGTTAATAGACCTATTTATTAGAACTAAAAGCGGAAAAGAAGAAGATTATTAAACATAACGTTGTACGAATTTATGTCAATAATTATTTCCTATGTGTAGCTTTAATTATTTTTTTCTTGATACCCATCCGG
The DNA here is from genome assembly GCA_033556935.1 of Timema podura. Lineage (NCBI taxonomy): Eukaryota > Metazoa > Arthropoda > Insecta > Phasmatodea > Timematidae > Timema > Timema podura. The sequence continues at coordinate 3,764,100 of JAVRXN010000003.1, forward strand.
GCTATCCCCAAAGTTATAATAGTTAATCAAAGACGAAGGTATACTTTAAAGAAAGTGTTACCGTATTTGCTTGGAGGGAAAGTGGGAAACAGTTTAAGAAAAAAAACACCCTTATTACACCAATCCAGGATTCGATCCCCGACTTTTCCGTCACTAGCCAATCAATCTCAACATTCAGGCCACGTGTCTACCGATTTGGTTCTTATCGTTAATAGTGTTATTTAGTGCACCCAGTTCAAGAAATGAACTCCGATCTCATGGAAAGAGTAAAGCACGCTAGTACACACGCAACTCTGGCAGTGACCCACAACTTTATGGCCATGCGATAAAGGCGCTGGTCTTGACTTGTATAGCTTTACCGACGATGGGAAATAGGTCACGGGTTTGAATCCTGGCTGGATGTACCAATAGTGTTTCATTTTCCCTTAGTGGTTTTATATTTTCCTTCTACGTGAATGTAGAGTAGACTTACTTTAGAATTTCACCTTTCTCCCCCTACTTCTATCGGTGAAAATATGCTAATAGCCTGGGAAGCTAATAAGACGGGATGTCTAATTATTAATATTCGGCTCAATCACAAGTGAATTTGAGCTCAAGGACAAAATCACAAGTAAATACGTAAGTTTTGATCCCCCACCCACCTTGCTCAGAATCGAAACATACACCTTTAAGGCATGGATAATACATTGCTGTAAAAAATACATCTGTGCGAATTCTCCCCCTCCGTACCAAAGGAAGAAAATATATAAAAAAAAATCTATTTATACCCTCTCACTCCCTCATCAAACATTATTTTACTATTTTATATACATATATATAAAAACACCCTCGGTTGTTGCATACAAACACGCACACGAAGCCTACCCTCCCAGGCGCAGAGCAACGTGAAGTGGGGGAGGGGAAGGAGAACACGTGACGCTGTTATCGACCAATGTGATGTGACATCAGCAGTACCCCCTCTCTCCCTTCCACGTTGCCAAGGGTAACGGCGCAAGTGGATTATGGGTAGCGGTGGGTTTTCGCTGGAAGGGAGGGGGGGGGAGTCGACCCCGCGGAAGGCTGTAGAAGAAACCGGGGAGGGTCACAATGTCCATGGCAATCGAAGGGCTACGAAGTCTGACGAAGATTGTAATCTCTTCTTTTTTCTCTCTCTCTACTTCTCGAGACTCATTTTCTCTTGTTTTTATTTTAGACGTGGATTAAAAGTGAACTGTAATAAATACTGAGTCGTGTATGTGAGACACACTACTGAAAGGTGTGAGTGTAAAATACATAATATTTATATGGAGAAGTTTCATACAATTTTCGTCCCGATGTTTTAACGTGAACCGGTTTGTTCCTAGGAAGTGTTTAATTAGGCGCATAGGTAGGTTACAATAATATTTCCCGTTGTTTACATCCCCCCTCCGAACTGGGCCCAACATTTGTGACCAAAGTTCTACCTGTCGTCATCATCGATCGAGGTGAGACGTCCGCCATATTGACTCCCACCTTTGTATACGAAGAGGCGAACTCGAGCAAACAGGAGGAGACGAAGAAGAAAATAGGAGGGAGCGGCGAAAAGGACGAGGAAGGAAACAGGGTCGACGCCTTCGACGACCATGCCGTTCTTGCCGTCCGACCTCTGAATTCTTCCTCATCCTCCACCTCCTCCTCCTCCTCCACCAACCTCGCCAACGTGGTCCTCTTCAAGATCCTTTGGCATTTCGTGGCGGGTACCGTCGGAGCGGCGGCCGCCAACAACTTAGAGATGGGGACGGTGTTGAGTTTCAGCCCGAGGGAGCGTCGGCCCGTCTACGCTGGCAGCGTTGGTGGGGGGGTCAGCGTCGGAGACTTCACCCTTAACAATTTCAGCTATGAGCAGTTGAACAACGCCAAAAATAGGGAGAATAAAGGCGTCGGTGGTTCCGTGGGTAGCGTGGTAGGTGGCGTCGGGACCAACAACAACAACCAACACCATCACGCCGCGACGACCATTAACTCAACCAACCACTCCAACAATCATCACAACAACAACATCAACAATGAGAACGCCAGGATTATCTCCGAGAAGAACGCCTTGGAGAAAAACTTCAAGAAACACTCGCTTTTCATTAATGCCCTCAGCTGGAAGCGATTCTCCACGACGAACAACAACAAGAAGAAACTCGACAACAAGAACAAGAACCTAACGGCGTTCAGGCAGCCCTTGGTTGACAACATCCACCCCCTGGTGGTAGACAAGAACAAGAACATACAGAAGGCGGCGGCGATATCGTGCTACTACCCAACAGCCGCAACTACCGCGAACAAATCGACCTCCTCGACGACCCCTAGGAACGGTGCTGCGACCGGTCTGGACATCGTTCGCGTTAATAACGCCAACAACAACGCCAACCACCACAGCCACCACCAGCAGTGTGACAAGCTCGCCCCTAAAGCGGTCCTGCTGGGTGGGTCAAATGCAACTAACCTCTCCGTCGTCGGAAACAACCAAATCTCGTCTTCACAGCCCCAGGCGCCCAAGAAGACGGTTATCCAGGCATCCACGTCAGAACTGCTCAAGTGCCTGGGGATCTACCTGCACGCCAAGTGCTACCGACTCAAGGACTTCCAGGCGGGGGACGCCGTCATGTGGCTTCGTACCGTGGATAGGAGTCTTCTGCTGCAAGGATGGCAGGTGAGACGATACCAGCAAGCTACTTCCGGGTGAAAGGTTGGCGGATGCTTGTGTGTGTCACTTGAACTCCCTGGTTGATGCAGATATTGCACTTCTAGTGCAGGTAGTCCAACTCTAGTGTACTACACTAGATATCTAGCCTCGCCTGCACTGCATTGAACTGAATGTCTAACCTAGATTGTACTCGCTGCCCTAATACATACATTGCATTCCCAGTGCACTTGTTGCATACCAAGTGCAATCATTTCATGCTTAGTGCACACGAACGCATTAAAACCTTAATGCAATGCACTGATTATTTAGCCTAGCTAGTGCATAGTGCAGACATTCCAACCTTAGTGCACTACACTGATTATCTAGCCCGCTTACACTCAATGCATAGTGCAGACATTCCATCCTTATTGCACTACACTGATTATTTAGTCTAGCTTACAACAGATGCATAGTGCAGACATTCCATCCTTAGTGCACTACACTGATTATTTAGTCTAGCTTACAACAGATGCATAGTGCAGACATTCCATCCTTAGTGCACTACATGATTATTTAGTCTAGCTTACAACCGATGCATAGTGCAGACATTCCATCCTTATTGCACTACACTGATTATTTAGTCTAGCTTAAAACCGATGCATAGTGCAGACATTCCATCCTTATTGCACTACACTGATTATTTAGTCTAGCTTACAACCGATGCATAGTGCAGACATTCCATCCTTATTGCACTACACTGATTATTTAGTCTAGCTTACAACCGATGCATAGTGCAGACATTCCATCCTTATTGCACTACACTGATTATTTAGTCTAGCTTACAACCGATGCATAGTGCAGACATTCCATCCTTATTGCACTACACTGATTATTTAGTCTAGCTTACAACCGATGCATAGTGCAGACATTCCATCCTTATTGCACTACACTGATTATTTAGCCTAGCTTACACTGAATGCATAGTGCAGACATTTCAGCCCCAGGTTAAATATTGCAGCCCTAGTGCAAATATTGAAGCCCCAATGTGGCCAATTTTTCAGTAATAGACACTAAGATTTTCTGAATACAATTTATTATAGATATTACCTAGATGTTAGGTAACTTTATTCACCAGGTATTTGAATTATTGGTTCATTGGAGTACTTCCCTGAGACCCAAAACAAACTAGAATCAATTGAAGTTTGGGACAAGCCTCATTGCGCATGTCCTGAAGCCACAGGACCATTACAGTCAGAAGATTACATCTTGATGTCTCTGTTGATTTGGTATCGCCTCGTGAAGACAAAAGGTCAAAGGTTTAATTCAATGTTCATTATAGTTTTTCCAAACATAACTTATCAGCTCACCGGAAGCTATTTAAATGGACTTATTTTATTAGTATTTTTAGTTTGCTTTCCAAGCCCAGAGTAGTAGAGCCCTATCACAAATTAGCTTAATCTAGGACAACATATTTAAGGTGGGGATGTAGGGAACGCAAGAAAAGGTCAGTATTTTTGCAGTTTTTACAGCAATTTTTTGTTGTTGCCAAAATGAATAAAATACTGCCTCAATACAAATAGAGTTTAATTTTCTTCTCATGGTGATATCAACAGTTCTTGAATATCTGTAATTACTCATTAGCATAACGTCACTAGATGAAAGACTTTCTAAATAAATTAAACTCTCTGTTTGTACTGAAGCAATAATTGATTTATTTGGAACAAAACAACGTTTTGATGTAAAAACTGCAAAAAAACACCTTTTCTTGCGTTCCCTACAGCTTTGCCTTAATACCAAATACCCGATACTAGCACCAGATATTTGGTTAGTAGAAACAATTAAAATACTACATTTCTAGGCCCGGAGAGAGATCGAACCAAGGGCCCCATAAGCCTGGTGTTGACATAATTAGCCACTAAATTATTTAGAGTAGATAAAACTACTTTATTCCATATAAATTCCATTCCTTGTTTGGAAATTATATTTCTTCTTCAATCTAATACCATTCACGTAATTATAATCATAGTGACTTGGCGGTCTAGGGGTAAGGTGTCGGACTTCTGTGCTGAGGGTCCGGGGTTCAATCCTCGGTCCCGGCACAGATTTATCTGAATGCCAAACCCTTCCTTCACCTCTGACAAGACGTGTATTAATCACAACTTGTGAATGTGAGGAATGCCAGGCCTCCACCGTGGTTCAGATTCCACGTTAAACTGTAGGTCCTCCATTTCATCTCACTATCACCCTACCATTACACATTAGCGTAAGTGCGTATAACCCGAACGAGTAGTAAGACGTGGTGCTAACAATCATGATGATAATAATAATATTAATAATAATAATAATGATGATGATGATAATGCCTATCTCTCTCAACCCATTGCCTTGTAATGGGCCCGGCGCACGCGCACTGGTGTTAAGGGCGAGTTTTATGCCCTTTTTTTTGGTGTGTGTGTATGTGTGTGTGTGCATCAAGTCCTACTAGCTACCAGTTCGGGCTATTTGAAAATTTGCACTCATAGAGTAGGGATGAGGAAGGTATTTATTATTTATTTATTTTTTTTAGCACCGCGTCTTACTACCCGTTCGGGTTATACGCTTAAGTACTAATTACACTAATGGATTAGGAAATGGGAAGGTTTAATCTAGAGGAAGTGAACCCGCATCTGCGTGGAGGGAGAGTGGAAAACCATTTAGGAAAAACCACCCCCAGTTCACCCGACCGAGATTCGAACCTCGATCTCCCCGTCCTCGGCGGTCTGGCTCAACACGACTGGCGCGATGAGGAAGGTAAAATTTAGAGTACATCTACCCGCATTGGCGTGGAGGAGCAGTGGGAAACCATTTAGGAGAAAACACCCTGTGTACCCCACTGGAACTCAACCCCCAATATTTTCATCATCGATGATTTGGTCTGTTTATAGAGTGACGCCTCAGATCATGTAAACACCGAGGCGGGTAAATTAGAGGATTACCATCAACTCGAAGAAGGTGCAGGTAGAGGTAGAATGAATAAAGACACAGTTAATTAAAAATAGTGTACCTGCATTATTAGGCACTTTACCAAAGGCGTCAGTCGTGTCTAGCCTGACTTACCGGTGTCAGGAAGGTCGGTGTTCGAATCTCAGCTGGATGGAGGTGAGGGAGAGGGGATTCATGCTGTGGATTTCTATTTCCACTTCAGACTATAATGATTAATTTATTTAAGATTAGCTCTCTTCACCCTAATTCCTCAAGTCGATGATAATCAATATTGGCGATCAAGTTTGCAAATGGAATAAACTGAGGGCTCTAACACTCCGATATGGCTACCGGAAATGGAATGAATTTGCAATACCAGCCAAAGCGCTCGACTCCAAACATTAAGTCCTGAGTTCAATAACGGTCAACCCTGAATTTATGTTCGCATGGTATGAGCCATCACTTTCATAATAGACTTGATTGCCACTGACGAGAAGGTCGGGGTTTAAATCTTGGCCAGATATACTCTGGTTTTTCCTAAATGGTTTTCTACTCTGCCTTCGAGCCATGAGGGTACATTTCCTTTCAATTTTACCTTCCTCATACCTAACACATTAGAAAAAGTATGCTAATAGTATGTAAGGTAAAGAATGGGGATCTTTTCACAATGTGGTTTCCCATGGTCACTCCAGGTAAATATGCTACAAGTCCAGTCCAATAACGGTCGAATTTCTGCTCGCTTTACTTGACAGCGAAACGAGATGAGTAAAAGTGTTTTATTCATTACAAATATTTGTTTTTAATTACTATTTTTTAAGTAAATAATTTATGGTAAATAATATATTTTTCCACTGTGTTCTAATGAGAAATCCACTGTAACTCGCTGAGAGGCGAGATAGTCGTTGGGTAGGACGGCCCTATATATTATTTATTATTATTATTATTTATTACTATTATTACTATATTATTATTATTATTATATATATATTTATTACTATTATATATTTTTATTTATTATATTTTTACTATTATTATTTATATTATATTTTTATTTATTATATTATATTATTTTATATATTTTTATTATATACTATTTTACTATTACTATTATATTACTACTTTACTATTACTTTACTATTATATTACATTATATACTCTTATATACTTATATTCTTTACTATTAATTACTATACATTACTATTATTATATATATTACTATCTATACTTCTATATATACATTCTATTTATTTTATTTATTATTATTATTATTATATTATTATTATTATTATTATTATTGCACGCGTCTTACTACCCGTTCGGGTTATACGCACTTACGCTAATGTGTAATGGTAGGGTGATTGTGAGATGAAATGGAGGACCTAGAGTTTAGCGTGGAATCCGAACCACGTGGGAGGCCTGGCATTCCTCACATTCACAAGTGTGATTAATACACGTCTTGTCAGAGGTGAAGGAAGGGTTTGGCAATCAGAAATCTGTGCCGGACCGAGGATTGAACCCCGGACCCTCAGCACAGAAGTCTGACACCTTACCCCTAGACCACCAGGTCACCCTTAAGTCTATCATCCTAATCCTGTTTCCTTAGATTGGTTAGTTAAAGTATCTAATATTGGGCAATGGAACTCCTGAGTGAAATAATTATAAGTGTCTTACAATGGTTCTTTGTTATAGCAGCTTTATTCCTGACCTCAACATGGTCGACTAGCAGTCTAAAGAGTAATTACAGCTATACATTTAAAACAAAAAACAAAACCTGAGAGACAAACCTTTTTTAATTAAATGTGTGAATTTAAGAATTAAAAGTATGAAACAAGGATATCAGACCCAATTGAGACGTTTCACCTAAAAATCGTAACATTTTGACTTTACGAATTCAAAATGTTGGAGATATTAGGTCAAAGTTTTTTGGCTAACCGATAAGGAGAAGTATTTTCCGGTGGGGGGTTTATAGTCTGCTAGAACTAGAAGTCAGACTGTCGTCAGTCATATAAATGTAATATGTGAAAAGGAAACCTGCCTATGAGACTAGTCTGATTGCGTGGAGCAGGATACATTTGATCAAACCAATATTTTCTCAAACCTTGCTTTTAAATGCAAGAACGTTTATATTTTATAGAATCCTAGAAAAGTGTTGTGTAAATACCAAGTAAATTTGTCAAAGTAAAAATATTATGTATCTTATAGATTAAATAGCCAAGCTACAATAGTAATTGTTAAGTAGGCTTACGGTTATAGCACATCTAAATATCATATTCTTTAAATTGAAAAATAACACCTTGATTCCCGTGTCCGGGTGACTTTTCAACCTAAAGATTATGTCTCTGAGTTAAAGATTAAAAAAAAATTAATGTAACCTGCTTTACGATTATCGATCAAGGCGACGGTGTCGCTTTACTCCTCGTGGTGACGTTAAGAATCTAGAGGAAGAGAGTGAATGAATTATCGACACGTGAACTGTCGGGAATATGCTTTCAGAATAATTTTGTATTTCACTCATCACACGCATATATATTTTTAAAATGTTTATTTTTTGTTTGTACAAGATTTATTTTATTGTGATCTAGTTCCGGCAGTCAATTACAATGGTGTACTCAAACAGTTACGTTGGAAGGGACAGTGATTATTAATGTGCGGAAGCTAAAATATATGTACTTTCCCCCCTCCCCCAATTTTGAGTTTTAGGGAAGCTTTTAAGGTTTATAACAGAAACCTTTTTGAGTATCATGTGTTTGGCCTCGTCTTAAATTTAGCCTGTATATTCGACACATCTCTATTGCTCCACATTAAAGTGGTACTTCATATTATGTTTGAAGCTTTTATTAAAATTATTTACGATCTTGGGGAAAGCGGGAGGAGTCAGATTCCCCACATTCCTTCTCCTGGGTGCCTCACTATCTAACGTAAGGCACTATTCACTCAGCACTCTTCTCATTATACTACGTAAGCTTAGATCCCCGATAGCCACTACTACCCCTCTTTTTACATGATGTCTTACTAACTGTCCGTGATATCAGAATTTAATTCATCAATGAACGTATGGGACGATAGAGCAGTATGCATTATTACTAATGGGAAGGATTAGAATACATCCAGTTTAAATATCCTCATTTAATTCTACTAATGGGAAAGGATAAAAGAAGTTATACCCAGTTTAAATATCCTCATTTAATTCTACTAATGGGAAGGATAAAAAAAGTATATCATTTAATCTCATATTTATAATGGGTAAGGTAAAAGAAGTTATATCCAGTTTAAATATCCTCATTTAATTCTACTAATGGCTAGGATAAGAGTTACAGTTTAAATATCTCATTATCACTAAGGGAAGATAAAGAATTATATCCAGTTTAAATATCCTCATTTAATTCTACTAATGCTAGGATAAAGAGTATATCTTAAATATCTCTTATTTATATGGCAAGGATAAAAGAAGTTATACCAGTTTAAATATCCTCATTTAATTCTACTAATGGGGAAGGATAAAGAAGTTATATCCAGTTAAATATCCTCATTTAATTCTACTAATGCTAAGGATAAGAAGTTATACCAGTTTAAATATCCTCATTTAATTCTACTAATGGGGAAGGATAAAAGAAGTTATATCCAGTTTAAATATCCTCATTTAATTCTACTAATGGCAGATAAAAGAAGTTATACCAGTTAATATTCATTATTTACAATGGGGAAGGTAAAGAAGTTATCAGTTAAATCTCATTTAATTCTATATGGGAAGGATAGAAAGATACATCCGTTAATACTCATTTAATTCTACTAATGGGAAGTGAGGAAAAAGGCATATAAGACGAAATACCCTCATTTAATTTTACAAGTGGGTAAGTAATGAAGAAGATAGATTCAGATGAAATACATCCGCTTTTGCGTGGAGCGAGACTGGGAAACCATTTGGGATAAAACATACCTTCAGTACACCAGTCGGGACTCTATCGCCAACCTCACCATCACGAACCGTCAAACAAGACTAGCCGAGCTTGACGTTTCGTCTGCATGTCCACTGATGCGTATTATTGGCACTAGTCCCCCTTGTCATACCCCTCCTTCATTGATTCCCTCCCCTAATACCAACAGACCGTACTTCTCAGTACAGGATGATTTCATCGCAGGGCTACACGCAACCTCATTAGTGACCCAAGATCTAGGGGAGGTTGTGAGTGATGTTCATGTTTCTCTATCTAGAATACCCACCCCTCCACCCCTTTCCTGTTTCACTAAACATTACTCTAAAATATAGCAAGAGGGGTAGAAGCTGCTAGGGGAGGATTTGGCTAGACAACGGAGTGTTTTTGCATGAATCATTGAGCTGGTATTTACTAAGTACAGGGTGCTCCATAGAGCTTTTTTTTTATTATCTAGTACGTTCATCACGTGGGATACTAAAGGTTCAATTTAGAGTGCAGAAATGAGGATAGTAAGTTTAGAATAAAGTACACCCGTATTAGCGTGAAGGAATTGTAGTATAGACCCTTCGAGTACCCTAATGTAGCTGGGTTGGACTCGAACCTCCTACTACTAGTCAACAAGGAGTAAGGGTAATGTGACACTCAGTCCCCTGTGCGGCTTTGTCTTCCTCCATTGTGTAGGAGCGACTATTTTTTTTAAAGATAATTTATAAATTCTGGAACTATAAATGTGTATGTAATTTTAAAAATCTTATTTACCCTTACTCAGCGTCCTACTACCCGTTCAGATTATACTCATACGTACGCATTTCGCTAATGTTTTGGAATTAGTAGGCTCGAGCTTAGAGGAAGTGTACCCAATTTTGCGTGGAAGAAAAGGGGACAGGAGAAAAAAATCAGTACACCCAACCGGGACTTGAACCCTAATCTTTTTTGGTAAAAATAAATCAAATATTTCTTCAGTTGAAACATAGTTTAATTTTTTTCAGATGGTCACTTCAACAGCTATTGAATCTGTTAAGGGTGTCCTGGAATTTAATGAAAACTTTTAGTATTCATTAAGAAAGTTTGTCATTTATCGCTGCCATGATCATAACAGATATTCAAGAAATGTTTATATCAACATGCGAAGAAAATTAAACTCTTTATTTCTGCTGGGGCAATATTTTATTAATTTTGGCCAAAAAAAGTTTTGCTATAAAACTGCAAAAACACTGGTCTTTTTCTCGCTTCCCCCACACTCCCACCTTAAACATGCAGCCGATGAAGACAGTATATTCATATTAATTTAGAGGTAGTGATTATGAAGACAAAACTTAGTGGAATTGCACTCACAATAACTTAAAGAGAAAATCATAAATTAAATTTGGGAAACCATTCTCCATTCACCCAGCTGAGATTCAAACCTCGACATCACACTGTCAATCTATTATATTGTAAGATTCAGATGCACGTGGGGGTTGATACCAGGGTAAGTAAGTTTTGACGGGACTGTACTAGTAGACTTTTAACACACCTTCGCTCTATACTAATTGACCAACCACACGCATAATAATGCAACGTAATAATTAAATGTATATTGTTTATTTATTGGCTTTTAAAAGAAGAAGAGTTTTGATACTGAATGGTAGGAAACAATTTACCAATACAGTCTCATCAAGCCTGAACTGCCTCGACAATCCGCGAGGATAGGGAAGTAGGAATGAGAAAAGTATAATCTAATGAAAAATTACAAGCATTTGAAAAAACGGAGGATAGGAATCCCTTTTATATAAAAAAAAGCTCCGTACACGCGGCCGAACTCAGACCTCCCTGTTGTCAGCAAACCAGACTAGACGAGACTGACGCACACTTGCACCTGCAGAAACATTTCCAGGGGAGTAGGAGGATGGGAAATATATATTCCGCCAACCACCCCACACACACACACACACCCTAGAAAAACTTCTGTGGGCACTGGCATTATACTGGTAATGTAAAGATACTAAAAATATAGTCACTGCAAAGAGCAGATTTTACTTCAATAAAATCTCATACATTTAAATTAAAATAATATTTAATTATATTCATCATAGCTGTATAAATAATTTGGTATCATAAATAGTATGAGATTAAATATGGGAATTTGGGGACATTATTTAAAAAGTTCCATATCGTATTTATTGTTAGACCTAGGAAGGAAGCCCTAGGACGGTAAATATAAGTTATATGCAAAAAATTGTAATTATTTTAGTGAGGTAAAATTAAACATTTTTCAAATGAAGTGCTCCCCCACCCCCTTGCCCGTTACTGCAGGCACCCATGCTGAAGCATGTGTCCATGTATACCTCAGTTTTAGCTTATGTGGTGCTGACTGACAGTTCACAGCTGACTTCTGACAGTCAACATTTAGGTATATACCTAAATTTTGACTGTCAGAAGTGACAACTGCTAAAGACATGTTTTTTGCAGATCATATGGTTCGGCATAGGGATACATAATTTGGTCTGGTAGCTTTTTAAAGCAGTCAGAAGTCAGCTGTGAGCTGTCAGTCAGCACCACATAAGCTAAAACTGAGGTATAACCACCGGTGAAGATGTATTTTGGTTTTTGCCGATAATTAGCTGTTTAATAGTTCCACCGTTTGCATAATGTAAGTCTACAACAATCAGCACATTTCTAGTTCATGAGAATAATATTGTGTGATGGTCATGTTTGTTTGTTAATCTGGTAAGATCGTGGTTACATGGACAGCGCAATGGACTCTGGCTTGATAATTCAGGGTTCAATCCCGGCCGAGGGTTTTTGAGATGGTTTCTTTATCTTCCACATGGTAGTCTTCCAACATATTTTCAGGGAAATTCATGCCAAGTTTACTTTAAAACATGACAACCTCATCCTGTCCGCTTAGATAGACAAATGCAGGTCGTTAATAGTCAGCTATCTACATCGAGGAGCACGTGGACAAAGACGACAGTCTGATTTGCTGGTGATGGAGAGGTCGGCGTTCGAGTTACGGCCACGTCTACTGAGGCTTGTCTACCTAAATGAGTCATCACTATTCCTTCCACCAAATTCGCGTACATTTCCTATAAATTCTACCCTCCTTGTCCATGCCTCACTATCATAAATATGAGGATAGCCTGGACTGGTAATAAAACGTGGAACACGAACCAACACTCAAGTATTATTTTAGACTCCAGCAAGTTTCGATCCAGGATTCTCTACGACAGAACTAACTAACTAACACCGACTCTCAATATCACCACCAGGGTGGTTCTTGAGACAGGGAAACTCGCTTCGCTAAAAGTTGCCTCGGGGTTCCGAGTGACCTTTCCTCGTCGCGTTAAAACAAAGGTCGTTCCAATTTGTCGAGAAGGCTTGCCTACATCGCAGGGGGGAGAACCAAGTAATTGCATTTGAGCTGCTTTTCACCTTTAGTAAGATGTCATTGAAATGGAGTAGCTCCCAACCTCATTTTGACATCACAGGCCGGACGGACTTCTTGCGATAACAATGTTACCCTTCCACCTTGCCTCTACCATCCCAATGATGACCAAGATAGTGACCACGCATGCGCCTTTCACGAGTAGGAGTTCCCTGTTCCGTTTCCGGCTTTAGAGGGGTGAATGGAAGAAGAAAACACCCCCAAAGGTGTCCGAGTGTTCAAAGGCCTCACTTCTACTGGGTGTCATCTCTGAAGGAACTGCATGGGACACAGAGTTGTCATTCCATCGTGTTCGTGGGGTCAAGTTTCCCTCAAATAAATGACAAATCTTGCAACACTGGTTCATCGATGTTGCCATTAGGGGCGTATTACAGTTGGACCACGTATAGCTGCTATCACCTGTGTTTAAAAGGGTATAATTAATCCCACATTACAGTTGGCCAAGAGCTCCTTCTTGGGAATTGTAAACATGACGTACTGGTGTACTAGCTTGGCCCTGGCTGTTGTGGCGCTCCATTTCATCAACCTGAGAGAAAAACAGCAAGTGATGGATAATAACACATAAAAAATGATGAGATAATCTAGCCTAGCACAACCTAACCTAACCTAGCCTAGCCTAGCCTAACTTAAACAAGCCTAACCTAGTATAAGGCAAAAATATTGGTGAGGTTGAATTCATATCTACCCGTAGATGTAATATCTGTTGTAGTCCACCTGGCCAGTGACCGTAGCCCAACTAAGCTTTGACGATAATCCCCCTGGCCAGTGACCGTAGCCCAACTAAGCTTTGACGATAATCCTCCTGGCCAGTGACCGTAGCCCAACTAAGCTTTGACGATAATCCTCCTGGCCAGTGACCGTAGCCCAACTAAGCTATGACGATAATACCCCTGGCCAGTGATCGTGGCCCAACTAAGCTTTGACGATAATCCCCCTGGTCAGTGATCGTGGCCCAACTAAGCTTTGACGATAATCCCCATGGTCAGTGATTGTAACCCAACTAAGCTTTGACGATAATCCCCCTGGTCAGTGATCGTGGCCCAACTAAGCTTTGACAATAATCCTCCTGGCCAGTGACCGTGGCCTAACTAAGCTTTGACGATAATCCCCCTGGCCAGTGATCGTGGCCCAACTAAGCTTTGACGATAATCCCCATGGTCAGTGATTGTAACCCAACTAAGCTTTGACAATAATCCCCCTGGTCAGTGATCGTGGCCTAACTAAGCTTTGACGATAATCCCCTGGTCAGTGATCGTGGCCCAACTAAGCTTTGACTATAATCCCCCTGGCCAGTGACAGTGGCACAACTAAGCTTTGACGATAATCCCCCTGGTCAGTGACAGTGGCCCAACTAAGCTTTGACGATAGTCCTCCTGGTCAGTGATCGTGGCCCAACTAAGCTTTGACGATAATCCCCCTGGTCAGTGATCGTGGCCCAACTAAGCTTTGACTATAATCCCCCTGGCCAGTGACAGTGGCACAACTAAGCTTTGACGATAATCCCCCTGGTCAGTGACAGTGGCCCAACTAAGCTTTGACGATAATCCTCCTGGTCAGTGATCGTGGCCCAACTAAGCTATGAACTTTTGGGACAAGGGGTCCCTTGGCCCAACTGCTATGCGCCGGCCATTAGTTCCTCCTTACCCCAGCACACAACAACTTCCAACATAACTGAAAGCGTCGAGATTTTGCAACAGTTAACAGAGAGAGAGCAAAGATAAATCATTTCTCCATAAGAGCTGCAGTTCCTCGGAGGTGATACTGGGTACCATCATGTTTCTAGTCAAGAGGAGGGGGTTGGAAATAATGGTGCACACTGGTGGCCGCGCGGTCTAAGATATATCCACAGACTTTTCTGTTAGTGACAGGGAGGTTATAGCATGCTGGGTGCATTACTAGTGGTTTCTCAATATGGTTTTATTGTCCAGTTTTAACGCAACTGCGGGTGCATTTCAGCTAAGATATCCTACTTATCATTGGACCATAGAATTTGTCGTTAATTAACCTTTATGATTAACGTATGAACGAAATAAATGGATAAAAATATACATATTTGTTTTTGAGTATTAATGTTGATGACCTATTGTGCACGGTCAAGAAACTTGATAATAAATACACCTTTTAAAAGTCAACTTTTTTTAAATACAATTTTTCCAAATTGCACTTTTAATTTTGCAGCTATTTTTTCAAAGAAATGGTAGGGTAATTAATTAAATAGGTTTTTCTTTTGATTCACAACTATAAAAACTAAACAATTTGAAAATGTTGTTAGAAAAAGAGGTCATTGGAAAAATAATTGGCCTGAAACTTGAGATTTGATCATTTCTATGTTTTAGCCGTTTGTGATTTGAAGAATGTTGCTTTCCAAAAAACTGATGCTTTGAAATATTCATTTCAAAAATTGATTCCGTAAAATTAACCTTTCCCATTATTTCTCATATAATTTAACAAAACATTATATCCCCGTATTTTCTTATTTTTTAAAAAGTAGCTAATACATTATTTTGCTAACATTATCTAATATATAGGATAATGTATTACATTATATTTACGTGAAGTGAAATATTTTCAAAATTCTTCTCAGATTCATTTTGGTCGAACTTAATAGGAAAATAAAGCTCCTGTATAGTAACGCCCCTTTGAGACGTTTAACTGTAATATACTATGACCCTTGTCAGACACCATATGGTCTCAAAGTGGGTGAATTAGCCCCCCTCAGAGGGGGGTAAGAGGAAAGGAACTTGGCTAATGAATTTCTCTCCTAAAGAAGATTGATATGAATTTCCCCCCCCCCCCTTATCCGTCTGAACATAATTACTTCTGCATTCTGATCACGTGATCATAAAATGAGACTAATTAAAAATAGGAAGAGATCAACCTAATTAGCTTTGCTTATAAATATTGCGAATCACAAACAGACTCGCTTATTACAGAAGAAATACTTTCTTATTTATATAAACTTTATTTTCACTACAAAATTGAGTTACCATTATTAAAATAGTGAATTATTTTTCTAACGCAAATATAAATACATTTATTGATTCATCTTTATTATTATTAATAATAATGTGTTACTTCTTCAAAATGTACAAATTGGTTGGTTTTTTTATCAAATTAGTATTAAATAACCCGCCTCGGTGGCCACGTGTTCTAACGCGCTACTCTCGTGTTAGACTAGACTGCTGAAGACAAGGAGATCAGGGTTCGATCCCGGTCGGGTGCACTGAATATGGTTTTCCTAGAGGGTTTTCCACTTTCTTTCCACGCAAGTGCGGGTGTACTTCTTCTCAATTAAACCTTCCTAATCCCTAAGCCACTAGTGTAATTAGTACATAGGCGTATAACCCTAACGGGTAGTAAGACGTGGTGCTAAGCAAAAAGTATTTAATAAAATAATGTAATATAATATTTACAGAATGCGCTTATACCTTATAAATTAGCCTACATATTATTGTGTACAGTTGTTTGGATTAAAAATAAATGGTATGGCACAATCTTACAATCTTGTTCATGTAGTACATGAAAGTTTGGAACAAATTTACAAAAATAGGTTTTCAGTAAACTACCCTTAAATTTTTCCTAGAAAAACAAACATAATTATAATCTTGTTAATCCCAATAATCGTTCTTCATATATGCATTTTAAAGTGATTGTTCAAAATACCTTTCTGCACATCAATTCAAATTTTTCAAAAATCATTTATTTGTAAAATAACTTCAAATTATTTATGCTTTAAAAATAAAAAATATAATCTAATTTATCATGAAAAACAATTACCACATACCCATTTTGAGCTATATATTAAAGATTTATTTTAAATAATCAATTTTCTAAATTTGGTCAAAAGTAATCTACCACTAACATAATTATTGTATCCATTTCTGAAAAATTTATAATTTTCAAAAATCGCTTGTCAGTAAGCTACTATTAAACGAATTTTTAACAAAAAAACCCCATATATATATTGTACTATTTGTCTGGTAAACACAACCAATATATCCATTTTAAACAAAATCGTTATAGCCATTTTCCAAAGATTTTAAAATATCAACACCCACTTATCAGTAAATTTTCCTTAATTTAAGGATTAGGGCCAAGATAAAAAAAGTCCTGAGCTTTCATATCAAAATATCAAGTTTCAAGAAAACTTTTTTCTAATCTAGGCACAGGGATAGACAGGCAGACAGACAAGGGGACAGACGTAGCGATAAGATTCACTTTTTGGTTCGGGGCACAAAAAACGTAAAGCTTCATCATATTATCGAGATCGAGTATTTCTACGATTTCAATACTTTCTTACATGGGAAGTAAAAACACTCTAAAAGACACGCGTATGATGCCCCCACAGGCAAGTAATCTAAGTTGTTAGGTAGATACATTAAACCATAGGTTAATATTTTGTAGTGGGTAGTTTTTGGGTGCATTTTCCTGGCATTAAAATTAACAATAATATTGACGTTTTGCTGGAATTTAAAAAGGTATTTTAAAGTTGAAATTACCCGCTAGTGGTCGCGTGGTCTAACGCGCTACTCTTGCAGTAGAATAGACTGCCAATGATGGGGAGATTGAGGTTCGAATCTCGGTCGGGTGTACCGAAGGTTTTTCAAAACTGGTTTTCTACTCTGCATCCACGCAAATGCGGATACACTTCCTCTAAATATAACCCTCATAATCTATAAACCATTAGCGTAATTAGTACATAAGAGTATAACCCGAACGTAAAAAAATTAGTTGAAACTTATATACACTTAAAAACAGCTGATGAAATTTGGATGAAACTTAGCTTATGCTGTTCCACAGAGCATTAATGTTGTATGGAATGATTTTATTTCCTAGGTGAACTTGGCGTTCTAGGGGTAAGGTGTCTTACTTCTGTTCTGGGTGTCCGGGTTCAATCCTAGGTCCCGGCACAGATTTATCTGATTTCCAAACCCTTCCTTCACCTCTGACAAGACGTGTATTAATCACAACTTGTGAATGTGAGGAATGCCAGGCCTACGCCGTGGTTCGGATCCCACGTTAAACTGTAGGTCCTCCATTTCATCTCACAATCCCTTTACCATTGCACATCAGCGTAAGTGCGTACAACCTGAACGGGTAGCAAGACGCGGTGTTAATATTAAAAATAATAAATAATTTTAATTCCTAGTTGGTGAAGGCGTGGGTAGACTGTATTTCAGAGTATTAGTGTTGTCTAGAAATATAATGATAATGTATTTCAGAGTATTGGTGCTGTATGTAATCAATAACATGCCTTCTATCCTGGGATCATGATCAACCTTACGTTCAATTAACATAACGTTCACTTAAGAGCGTACATCACATGCCCATCAACTCTGCGATACAGTCGGCTCAAAATCGTAAATCTACATGAACACTATTGCACGTGGATCATTTCTGATTAAACATTAATGGAGGTAAAGAGATAATAGATGTTCCTAATACGGAACATTGTTGAAATATTGAATGATATTTGGATAAAAATTTCGTTGAAAAGACAGTTTTTGACCATTTTGGAATGGCTTCACAGCCAAGCAGTGTGCACAAATCTTTATTTTGTCTTAATAGGGACATACTGTAGTTATTAACAAGAAACTTTGTCACTTTGTCCCCCATCGTCACTGTGGAAAATTTCGAGTAATCATTCAATTATAAATACACTACACACATTTCTCGCATATCTTGGTCTTTTCATTTCCCTTTAACTTCCATACCTCGCGAGAGCCGGGAGTTGAGTTGGGCGCCATAATGCACGCTCTTAATGTAAAGAAACTAGTGTTTAGATTCACGTAGCGACTCCAGAAAAACACAGACAATAGATTTGGATGGTTTGTAAATAATTTGCTCACTCTAATTAAACCCAAGGATTCAGGGACGATTAGACTGCAAGTACCTTCAATAGAAACCTTACTGGTATATAAAATAAAGTGTAACAAGAGACTACGACATTGTAGAGCTCGCAAGACGCGGAGATAACTACGCCGAATAATTTGTCTGCATAGCATAAACAAACAAATTAAGTACTAAATAGCTCTGTTGACGCTGTTAGCAACGTGATTGGCTGACTAGGACACGCGGTACCCTTTTACCTTTCACATAGCATAAGCGTTCTCTCCTGGATAACATTTATGTTAAGTGAATGTTAATTAGTATATTCCTACGTTAAATTAAGTACATCGTGTTGGCTTCCATTTAAATCGCTTATTTTAAAGTATCGCATTAGCATCTCAATCAGTATGAGACGTTTATTAGACTGCAGCGTCGATATTATGGATCCAGGATGTGGCGACGACGCCGGCAGTTCCACGTCTCACCGCGAGAGGCGTCCCGTGAAGTAGGTCGCACCACTTCGTGTGGCCAGGGTGTGACCTGGGATGCCGAATTGATTTAATATAAATTTTAACTTTACAAATATATTAATTTAGTTTTATTTAGTGTGGGTTGTACATTAATATCCGAAAATAATAGTTGTTATAAAATGAACTTATCCACATAGGTGAGACTGTGGACTAAGGCGTCAGTCTCACATGGACTAGTTAGATAATGACAGGGAGGTTGGGGTTTGAATCTCTACCAGGTGTACATAAGTTTTTTTACTAACGCGAATGTGGGAAAACTTCCTTCAAATTCCACCTACTAAGCTCATTCCTACCTTATTATCATAAATATGCAGATAGCTTTGATGGATATTAAGACGTGATGCAAGTAAATTTTAAAAATATCTTAACTAATACGCTTAGCTCTAGGTAAGGCTTTATTTAAAGATGTACGAGTAACGCCAGCCATAGTTTGAGAACAATATGTTTTCGTAAGCTCAGAAGTCTTGTTTTAATATCTACACTCGCAGTTATTGACACAAAAAGTGACTGATTCACTGTGAAACTCTGACTGAATTTATTTTCCATACTCCATTTACCTTAAAAGGTAGCAAGCTTACTTTGCTTAATTCCACTATGGTGGAGCTTATAAGATATGTCCATGGTGTAATCGGTCAAGGTATATCCCAATTTTCTTACGAATGGACACATCTGACAGCTAAAAAAGTTATTAGATTTGCTTTGAGTGCTCTGTAGCAGTCACTTTTGATATATATTATCAATACCTACAAAAAATCACTAATAATATAGCAAAATGTTATCAACGTTGGCCGCCAAAAATATGTTTGTATTTTCTAAAAGATGCTCTAAATATCCATTCGTAAGAAAATTAAACAGTTAAACAATTATACCTTTCGTGGTCAACTCAGTGTAATTTATTGTTAAAATGTTTACAGAGTTGATAAAAATTATTGGATATAATTTAAATTAAATTGAGTAAGTTAAGAAGGTGGAATAACTATTCGTAGATAATACGTAGTTTCGTAGATTTAATAAGGTAATTAATTAAAATGTATTTAGTAATATTAATTGATTTTAAAGTTTTAGTGATTGAATACCGGTATCTAACCATTTAAGTAACAATCCTAAGAACAGGTAGTAATCCTCCTCATGATAATAAATTATTAAATAAAGTTATTTTTATTTAGTGTGGAATGATTAAATTTTATGTAAATTTGATTCAGCTGGATATCGATAGTAATATGGACTATATTATTATATATATTTATTAGAGATGGGTTGAATAAACTTTTTTCAAATACAAAACTTTATTTGACCTATGAGTCCCAAATATTGAATCAGACTCCAAATTTTAGAAAACCTAGCAAGCGTAGGAGGTTAACTTTCCCATATTGATGTGATTTATTTTTCTTCGGTTTTGATTTTGTTCACATTAATTCTTTAGTTGCCGAAACAATATACATATAAGTTAAATCCTAAACATATTTTCTTATAATGTGATTTCATATCCAGTAAAGCGGTAAATTACAATTATGGGGCTGATTGTTTGGTTTGTCCTATAGTTAGTTATGTTAGGCTAAACCAACTTTCAGAAATATGTTTGCTTTCAAAATAAATGAAACAACACAGTCGTAAATACCTTGTACTACTATATCAAAAGTAGGAACTTAACGTTCAAATATTGGCTATCAGAAATTAAAGAGAATAAATAAATTGCCATCATAAAATTAATCATATTGTATTGTTAACTCTACTAAACAACATTCGTAAGTTTAAAACAAAAATGTTAAAGCCATTTTTAAAAACTTCTAAATTTAAAAAATCAGTGATCAGAAAACTACTCAAATTTATATTTAAAAAAAAATATACTCATATTAATCATGCAAAACATTTCCCAAATACCAATTTTGAACCAAATCATTATAGCTATTTTCAAAAATCAATAATCATAGCTACCCACTTCAATGGTTGCGTGGTCTAACGCGCTACTATCACAGTAGAGTAGACTTCCTATGACGGGGAGATCGAACTTAGAATCTCGGTAGGGTATACTGAAGGTGGTTTTTCCAAATTTTTCACTCTCCCTCCATGCAAATGCAGGTAAATTTCCTATAAGCATAAGTTCCCTAATCCCTAAAACCATTGGCGTATATCTCGAAGGGATAGTAACACGTGGCGCTAAAAAAATAGGCAAAAATCAGTGTTATTTATCATATTTTACCCTCCATAGATATATATTTTTTGAACCAAATTTTAAAAGCCACTATCGAAAGAGTTCAAACGTGACATTTCAAAATCAAGAAGCTGGGGAAATGGTTGCTAACTGGAAAGTGCTGGACGGAGTGACGATCAGTGACCATAATTTGATCACCTTTGAAATAGAAATATAAGGTAGAAGGCAAGATCAGATGGACATGGAGAAAAGGATAAGATACAACATAAGGAAGGCAAACTGGGACAGGCTAAGGGGTTGCTGGTGCTGCCACCTGAGATGGATGAAGGAGAAAATGTCAATATCACCGCCAAGGAGTTTACCAGGTCAGTTCAGAGAGCTATGAGGGCATCCATCCCAATGGTGAAGGATACATTGAATATAAACAATCAACCATGGAACGAACGACTTGGTAGACTTCGAAAGGAGTTGAGGGCAGCA
Organism: Timema podura; assembly: GCA_033556935.1. Taxonomy (NCBI): domain Eukaryota; kingdom Metazoa; phylum Arthropoda; class Insecta; order Phasmatodea; family Timematidae; genus Timema; species Timema podura. The sequence goes on from JAVRXN010000003.1 coordinate 3,786,046, forward strand.
CTAAGGATATATCAGAGGTCTATAGATCCTGCTAGTCGTGGACTGCTCCTCAATGGGTATTGACGGAAAAAAGAAGAGTTTGAATCCACCCTGGTGACGGTAAAAAGAGAAAGCTGGGAACGATATGTTCAGGAGGAATTGAGAAGTAATGCATGAGGAATACCGTTCCAGATAGCTACAGGAAAGGTAAGGCCCCCAACAATTATCTCGACACTAAGGAAGCCGGGGGGGAGGATTTACATTAAACTGGGAAGAATCAGCGAGACTGCTGATAGACAGCCTACTTCCAGACGAATACGGAGAAGACGACGAAGGGCAAGTGATAGCTAGACAGGATATGACGAGTAGTTACGACAGTTATTAGGTGATAGATCCAGTAACCCAGGATGAGGTAATAAGACTTGTGCCTGAAATGAAAAATAAGAAGGCACCTGGACCAGATGGGATCAGGGTGGAGGTCCTTCAACAGATCAGCGAGTAGGTAGAACCCTTCTTAGTTAGATTGATGAATGAGTGCGTGGCTCAGGGCCACGTACTAAATAGATGGAAGCAAAGTGAGGTAGTTATCCTGAGTAAGGGAGAGGATAAGGATCCTCAACTCCTGAAATCGTACAGACAGATATGTCTCTTAAATTTATGCGGGAAATTGCAAGAAAATATCCTGTGCAATAGATTGCAAAAACACAGAGAGGCTGTGGTAATGCATCAACATCAGTAGGGTTTCAGGAGGGGCAAGTCTACGAAGGATTCTCTCTGTGAGGCCATGGGATGAGTCTTGTAGATAGGGCTAGAGACAAATACGTAATGGGGATATTCGCGGACATTTCGGGACCGTTTGATAACTGGTGGTGGCCAGCGCTATCCGGGAGGCTGAGAGAAATTATATGTCCGGGGAACCTCTATAGGAGTCTTATGGACTACTGTAGGGGAAGATACGCGAACCTGAGATGTCCAGGAATGACAGTAAGCAAAAAAACTTATGAAAGGATATCCCCAGGGGTTGGTCTGTGGTCCGATCTTTTAGCACTCGAACCTGGTTTAGTGGAGATTGAGTCACTCAAGAGAAACCCGAGGGTTAAGATAGACGAACAGACGATAAGACGAAGCAAGGACACCAGATACCTTGGCGTAGTGCTGGATGAGAAGCGCGACTTCATGACACAAGTGGAGAACGCATGTGGAAAAGCTTTGAGAGCTATGAATAAGATCATCAACATAGGGCAGGGCAGATTTAAACTGTCTATGAGGCCGATCAGATTGTATCACCAGGCTATGTTGGTCTCCATGGTAGGTTATGGAGCTGGCGCGTGGGCTTATCGGCTCAAACAAGTAAGAATCAGAAGGAAAATCAGAAGCCTTCAGAGAAGTGTACTTTTGAGGCTAGCTGGAGCGTACAAGACTGTTGCCACAGACGCTTTGTGTGTAGCCTTGGGTATCTGGCCCTTGGACTTATAGGTGAGGAGGAGAGCGGCATTGTATTGGATAAGGAAGGGGGATATGAAGAAAGTGGCTAATCTTACGAGAGCAGGGATAACAACGGGACTTCAGGTCAGGAAATATTTGGAAGAGGAGTGGCAAGACAAGTGGGAGTGGAGCCAAACAGGTAGAAGAACGCATAAGATATTTCCAAGCGTTGCTGAACGGTTGGGAATGGAGTACCTGCAGCCCTCTCCAGGTTTAGTACAGTTTATTACTGGGCATGGTCCATATAAGGCCGCTCTCTTTGCTAAACGACTGACGGATACAGGAATTTGCGATTGTGGTAAAGGAGGCGACGCCGGAACATGACGTGCTAGAGTGCATTGAGACGTTTGAAGATAGAATGAACCTACAGGTACCGTTGCAAGCGAGCATGGTTTATCACATACTGCGTCACGTGGCCCGATGGAGTTTCCTGGATGAAATCGCGGATAATGTGTTCAAATATGAAAGAGATAAGTACTTAACTGCAAAGAAAAATAGAGGACAAAATAGATTGGTCAACTTAAGACCAGGTTACAGGACGGAGAGCGACAGTGACATGACAGTAGATAGTGACGTTTCAACAGATATGGATGCCACATAACGGTACGACTTGAATAAGTCAATAGGTGTGACAAAGACAAACTGGATTATCGGCTGGCTGGGTAGAATGTGGTGGGGATCTCCAGGCAAACCGGAGCATAGCTGAGGGAAGGAGTACTCTCTGGATTCCAGTAGTGTGAACTGCTGATGAACTGGAGGGCGCCTTGATACCAGCTAGGGAGTAAAAGATAACAACATCTTCAGACGGGAGAATCAACCCCTCACACATAGGGTCCAGCCCACTTGGTGACAAGTGTGTGATGCTGGTCTGGAGCTGTCGGGCGTCTGGTCCGTCCACCGATCCATCGGATGGCTGCTCTCAGTTCAGAAAATGGATCGGCGATAACAACCGAAAGACCCTGCAGCCAATTATAAGAAGGACTTGTTTTTAGGTTAATTTAGTATCAAGCATTTTTATAAATCTTTAGGTTAAGTTAGTTGTAAGTCCATAGGTGGTGATATTGTGGGTAGTAAGTGGAGTGAAATCTCTGGTAGGGCGCCTCCCCATATGGTTGGGAGGGGGATGCCCACCCCCTCTAGGGCTCTCACCGATCTGGGGACTATTAGATCCAAAGTGTGGTGGGACACCCAGCGGGGCAGGGTACTGGGGGCGTAATATACCCGGGGCGGACCGACTAGTAGGTTAGGTATGGGAAAGAAGGACAAACAGGACTTTTAATTTTAAGTGTTTATTCTAAATGTATTATTGTATTTAAAAAAAATAACGTAGCTAAAAGAGGTAATGTTAATTCAAGATGTAGATCTAGGTCCCGAGCTACATGCTAGGAATCGGGATGAATAGAGTAAATAGATATAGAAAGATTTCAATTAAAAACTAAGCAATCAGCAAACTACTAATAATTTTATAACTACGAATACTATTATAGTACTAAAATCCCGATTTTGCATTGATGTAGAGCTATATAACTAAAGGTATAAACGTTTCTACTTCAACCCCAAGTACAAACAGACACATAGATAGATATAGGATAGTCAGAGTTGTAAGATACACACTTCTGAGGTGTGGGGGCACATAAAACTTCAAGGTACATGAACATATTGAGTTTAAAATGTTTATAATCACAATATTTCCCCTTTTTGAGAAAGTAAAAATCAGAATCAGCATATGTATATAATTTTTACAAAACTCGAATCTGAAATTTGGGGTGGATCCCTCCTTATGTATCGAATGTATTTAAGGATTATAGGATTTGAAGATTCAAAAGACCTATCCTTAAAATAGATTTAAAATGTATTTGAAATTAAAGCTTTGTTTTCATATATCATCCAAAATAATGTCCGGTCCTGTGGTGTATTGATCAGTGCACATGGATACAAATCTAGGGGTCCCGAGTTCAATACCTGACTGGTAGCTTGGGGAGGGGAATAATCTCAACTATCACCAGGTGTTGGTTATTTAGGCTTAAGTTAGGTTAAGACTCACATCGGCTCCACACCTTCATAATCACTTTTCAAATCTATATTTTCAATGATCAATTTGGTCACATGAATCAAATTAACGAGTAGAGTTAGGCTAAAAAACCAAATTATCTCGAAATAGTGACATTGTGTACTACAAAATGAGATAAAACCAAAATAATTAATTTTATCACTATTTAAATTGCTTATAAATTAAAACATATTTTTATTCAATATACGAGTATTATAAATATTTCTTTCTGTACAATTCATATTCATGTTTAGCTACACCAAATTCCAGACATATACTTGTACAATAACTGCGTTACCTTAAAAGGTGACCTGGTGGTCTAGGGGTAAGGTGTCAGACTTCTGCGCTGGAGGTCCGGGGCTCAATCCCCGGTCCCGGCACAGATTTATCTGATTGCCAAACCCTTCATTCACCTCTGACAAGACGTGTATTAATCACAACTTGTGAATGTGAGGAATGCCAGGCCTTCACCGTGGTTCGGATTCCAAGTTAAACTGTAGGTCCTCCATTTCATCTCACAAACACCCTACCATTACACATTAGCGTAAGTGCGTATAGCCCGAACGGGTAGTAAGACGCGGTGTTAATAATAATAACTTAAAAGCATGAAATTGCATTGATTAGAAATAATTTAATCAGTGTATATACCTAATAATTAAACATGTGTTTAAATAGTGCAATACAAATTTTATTGAAGCATGGCCTTAATAAGATGTTAGCCCATCATTTGCCTTAAATACATATTCAATCCTTGGAATTGATTCATACCATTTTTGAATACTCTCCAGTGAGATACTTTACCATTCTTCTAATCAAAACAAAAATATTTTGATCAGGATTCATGTCTCGAATCCTCGAGTATTCCCAAGGATTCAAGGCTCCTATCCTTAATATATATTCCAAGGATTGTATCTGTATTAAAGGAAAATGTTAGATCAACACTTTATTAAAAATAAATGTAACTAACCCGTTTCCCTGGTTCACATTTTTTGTTCAACCCCCCTTGTATATATCGATTTATGAATGTTCTCTCTACACCAACTCGGTATCAGAGCGCTAGAAATGCGAAGGAGGTCTTCACACACGAATAATTCCTCTTGTCGTGTTTCCCAGAGCCTCCATGTTATTTAAATGTGGCCCAATCACGCGACCCAGACAGAGAGAGAGAGAGAGAAACTCGAAAACGCAACGCTCTGTTATTCTGATGATGAATCACTAGGATTTTTTTTTCATATTCATGTATGTATATATGGACAGCTTAGTACGGATGTTGCAAAAAGCTATTTGTCAACGTTGGAAAATTCAGGACACGTGCAATACAGCCTTGCCAATGAAACAAGAAGAAAATAGTGAAATTTTAGATGATGCTTCATGTTTCACCCAAAGAAAGGATAAAAAAAATACACTTTTATAAGAAATCTTTATCCCGTACTTGTGGTCACGTGGTCTAAGACATCAGCCTCGCAATGCAATGTATTTATGCTGATTAGGGATAGTAAGATGCGAATCTCGGCTGTTGCCCTCCAGGTGGTTATCCACATGTTAATTCTCCCATTCTTTCTTCACAATATTGAGAATGAATTCCCTCTTAAGTTACCTTTCAAATCCATGCCCCCTTGATGATGCCGTTAATCAAATTAATGGTAAATGTACTAATCAAACCAGTGGTACAGGAAAATAGAAAGGGGTAAAAAGTATAATTTTTACCCCCTTTTCCCCACCAAATAATATAGTAAAATATTTATATAGTTTAAAGATCTTGTTGAAGCAAGATACAAAGTTCACACTAAGTTAACATAATAAAAATAAAATGTGCTTAGAGCACACACTGTTTGAAAACTCTGATAGTGATACCAGCTGCATCAGATACTGCAGAAATAAGTTTTTCAATGCTTGTACAAATAAAAATCTATCTTTGCTTCACGATGAGGCAACGTAGACTAAATCACCCGTGTCTGCTTAATGCGTAACCTGAGAGGTTCAACAAGATTTAAATTGCAAAATTAGTTAGTGGTTTTATAGCTAGTAGCGAATATAGGGCAAAGGTGTATGGAAACCTACTTTAATTTTCAGTGTTTCATAATTTTTATTTGAGCCGCATCAAATAAAATTTTTCTTAATTTGCTATGTGTGTATTAATTCTAATGTTTGACATGACTAAAATAAATGAGAAAAATGCACAATGGAGCCGTTATATATACAGGTATTCCTCATTTATACGCTATCTCACTTTACGCGTTTTGCTATAACGCGATTCAAACAAAGTAAAAATAATACTTGGTCGGCTGTAACTTCGCAGTCACCCTGTGCGGTGGTGCTGTGACCTTGTGTACGCACATTCCAGTGAAGACAAAGATCTTCACTGTACAGTTTGGTGTTAGGGGGGTGGTATTGACAACATTGGAGATACATGGGCAGAAGTTAAACAGTCCTGTATGAAGGGAGTTTGGAAAAATATTTGGCCTGAAGTTTCTGAGTCTCATGATTTTGATCCTGAGCATGAGCTTTCCAATTCAAGACATAACATCGTTGACATAGCAATATGTTGGATTTGAGGATATAGATCAGGCAAATGTGGATGAATTGCTCCAATTCCACTCAACAGAACTCACCAATTAAGATCTAGAAATGGAGAATGGCATAAAGGATGAAGAGGAAGAGCCTTATGTTGTTGAGCCTATCAAACAACTTCAACAAAACAATTTGCTGATTTATTTAAGCTCATTGACAGTGCAATTAGAATCATTGAAGAGAATGAGCCTAACAAGGATAGAAGCACCAAAGTTGCCCCCAAATAATACTCTATAGAGAGAGGAAGAATGCTTCCCGTCAAATGATTATTGACCATTTCATCAAACAAATTGAAAATTGTCAGTGTAAAGACCCAGGGCCTTCACGACAGCAAGAGCTTACCATCCCAGGTCCTTCAAGGGAGCAAGAGCCTACCATCCAAGGGCCTTCAAGAGATCAAGAGCTCACCATCCAAGGGCCGTCAGAAGAGCAAGAGCCTACCGTCCAAGGGCCTTTAAGAGAGTAAGAGCATACTGTCCAAGGACATTCAAGAGAGCAAGATCCTACCGTCCAAGAGCCTTCAAAAGAACAAGAGCCTACCGTTCGAGGGCCACCAAGAGAACAAGAACCTACCGCGCAAGGGCCTTCAAGAGATTAAGAGCTTACGTCCAAGGGCCTTCAAGAAAGTAAGAGCCTACCATACAAGGGCTGTCAAGAGAACAAGATACTACCGCCCAAGGGCCTATAATAGATTAAGAGCCTACCATACTAGGGCCATCAAGAGAGCAAGAGGTTACCGTCCCAGAGCCTTCAAGAGATCAAAAGCCTACCGTCCAAGAGCCATCAGGAGAGCAAGATCCTACCATCCCAGGTCTTCAAGAGAGCAAGAGCCTACCATCCCAGGGCATTCAGAGAGCAAGAGCCTTCAAGAAAGCAAGAGAGTGACAATCCAGGTTTGCCAGATCCAGTTAATTTATCATGCGATTGAAGATTAACAGTAAGTATACTTGTAGAATTGTATTAGGTGAATTAATTAAAAATTGCATTTGTTGACAAATTTCATGGGATTTAAGATTGACCACCCATAGTATTGTACTAGTTAGATAAATTAATAAAAATTGCATTCATTTACAAATTTTAGGTTTCTATTTACTTTTTCACTATCTCACCCATGTTAAAATCAATTCCCTTTACGTGTTTTCGTGTTATGCGAGTATTTATCAGAACCAACCGCCCGCGTAGTGAGAGGGACAGCTGTATTACATTTTTCTGGTTTTTTTTTATCTCAAAAATGTTATCCCCTCTAAAAGCACATGATTATTTTACTCTCCCCCACCAAATAAAAACGTTCCTGCACCATTGAATCAAACAAATCTATGTTTTTTGATGTCCAGAAAGAATAACTGCAAGTTTAGTAACTCTATGACCGATCTCATTCAAGTATTCCATTAAATAAACACGTGTTTTAATGCGCCTTATTACACATAAATAATTGAATCCCTGGAGGGTATTCAGCTCAAATTATTGCTGTCCTAGTTTACGTAGGTTTGTATGTAATGCCATTATATAACATTTTACTTACAAATTTCACATTAAGCAGTTCAAGATAATTAAATAAAGATTACAAGAACTGTCTTTATCTGTTTAAAATTTGATAAACATTAGAAGCGTTTAGGAACTTTTCTAAGTTTAAAATGAAACCTTTTAAAAGACGTTATTAGTGGATGCTCAACTCGTTGATCCGTTATGTAATCTTTTCAACCATCCTCTCCTCTTTCTCTCCTCCCTCTCCCTCATTCCACCCCATCCACCCTCACACCCCAGGTAAACAAGAGCTCTATGAATCCACCCTTTAGCAAGTGTCAATAGAGGCCAAGCACCTCCGGTCTCATCCCCCAATTTCTCCTTTACCGATATTTTTCTAAGTGTTGACAGAGTCTAGGGGCAGATATCCTCAGGGGATGATCCAATGAGTAAAGGGTAGAAATATCCTGATTAACCTTGAGTCAAGTTAGGAATCTATCAGGCCACCACGGATTTTGGTTTTAATATTCTATTAGGGGTTTGTGCGATTATATTGTAATTTACAGACTAAGGCTATATTAGTACATGTTTAGTAAACTAGCTTAACCTCATACAGCAACATTTATACTACCCAAGTGTATCCATTCCCAATAAATTTGCATGGGCTAAGTTTTTTTACTGCACCCCACATACTACCCACCCGGCTTTCCGTATTCAACTACACAAATTTGGGATGTATACAAGGAAGAAAAAATTTAGAGGAATCATACAAGAACTTTCATTAAAGGAGGGTGGGAAACCATTTAGGAAAACATCCTCAATCCACCCTGATGGGATATACTAATAGCCCAGCCGGATATTGAGGTGGAGGGAGGCGGTAAGTAACACGAGCTAAGCCCTATATTTTTGTAGTTTTAACTTTTTTTCTACTCAGTAAATATAATATAACTATTTACATCAGTATATACGCTTAGTTGGATTTTCTATACATAAGTTTGTAATCGCTGACATTTCTTGAATGTTTGTCATGGGTCATCCTGGAAATTCGATGATAGCTTTTTCTCTTCATTTATAATGTTTTTTGGTTAAATACCAATTATCATAGTAGACATGGAAGAACTGTTGATATTCTTATGAATATAAAATAAAACTAAACGCCAGCCATTATTTTATTTATTTTGACCAAAAATAAATTTGCTATCAAAATTGCAAAAATGCTGTCGCGTAGCAAAAAAAAACCAACATAATTTGTTCAGTATGTATACAAATATTTTATGCTGCTGTATTTCTCGTATCCTTGACTAAGGGGTGATATTAATCTGCCGTTTGTTTAGAGCAGGGCTGTCCAACTTGAATTGAGCAAAAGGCCTCATTTTATATTACTATACAATGTGTGGGACGCACACGTGGAAATTAGGTATATACACTATCTACAATTTTTTGTGGTTAGCTAATATATATTACAGTTAAAGAATTATTATATATTTGTGATATTAAAAAGTATTATTATATATTAGTATAATTGATATACAGTACAGAACAGTACAGAAAATAATACATAAAATAAATTTTCTACGATAGGTTGATCATGTTTAAGGAACTCCTGGATAACGTTATATTAACTTTTCTAATGCGTCGTGGGGCACCAATTGGACAGCCTGGTCTAGAGAGCCCTGGTTTCGACTTCAGGATGGTGTTATATTTTTGTAGGATGGTTTTATAGTACTTTTTTAGGTACTTGTGAATGGATATTGTTTTTGTGTTCAAAAAGCGCATTTTAAATACTCCAATAAAAATAAATTACCTAGCTATTGAATTCATGGTGCCAGGAAGCTATATTTAACACTGCGCTGCTGTCGTAGATTGATTTAATTTGTAAGTCATGTTAGGAATTATTACTCTTGTGCTTGGAATGCCAATGATAACAAGGCTAAAACGAAATAAAATACATAAGATCGGTTAATATATAAGTTTTATGATTTAGCTAGCCTTAGTAAAAAGTCTTTGAGAGTTACTTATAACATAATTTAAAAAATATTAAAATCTATTAAGGAATAATTGAAATATTTTACGAGAGCATTAATTATTAAAACAAGGCAGCTAAATATTAAATATTTAGTGTATATATATATATATATATTATTTTATATATATTATTCATATTTGAGTTGAATCTTGTCTGAAACCTTAAGTGGCTAATTTAGCGTGAGATGATAAAATTAATACAACGCAAAAACTTTGAAACGAAAGAAGGGGGAAGGGAATGTGACTCCTTTTAATTTTCTGAAAATGTCTCTATCAATATAAGCCCATCAATATTTCCATCAACTCTCTACAAAGAGCTAGGGACCGATAAAAAATAGAAACTTTTAAAATTAATTTTAGATTTTTACTTTCTCATATCAAGAGAAAGTATTGTAATCGTGAACATTTTCGACGTCGAGATTATGATGAATATTCACATTTTATTTATGTCCAAATCCAAAAAAGTGATTTTACAATTCAGTATGTCTGTCCCTGCCCACAATCTGATGGATTTTGTTCAAACTGGGTATTTAGATGTTCTAGGGCAATACCTCAGGATTTTTTTTAATTTTTAACTAGACATAAAACTAAGGGTAGTTAATGTCGAGTAAATTTGTAATTCCAATTTTTTTTTAAAATGTCTGTAGCGATTCTGTTTAAAATAAACATCTACAAAGTGTTTTACCTCAAAAATAGCACTGTATTATTGTATTTTGGGTATAAATTCGTTAAAGGGTAGTTTACTTAAGATTGATTTCCAAACATTCTAAATATTTCAAATACAGTTATAACGATTTTGTTTAAAATATTTATCTGGGAATTCTTGACATAACAAACAAAACTGTATAGTTGTTATTCACTGTCTAATGTCTGTCTAAGATAATTAGTAAAGCTCCAAGTAAAGCGACTGTTTATCAACACACTATGAGAAAAGATTAAAATAAGCCACAACATTTTTTTAAGAAAATAAATATTGAGTATATTACTATTTTTTTATATATTTAAAATCGCAAAACGTAATTTAATTATGTGTTTGAAAAACAATGCATTATTTAAGAATGTGTCCTATTTTTTAAAAATATTGAGAGGGATATTTTGTCACTAAATGTTTAAATAGTTAGGAGAGACAGTTAATTTATTTCCTTTTCCTATGGGGGGGGGGGGGGGGGAGGGGGCGGTAACAAGATGACGAAGCAGAGTCCCTGGTCTAAACAAGGGGAAAAAAAGAATATTCTAGTACTTTCTTCACTGTTTGAATTTGTCACGTTCTCATTGGTGCAAATTCAAATAAGATGAAGAGGGGTGGGATGTAATTACAGGTAATTATCGGTCTAACTAAGGTGTTAAATAGGGTTAGGCCGAGAAAACAGGGGTACTTTTGTTGAAAAATCATGCAGGACTCATGCACCTTTGTAGCGCTGTGTGATAATAATTGTGGGAGGATTTTGTTTACATTTAGACAATACTATTTTGCAAATGTAATAGGAGTCAAGCTTATTTTTCAAATTATAATTTATTTAAACAGGTGTAATTATGTTAAGTATATCATTATTAAATTTTGAAAGCAACATTGCAAGGCTATACTATTTACAATTATTAAATATTAATTAATCCACAAGTCAATAAAAGTATAATCAATTAATATTTACACTATGTTATCACTATTTTAACGGCTAAAATAATATATAAAAAATGAACGTAACAATATATGTAATTATTTTTTTAGTTGTGTTCATAATTAATTTTAGTAAGGAGTATTAGACGTATAATTATTTTTTCTGAAAGACAAGTACAGTACATCGTTAGATAGATCCCGAAGCAGCTCTTCCTACAGTACTGTGTATGACATTGCCTAACCACCATTGACACATGAATCAATCATTATCAGCTGCTGGTGGAGTTAGTACCCCGTGAGATAGTGTTTGACGCAACTATTTCTACAGTTTTGTATGTAGCATTGCATACCCTACAATAGCACAGGGGATATCATATGCTGGGTATATTTAAAAACATTGTATCCGCGCGTTTTATAGTAGACTGTTTTAAATATATTTTTAATATTGAAGATACAGTTTCACAACAAATCCAACTCTAAACGTTAAATTCATTAAATTCAATGTTTTCAATGTTATTTATGGTAAAATTAATTTTACTTTCAAATCAAAATTCCGTATAAATAAAGTAAATGGAAAAGTGAGTAAAATGAATACACTTTACTTTAATTTTAATAAATTTGGCTTTAATTATCCTCTTGCCTAATATTAGAAAATAGAATCACTAACATAATAATTCTACTGATGAGATAATCAGTTTGTCCCTTATTCAGGCCCACACATGTTTAATTATTTTATATAAATAATAATTGGGAACTGAATATTATTTGTATTAAATGTTTGTTAGATAATCAATATATACATATGTAAAGTATAATCCAGACTATCCAACCGTCGATTAACCAATATTTCGTTTTATCCGACATATTATATGTAACGCACTATTGGTATAATTTCGCCGCAAGGAAGTGAAGCAAAGATGGAGAACAAACTTCAATCGCCTTTTTTTTTAAAACAGTGACTTTTTCATTTGGCATACTACATCATATAATAAAAGTTGCACTTAATTTATTTATATATAAATCCTTGGTTCTGTTTGCATGTATCAAATAATAGTCTTGTAATCTATTGCTTAATTTATATTATAGAGTAATTACTAATCCTATTTTTATATATACTCTGCACTTCCATTTAACTTTGATTTGTTTCTTTCCAGCCTTTAACCTTGTTTACGTATTATCTGACATTTCAGTTATCCGACCCTCCCCCCCCCCCCCGGTCAATCCCGTTTAGGTAGGATAATCGGGACTCTACTTTATATAAAATATGTATGTATATAAAAGGCGTATTTTTTCTGATGATGTTCCGGTGACCTTAAGCTTAAGGTTTCTTTCTTCAAGGCCAGCGAAGCATAATAAAAAGGTCGCGGGGTAGTGTGGGCGTTGTTCGTGATCAGTAACACCTCCGAGGGAGATTAATGAAGAGCTCTTAGACACGGAAACACTTAGCAATGATGCCCCCCCCCCCCCCCCCCCCCCACTTACCTACAATCTCTACAATCTAGTCAATGATAGCCCCTCAATGAAATCACGATACCTAGATTTGTTAGTATTTTTTATGAGAGCTACTGTGTTTATAATTTTTTAAATAATAACCAAAGAGAAATGTTATATATAGGATTTCAAACAAAGGCCTACATAGGTGCTAGTTATATTATATACATATATTCACATATATTTACATATTGGGAAAATGATTTATATATATATAATTATTAATACAATTGATTTTATATATATATTTATAAATATGTAGGGGAAAATGAATTATATATATATGTAAATTAAATATGTATGTAAATTGATATTATATATATAATCAATTATTTTCCCCTACTTTCCATAAAATGATATGACCTTGTTCTAAAAGAACCATAAAAATAAAACACAAATAGTGAAAATTGTATATATATTTTTAGTTATGTTTGGCTTAAAAAAACAGAGCTAATTTAACCTGATACCCGCATCGGTAGACATATGGACTAAACGTCAAGTTCGTATAGTCTGATTTTCTGGTGATGGGGAGAGGTTGGTTAGAATCTCGGCTGGACGTAATCAAGGTGTGTTTTTTTCCTAAATTGTTTCCCACGTAAATGCGCGTACATTTTTTTTAGGATTTACTTTCCTCGTTTATTTAAAATTTGCGGATAGCCAGGTTGGGTAGTAAGACTCGATGAAACAAAACTTGACCTAAAAAACAGAGCTAATTCTAAACACCAGCCCTAGAGTAAAAAAACACGACTATCTAGGATTCTAGGTGATTGAACGGAGAGGCACATAAGTATTGAATGAATTTAGACAAAGTCGGGAATCAAAACAGTGCCTTCAAAGACTTGTGATTGTGCTGCTAGACAAGCCACAGGGAGTGGGCACAGACCCCGATCTTATATTTTACTCCCCCCCCAAACACACCCTAGACACCCTTTATCAACCCTCCACCCCTACGCGGTGCTTTTGAAATGGAATCGTCCGCCTCGCTTCTGGGCTATATCGATTGAGACTTAGCAGCGCTAGTCTGGCATACAAGGAGGGAAGGTGGGGTTGTTTTTATGCGCGGGGGCGTGGGTTGGTCTGATAGGGCACGGGGTGGGAAAAGGGGGACAAGGACCCCCTACATCTTAGTCTGACTGGCGGATTCCTTGTGACCACAAGGCTGGAATGAATGTGGACGGGAATGTGGGGGAGTTGTTATTCCCTGACGTTATGCCTAGTTATAAAGGAAGATATCTGGCTTAGTTACTGATACTCTGTTTCAAGACCATATAGACTCTTCACCGGTGGCCAAGCAGTCTATGGGTCAGGCTCGCATTACGTTTGACCACTGTCGGGTGGAAAGAGAGTTCCAGTTTTTACCCGGTTGTTTTCCCACATGTGATTCTGTACTGTGGATTTTTCATCCCCTCTCCATGCTAATGTGATTACAATTTTCCCTAAAATAGCCTCCTCATCCCCACCCTTTAGTTTAAGATTTGTTTCACCTTTTACTATTCGGGCTATCCTCACTAATCAAATAGGGTAAGGAAGGTAAAACTTAAAATAAATGTACTAGAATTTGCGTGGAGGGGAAATACTCAGTACAGATGGTTGGGAATCGAACTCCAACCTAATCTTCAAAAGTGAACCAGATGACACTGACGCCTTTGTCCACGTATTCACCAGTGCGGGTGAAAGACATCTTAGAATGATTGATAGTACATTAACACGTTTGAAAATAAATTACTAAATTATTTAATTTTTGCAATGATTTAAAAAGGTGTTTGTGTAAGCAATCTTGATTATGGACTTTATTAAATGAGTAATTACCATAACCATCAACTAAATAGCACTCTGCGGCCTTTATTTACAAACCAAAGATATAGTTAAAAAAACAATTAATTGTAGAGTTAAGCACACGGGCTATTAACTACTCAATCCAAGAGTGAAGGATGAGGAAGGTGATTAGAAGAAAACGTACTTTTTTTTCTCTAAATATCGATGTTGGAACTTAACCCTTTCAAAAGAGAACAATTTAAAATATATGTGGGTTGTATATATTTGGGACTGTTTCTGGGTAAAGTGGTCAGAGTTCTTGGCTACAGATCTAGAGATACCAGGTTCGATCCCTTTTTCTGTGAAGCAGTGGGGTCGAGAACAGGGTCAACTCAGACTCGTGAGAACAAATGAGGATTTACTTGAATGAAAAAGTACCGGTTCCGGTCCATAAAACTGAGCTTAATGACCGGGGAGGGTTGTTGTGCTGACTACATGACAAAATATTAGTATATCTTCGCCAACAGAAGGTAGATATGGCTCGATTACGGGCTAACGCAATGGAGTTCTTGGGGGAAAATATATGTATACAGATTTTAATCTAACTTTTTGGACATTATTTTTATGGTAAATGGACTAAACGTAGTTCCCGTCTAGTATAAGTTTACCAGTGATCGAAAATGTTAGGGTCAAATATCAGCCGAGTGTTCTGAAGGTTTTTTCCCCTCCTAAATGATTACCTACTCCCCCCTCCCCAAGAAAATTCAGCTACAGCTTCTATCAAACTCCACCTACTCATCCATATCCCATTAGTGTAATTAAATGGGGATAACCCTGATGGACCGTATTTGGCTGTAAAACAAAACCATAAGATCATTTTTTTCCCTAGCAACACTATTATATCCGTTCGGGTTTACTCTTATGCACTAATTAGGCATGTTGATGGTTTTAGGGATCAGGGGGATATTTTAGAGGAAGTGTACACACATTTGCATGGAGAGAGAGTGGAAAACCAATTTTGGAAAACCACCCTCAGGACACCCGGCCAAGATTCGAACCTTGATATCTCAGTCATCAGTAGTCTAGTCTACTGCGAGAGTAACGCCTTAGACCATGTGGCCACCAAAGCGTGTCATTATAATTTATCCCATCAAATTACACTGTGAGTTCAACGTAATTCCCTGTACCCTTGAGTGACCGCACCCATTGCTGCACCCACACCTCGATGATCACTATTCAGTAGTGGGTAGAGCAGTGGGAGATACCCGCTCTCGCTATTTGTTGTTTTCAAGGGATGTGTATGTGTGGGGGGTGAGAGGGGAAGGGAGAGAAAGAGATGGGAGTGCCGCACTGACAATCCTAGACGAGAATCTAGAGATGAAGGTTCGAAAGAAAAATAGAAAAAACACCAACTATGGATATAAAAAAATAAGCATGAAATGTTATTTAATTATAATATTTTTAGTCTTTTCCATATAAGATTTTTAAAATTTTTTTACATCTTCAGAATGTTTACTAACTGAGCGAAGTAAGGTTCCGTTTTAACCTGAGCATTTGGCATATCGTCTGTATGTCTATCTGTTCAGATCTTTACCACGTAGTAACAAGTGGTGCAGGAACGGGGGGAGGGGGGGAGGGTACGGGGGTAAATTTTACCCCCTCCAAAAAATAATAAAACTTCGAGATAATGTAAAGATCTTGTTGAAGATACAATGTTCACACTATGTTAACATAATAAAAATAAAATGTGCTTATATTACACACTGAAGAGATTTTGAAAACTCTGATAGTGATACAAGCTACATCAGCTACTGCAGAAAAAAGTTTTTCAATGCTTGGACACATAAAATCTATCTTCGCTCCACGATGAGGCAATGTAGACTAAATCACCTGTGTCTGCTTGATGCATACCCTGAGAGGCTCAACAAACTTGAAATTTGCAAAACTAGTTAGTGGTTTTATAACTAGTAATGAATATAGGGCAAAGGTGTTTGGAAACCTAATTTAATTATTAGTGTTTCATAATTTTTAGTTGAGCTGTATCAGATATAATTTTCCTTAATTTGCCTTGTGTGTAATAATTTTAATGTTTGGCCTGCCTAAAATAAATGAGAAAAATGGACAATGGGACCGTCAAATATTACATTTTCCTAGTCTTTTTTTTATCTATAAAAGCCCATGATTATATTTGCACCCCTCCCCTCAACATAAAAACGTTCCCGCACCACTGGCAGTGACTTTTAAATTCGTTAATAAATTTTAAGGACATTTTGGAGGGTTATTCTTTGAGCCTAGGACAAACAATTTATGTACAGGATTTTCCATCTGGTTATCTGCTTCAATATGGCGGTCAAGCAGAAGGTTTTTTGTTTAATATCTCAAGTTATTTTAATCTATAATTCCAAGCAATTAATAAAGTACGTAGGGCAGTGGTTCTCAAACTGTGGTCTGTAGTGGTCTGCCAACTGGTCCGCACATGGTACCACAAGAAAATGAATAGTATTACACAATCGTATTTGCTGTCTCAAATGGTCTATTATAGTTTGAGACTAAACTCTCAAAAATAAGTAATTAATAATCTAACCTCAAATGAGCTTTATTATACTATCATGTAAAGACTTACAAGATACCGTATCCATGTTAAACAAATCTTAATGCAACTTTTCGAAAATTACCTAACGTTAAGCTATTCTTTATTTGAGGGGTTGAATAAGAATCAAAACAATACCCCTAAGACGGAAATAATTGTTTTTGGGTTATGGAGCACATATTCATAATTATCTCGAGTTAGAAATTTGTCAAAGTTACAATATTTGTTATCTTTATTAGAAAGTAAAAGTTGAATCAAATCAAATCAATTAAATCAAAAGAGTACAATATTGACTGGCTAACTCCGCTAAGTCAACTACACTTTGTCATACAAGTACAGTTCAATATTCATCGGAAGAGCCGACATTAGTAAATATTTTACTAAATTATTAGTGCTGTACTATCAATAATAGATTATATCAAAAGTGACAAATCATATGACTTTAATTGAAAATAGATTTAGTATGGTTTCTTGCTGTCAGCTAAGGCTCTTCCTATGAAATTTGGGCTTCAATATGTATATGTAACAAAGTTATATGCTTTCTTTACAGCTTGACAAACACTTTCCTTAGAAAAATTCCTACTTCAACAAGTGACAGGTGGGTGGTTTGCTACTGGGAATAGTTTGAGACACACTGATCTGGGACATATTATGTATTTTTAAATGTTGACATAGATTGCGAGACTGACGTCTTAAATCAATTAGTGAAACAATATTATTATTATTATTATTATTTACGAATAGTATTAATTAGTTTTCTGTCTAACTTTATCACCAAGGAAAAATATCAACTTAAAATCCAAGGAGAAGTTAGAGGAGAAATTTCAACTTGATATCTAAAGAGAAATGTTACGACTGTACTAACGATAAGAACATGGAGGTAGCGAGGTCTACTGTTCACAAAACTACTAGTATTTATCTAATAATAATAATAATAATACCATTTGAATTTTGATAGAATTTTTACCATGGATTGTATTAGGGTCCGTTCTTAAATTATGTAAAGGTTTTTATTGGGGGAAATGGGTGGGGTCAGTATTTTCTTATGTTTTATTTTGGGGGTGGGTACTGGCGTTAGGGGGAACAAAGATATATCTTCCCTTACCTTCCCAACTTTCTTATTCTTTTCACTATAAAACAATGTATTATTTTTATTTAAGAACTCCCGCTTTACCCATCCTGTCAAGTTATCCACCTTTAGCTAGGATACTTTAGGATGATGCAATCACCAGAATTTATGTTAGCTGTATTGTAACTAGAGGTAAAATCATCACATTGATTATTGAACTCTAAGAAAGGCTAGTGTCAATAATGTATTTATTCGCATATACTTTAATTACATTTAATATGTAGGCCTAGTTTATGAAATAAAATCCTGCTCTACCCAAACTTGATTTAGAAGCAGGGACATAATAAGTCTATAGTTTCCATTTAATCACAAACTCATCTAAAACGCTCCTCCTCCCGTCCCAGTTTGATATGATAATCTTTGTCACTTTGTCCAGGTCAACAATATCGAGTATGTTCTGTTGGACATAACACAATGCTACGTGAATAAATAATTTCTGTGTCATTCATAGTTGACCGCATGTACAATTTCAGTTTTAGCAGAGCACTGAAGCCCCTATCTGCTTCACAGCTAGATGCTGGAGACACTCGCAAGACGCGGACAAGATTTTCAAAATTTACAAGCGACTTCTAACATACCTTTTTAATTTTAATTTTCATTAATAGAAGGCTTCCCTAACATCGTCCAAGCAAGCAACCTGATCTTGAATTTTCTGCACGAAAAGTCGCATTCTACTTCTAATATCTAAGAGTCGATTTCAGGGTATTTTTATACAGTTATCAAAATTTTGGTGGGGTGGTGGGACGCGTCCCCGAATCCCCATAAGCCATGACGCCGGTGGGGCTGGGGCAGGTGCCTCAGAATCCATCCTACGTAATGTTTTTTTAAATCAATGTTTATGGTGAGACACAATCTACACCTAATTTTACTGCAGTTAAAGTATTCTAAAATTTCATATCTCGCTTTGTTATCAATTCTTATGTTTAAAAATAACTAAACAATTAAAATGAGCTAACTTAATCAAGTCGTAAAAAATTACGTAAAATAAAGGGGAGGAGGGTGAAGAAAAATCTTACGATCCCTTACATGGGGTGTCGAAAATTATGAAAAAAAAAAAGCCTTACGTAACTTAAGGCCAGCCCCTTATAATGTAGCCAGAGAGATCGGCACCTCTGTTCAGCGACCAGAGAATATATAGCCTGTGGATGTGGGTGACATAATGTTGGCTTGGAGAGTGCGAAAGGAGAGGGGAAGGGGGAAGGATGGTCCAGCATTGATCCATCCGCTAGACTCCCAAGCTCTCTCTCTACCCGCCATCATACAGCCTAGGTTCGAGTGGTTAGAGGGATAGATAGAATACCAGGTCTAGAGGATAGAATATCAGGCCTAGAGGGATAGAATACCAGGTCTAGAGGGATAGAATACCAGGTCTAGAGGATAGAATACCAGGCCTAGAGGATAGAATACCAGGTCTAGAGGATAGAATATCAGGTCTAGAGGATAAAATACTAGGCCTAGAGGGATATAATACCAAGTCTAGAGGATAGAATACCAAGTCTAGAGGATAGAGTACCATGTCTAGAGGATAGAATACCATGTCTAGAGGATAGAATACCATGTCTAGAGGATAGAGTACCATGTCTAGAGGATAGAATACCAGGTCTAGAGGATAGAATATCAGGTCTAGAGGATAAAATACCAGGCCTAGAGGGATATAATACCAAGTCTAGAGGATAGAATACCAGGTCTAGAGGGATAGAATACCATGTCTATAGGGATAGAATACCAAGTCTAGAGGATAGAATACCAAGTCTAGAGGATAGAATACCAAGTCTAGAGGATAGAATACCAGGTCTAGAGGGATAGAATACCATGTCTATAGGGATAGAATACCAAGTCTAGAGGATAGAATACCAAGTCTAGAGGATAGAATACCAAGTCTAGAGGATAGAATACCAGGTCTAGAGGATAAAATACCAGGCCTAGAGGGATATAATACCAAGTCTAGAGGATAGAATACCAAGTCTAGAGGATAGAGTACCATGTCTAGAGGATAGAATACCAGGTCTAGAGGATAGAATATCAGGTCTAGAGGATAAAATACCAGGCCTAGAGGGATATAATACCAAGTCTAGAGGATAGAATACCAGGTCTAGAGGGATAGAATACCATGTCTATAGGGATAGAATACCAAGTCTAGAGGATAGAATACCAAGTCTAGAGGATAGAATACCAAGTCTAGAGGATAGAATACCAGGTCTAGAGGATAGAATACCAGGTCTAGAGGATAGAATACCAGGTCTAGAGGATAGAATACCAGGTCTAGAGGATAGAATACCAGGTCTAGAGGATAGAATACCAGGCCTAGAGGGATAGAATACCAGGCCTAGAAGATAGAATACCATGTCTAGAGGGATAGAATACCAAGTCTAGAGGACAGAATACCAGGTCTAGAGGAATAGAATACCAGGTCTAGAAGATAGAATACCAGGTCTAGAGGAATAGAATACCAAGCCTAGAGGAATTTTGTTTTAATATAGTTATTTCGGGGGCTAGAATAGTTTAGTATGGTTATTTATGGGCGGGTATGTTCTTAAGAGAAGCGGAGGTTTACCCTCCTTCAACAAATGTTTAAGAATTGGGTATCTTTACAAGTTATTTCTAGGCGTTTTTATGGTAGAAATAATTTAATTGTACACCAAAATTACACAAATATATAACTTTATAAAATATTTCACCTTTAAGCTATAGGTAGTAGCTAATCTTATCTTAAGATTTAGTTTGGTAAATATTACATGCCATGCGTAACAGTCTGGGAGCACTCAAATTTCGAGCCTAAACCCGAAAATTTAATAGGTTCTACAAATTTGAGCTTGTAAAAATATATTGTGTGTGTGCGGGACAGCATTTCTTATGAGGAATGCATCCTGTACTCTCTTATATACTTGTCTGGATTTTTTTAGTTACAGTGCGATTGGAATATACTAGTGTTACTGTAAAAAATATTAAAGCTTTTGTAATTTCAAAACGATTTTAAAAAAATCGAATAATACAGTTTTATTCAATTCAAGCTCGACTCAACTCGACAGTCAGGAGATTTCCTAGAAGCACGCGCACACATACACGCTAGCACGTTTAGAAAACAACAAAACCCTTGTACAGTCTGTATCTATATCACGCGAAGATTAATTAATTTAAAAACACACACACATCAGTATTAGAATTGAAAGCTCTTTGAGGGATAATATTCTAAACCAACGATCTAGACCAGAAAAAAGCAATTTTTGTGCTTTATGTTGATGCTCTGTGTTGACTTTTTTGTAATTACTCCGTTACACATCAAGGCTAGTAACGGCCTAATCTAAAGGACATGGACGAGAAAGCTTGTTAAGAGGAAGTGCATTCACATTAGTGGGAAAATGGGATAAACCACTTCCAGTGCCCTCAGCCATAATTCAAACCTCAAATCCACGTGACCCTGCAATCCAGTATATTGCGAGATTACCTCCCAAATTAAGTTGGCTTTAAAGATGTTTGCTGATCCAACTCAACTTAGAAAGTTTGTTTCATAGTCATGTAATGAGCTAGCCCAGAGTTCGAAAGTGTAGGCTACCACATCAATGGGTGCGTGGCAAAAAGCGCCATTCTCGTCTTGGCTGGTATCGGGGAGTTCAGGGTTTAAATCCTCGCCATTCTGAGGTAGTGGTTTCCCACTCTTCCTAAAAGACTGAAATGACGTCATAGAATGGGCGCTTTATTACTTAATTAAATTTTCCAAAATATGTTGGTCCTTTTGTTGTATGTTTTGAATCTATAGCAGTTGAGCGCGTGGACTGGGATACGAGGAATAGAATAGAGGAATGTTGTTCCCAGGCTGAACCCACCAAGTACTTCAAAAATATAATTTGGGTTTCTTGACTACTCTATAAGAAAATTTAAATTAATATACATCTTATTGTAGGCTATATACACTATATTTAGGTTTTTTTAAAGCTATGAATTATCTAAAGAAACAGGGGAAGCTTTGTGCCCTTTATGAAGGATACCTAGCCTAACCTAACATAGCCTAACTTAACCTAACAAAGAGTCCCAATGAAACAACCCCCCTCCCCCCAAAAAAAAAGACTAGCTATCCCTCGTGCCCTAGTCCATCTGCTCAAATGCTTCATAACTTATGTTTTATGGCTCTTCTAAGATTAGACTGTCTATTATGATTATCTTTAACTCCATTTATTGTCAACTTGTTCAAGTGGACGACCTACTAATGTTGCAGGACGTGGCCTTCATCAACCCCGCCAACGTGGTGTTCGTCTACATGTTGGTCCGGGAACTGGTCCAAGAGGACGACCTAGACTGCGAGCAGGAGCTACAAGCCGTCGTTCTCACCTGCCTCTACCTATCCTACTCTTATATGGGCAACGAGATCTCATACCCGCTGAAACCTTTCCTGGTTGAGGACAACAAGGAGCGTTTCTGGGACCGCTGTCTCCTCATCGTCGACCGCTTGAGCAGGAACATGCTGCGCATCAACGCCGAACCAGGTTTCTTTACAGAGATATTCACCGAACTGAAGGCCTGTGGTACCAACGCCGGCATCGTCACCACCACCATAGTCACGACGACGAAGGCGACCCCAGTCTGCTCAACCCCGCCCGACAGCAAGGCGGCCATGTTGGCGGCGATCCCAGCGCCCGCGGCGGTGGAGGAAAACACCACGGCGGCTTGACCGTGTCGCTACCGGTATTCCACGCTCCTAGTCAAACTCACTCTAGCCAAAGCAAGAGGCGGAAGCTGTAGAAGTCACCGCCATTGCCAGCAGTATGTGACGACCCTGTGACCGGGGTAACGGTTATTTTCTAAATAAATTTCTTTGTTAGGTTTTAATGAGCTACTCGGGGTACCTTCAAATACCGTGATACTTGAAGGAATCATGTATGTGTAGCAAAATAGTAGTTCATAGCCTCTTTTTTTTTTCATTTTGCCCTAACACCTTTCGATTCCTTTCTAACTTCATCAAACGAAAGCCAAACAATATTACGTTTTTCTATCAGCCATATTGTATTGTTGAGCTTAGAACACCCAAATGCTAAAGCCCAACATGTTTACACTCTGCCATTAAACTTCATAAACTGCTCCTTGCTTCACTAAGAAATACAGAATGAGTAGTAATTCTCGGATACGGACATTACTATATGATTAGATGGGTAAATATAAGTTGAAAACACTCTTTGCGAAAGATCCGTTCTTCCCATACCTTTAAAGAAAAACGACATAAATTTGATAATCAATGAATGAATACGAGGTCAGTATTGTGTAGGCATCGATGAACTGCAAACATGTAGAACACTGGGATATGGGAGCATCTGACAGACAAGCCTGACCTGCTGTACGCTGATCGATTACCCGGAAGATGTAATCCAACCGTGAATGTGTTTCGCCGTTTGGGATAGCGTCATCGGGCCACGTCCTGCAACATTAGTAGGTCGTCCACTTGAACAAATTGACAATAAATGGAGTTAAAGATAATCATAATAGACATTCTAATCTTAGAAGAGCCATAAAACATAAGTTATGAAGCATTGAGCAGATGAACTAGGGCACGAGGGATAGCTAGTCTTTTTTTGGGGGGAAGGGAGCGCGGGGGGGTTGTTTATTGGGACTCTTTGTTAGGTTAAGTTAGGCTAGTTTAGGCTATGTCAGGTTAGGCTAGGTATCCTTCATAAAGGGCACAAGATCAAATGGGACCAGATCCACGAATGGATGCAAGAGAGCCATGTAGCGTACGGGCAGCATGTGTTGAAGATACTGTAATGACTGTATTTCAACAGCAGCTCCCGAGACCTAGCACAAGCAATGCACATGTCTCAGGGTTTAGTTCTGCAGATATTGATATTGGGCACATTCTGTGGACTAATAAAGCCTGTTTCACACGAGAGGGAATGAATAACACCCATAACAATCATCTGTGGGAAAGTGCTAACCTGCAACACCATTCGCGTTCGTGCTTATCATCATCGGGCGTTAATGTATGGGCTGGTGTTGTTGGGAAAGATGCAATCAGTTCGTTTGGATGCCCACAGATACCGTCTGTTCCTTGAGATGGTTTTAACTGGACTTGGAAGATGTACAATTGCTTGTGCGACAGAGAATATGATATCGTGTGACGGCACACTATGCGGCACACTTGCGGTAACTACTTAATTAAGTCCACCCAACCGGTGGATCGGGCGTGGGGGGCCGGTGGAATGGCCACCAAGGTCACCGGGCGTCACGCCACTAGATTTTTTCTTGTGTAATCACCTCAAAAACGCTACCTGACGACCAAGGCCGTAGCTAGCCATAATTTAAGGGGGGGTGGGGTGGGGGAGATTGTTGGCACATCGCCTAATTGCTAAAGGCTAGGAAAAATTCTAAATGTTAAACAACTCTAGTAGCTATATGAAGTATTTTTTAAATTTTTTAACATACCACCATTACTCCCAAAGACTAGAAAAAAATCTTAATATTAAACACCTCTGGAAGCTCTCTGAATTGCTTTTTATGTTAACACAGCCCCTAAATTGTACTTGTGCCTTAATTTTGATATTGTTTGAACCATAAATAAAGTCATATATATTTTTTTTCACTACATTTCGTGAGGGGGGAGGGGTTGAAACCCCCCGACTGCGGCCTTGCTGACGACACATCACAGTCGACCGAGAACTGTGTGGAACGGTAGCGGGCGAGTTTACCGAATAGCAATTTTTCGAAATTCAATTATTGGAAGTTTAATTTTTCAAAAACAAATTTTTCGGACTAATAGTTTTTCGGAAAATCAATTAGGCGAAAATAAATTGTTCGAAATGCAGTTTTTCTAAAATCAATTTTTTGATCTAGAAATTCTTCGAACAAGAAGTTTTTTCGAAAATGAATCTACCTCAAATCTGTTTTTCAAAATAAATGTTTCAAAAAGGAGGTTTTCGAAATAAATTTTTCGAACGACAAGTTTGAAGTATAATCAAATTTTAGCCCATAGGGGGTAGGGTAGGGTAGGTGATTCCCAGTCCTCGATAAAATAGCTTCCGGCAAACTCGCAGTTCGCTAAATTGATTTTACGAAAAAAAATTAATTTGCAATTCGCAAAATTGATTCTTCAAAAAATAGATTGTTCGAAAAATTCATTTTCGATTATTTAACTGTCGAACAGTTGATTTTCGGTAAATTCACTTCGGGAAATTGATTTTCGAAAAATGTGGTTTTGACAAAATATTGTTTGGAAAATTTGATGGGTCAAAAAATTGATTTTCGAATCATTTATTTTCAAAAATTTAACTAGACCCATGAAAATAACATATATGTTTAATGTAAATTTCAGGCACAATGTTCCCACATCAACCCTATCTAATTTTAATGTTTTTCTCAAAAGTTATGCGAATAACGGATTTTTTTTTGCAAAGAATGTTCTCGACTTATATTTACCCACCAAACTATGTGGTACTTCCATGTCTGCAAATTACTATTCATCCTGTATATTTTGGAAATAGATATTCATATTACTAAAGGGGATTTCCCAGAAAATGGTTGGTTACTCACTAGGTTAATTTAAATAGACTATTGAATGATTTAATTAGGCTAATTTTACAGTAACATAAAAGGTAAACTTCCATCAGTAACTAGGATTACCCTTCAAAGAAAAACAAGATGGTATATTAAAAAAAAATTGTTTAAACCAGCCAACTTTGGATGAAAGCGTCTCAGGATAGGGTTGAATGGCGAACTTTCATACCTGCTGGTGGCCATGAACTTTCAAGTTCCTTAAGTTCGAATGGAAGGTTACGCGAAAAAAGGCCAGTGTTTTTTTTCAGTTTTATTGAAAAATTTATTTGGCAAAAATAAATAAAATATTGCTTTAGCACAAACATAGAGTTTAATTTTCTTCACATGGTGATAATAAATGTTGATGAATATCTGTCATGAGCATGGTGGAATTATCAAACAAATTTTTTAAATGAAGAGAAAAAATTGTCATTAAATTCCAGGACACCCTTGAAAGATATTAATAAAATGTTGAGGTCACGTGAATAAAATTAAATTCTAAGTTTGTACTGGAGCAATATTTTATTTATTTTGTCCAAAAAAATACTTTGCCATAAAACTACAAAAACACTAGCTTTTTCTCAAGTCCTATTCATTCCACCTTAAAGTCAAGCAAATTAGTTATGATCAGCTTTTTACATGGACAAACAGGTGTTGACTTTCGGTGATAGTTTTATAAGCATAATGTTCAGTAGCATATATTTATTCTTTGGTTCCTTCCAACATATTTTTATGCTTTGTATATATGACTTGATAAGTTATTGATAATGAGAAAAGTTGTTTAAGCGTGTTACACAAATAAAATTCAAAATTATGATCGATTTTAAAACGCAACATATATAAACCTTTATTGGTATAGTAAGTATATTTTAACAAGGAATGACCCGCCTCGGTGGCGTAGTTGGCTAACGCGCCAGTCGTGTTGAGCTAGGCCACCAAGGACGGGGAGATCAATGTTCGAATCTCGGTCAGGTGAACTAGGATTGGGGGGGGGGGGGTGTTTCCTAAGTGGTTTTCCACTCTCCCTCCACGAAAATGCGGGTTCACTTCCTCTAAATTCAACCTTCCCAATTCCTAATCCATTAGTGCAATTAGTACTTAAGCGTATAACCGAAATGGGTAGTAAGACGCGGTGCTAAATAATAATATTAATAACAACAACAAGGAATGCATAAGTGTTAAGGGACAATTTATAGGTTTAAAAGGACAGCTTTGAAGCTTTTGATTCATGCCCATCTCATGTACTATGAAATTTCTACCCAAATTTGTCCCATCACGTACACTCGAATATTTGTAAGGTACTATTAAATAGACATTCTTTTTATTTGTCCCATCTCATGCACTTGATTTTCACATATAGTGTAATGAGTAAGAATAGCTCAATGACTTTGAATCACTCGCAACTTTTCTACTCCCTCTACCCCTCTTCTAGGGCTAAGTGTTCAATCTCTCGTGCACTAGGGTAGGTCCACATCACTGTGTCATCTTCAACCCCCATTCCTCTCCTTTAATCAATTCCACGTCCAACCTAGATTCGTTAATTAGAAATTATGCGTTATGGAGGTTGTTCCCACTTCAAAAAGAGTGGAAAAGTCACTAGCGATTAAAAATCGTGAGAGAGAGATGGGAAAAATTCAGGTAGAAATTACCGAGGTCGCGAGATGGGAGGTCACCGAAGCTTTTGGGTAACCAAAACCCTCCCAACAATTTTTAGATGGAAGTATATTGGCAAACTAAACATATTCAAGACTATAAAAAGGATCAATTGCGCTTGTTTTTCAAGAAATTGCATTTGCCTTGTTAATTTCTTGCACGCTGTTCAAAATTTTGTATGATCAAAATAATATTTTGTTTTTGTTAAAACATACTTTTTTAAAGATACCAGGAACCTTAGGGTTTGTAGAGAAGGTGTCATTAACTTAAGGACACAATGTGCCCCTCTGAGGTGGCCTTAGATAGTGAAATGCAAAAAAATCACAAATTAGCAACAGTAGTGCAAGGGTGCAACTTTAATTTCATATTAGTGACACCCATGTTTCCTGACGGAATAGACACCCTGGGTCAAAACCACTATCGACAACACCAACAAAAAATTGTCTGTGCTGAATCTTATAGCAATTTATATATACTATTGTATAATAGTGTCTGCTATTTTCCCTAAATGATAATAAAAACGAAATTAATGAGTACTTTTGACTAGATTCAAGCAAACTTAGTTTTAAACAACTCTTAGCCTTCAATTAGGCCTCTTGCTCAGAAACTATTCCTTTGTATTTAGTATTTATATGGCAAAAGGACCCCCCGGGGAGATAATATAACAATGAATCTTTGGGTATCTTTGTAATTACTGGCTATGATTGTCGCCTTGTTGGATCGTTCAAACCTTAAACATGGAATGGTAAAAATTATTTAATTAGGTTCGAATGTGTTTTATACGACTTTGAACGCAAATCCTAATTAATATGTCTATAGGGTGTATTTAAGTTATAATTATTAATTTAGTTTCATATAGATTAAATGGGTTTAATAATTTTGTGTGACCATATAGAACAAATAAATGCACAAATATACACCCGAAAATGTCATATTAAATCATTATGTATAATTGAATATATTGATTTTTTTAAGGTAATGAGTTAAACATATATATATATATACGTATATATATATATATATATATATAATATATAATATATATATATATACACACACACACACATACATACATACATACATACATACATACAAATAACCAGTAAAAAACTTAAGTAGCCCTACTTAACCAGACTTTCATCAACTTCCCCATATTAATTATTAAATTATCTAGCAAGGAGACAACATAACCAAGCAATGAACACACCATTTTCCCACAACACCAGTGTATCAATAGATAAACAAGTTGCTAGGCACCTGCTTCGGTGGCCGTATGGTCTAAGGCGTCACTCTTTCAATAGACTAGACTGCTGATGACAGGGAGATCAGGGTTTGAAATCTGATGTGTACTGAGGGTTGTTTTTCCTTAATGGTTTTCTACTCTGCCTCCATAAAAATTCGGATACACTTTCTTTTAAACTCAACCTTCCCAATCCCTGATTCATCAGCGTAATTAGTACATACATGTATAACCTGAACAGGTAATAAGATGTGATGCTAAAAACTAAAAGGTACTAGGCACCGAATCACAATCTCTATTAAAATTACTTTAAATAAATATTGTCTACCAATTTTGTGTTAGCATGAGTAAAGATAGTAGTGTTGGCATTTAAAGGAGGAGTAACTTAACAATACAAACTAAAAGAAGGAATAGCGAAGCTTTGTTGAGGCTCTATGTTCAACATCGGTAGTTAAAGGAAGGAATTAATATAATATGATAATAGTATGCTTCTTAAACAGTGTTAACAGACCCGTTTTATTTGTAAGCAATAAAAAATAATAATTATTATTAATATTATAAATTAAACATGTTAATACAAATACAAGAATATGAAGTTTAAAATACTCACAATATTAAGATTGTTTGTAAGTTTTCTATGATTAGAAAGTTAGAATTATATTCACCTACGCATTAATGTGATTGGATAAAATTTATTTTTATGTTTAAAAGTACTGTGAACACATGGTGAGAGAAGCTGCCAACATCTTATAGAAAAATACCTTTTCTCGCAATCTGTCAAAATTACTGTCCTAGGCCAAATGTGTTTTTCTATCATTGTAATAAATTTAAATCACGTCAATGATATTTTAGTACACAATAATTAATATGTTCATGATAAAAAAATCTCAATATCAAATTTTGACCTTTTATGAATAAAATAAAAAGTTTGATTAAATTGGGATTTTATGGTTTTCATTTGTTGATGCATGGAAAGTTAGGTTTTGTTTGGTTAGGATATTTTATAATTTGAATCAGCATATTCTTGTGTGTATTAATAATTATAATTTATTTTTGTCTGACAAAGAAAAAAGTCTCTTAATGCTTGTAAGAAGCGTATTATTTCCTTAGTATATTTTATTTTCTACCAAACACACTCTAAAATAAATTTATTTGTATATAGTGCATCCTTAATTTCACAAGTTAAGGGCTCTATGATGGTATTTTATCTACAAACCCTTTATTTATGTCATTAACATGCATTCTACTTAACATTACCTAAATGCATTATTATCATAATCAACACATCAAGAATTGAGCCATACCAATATTAATTGTTTTCATTTCAATTAATTAACTATATGGTGCATAATAATACTTTCTTTGCCTCTACCCCATCTTGCTCCAATTCCATTACTATGATGTTATCTCAGTCCTAATCCATTCCCATCTTTTGTTTTTTTGGCTTAACAAATGGAAGGTCAGGTTTTCTTAGGTTGTATAGTTTATAACTATTTTTAAATAATTTGTAAAAAATGTGTCAGTGTATTTTCATATTTCAAGTTGCCCTTCTGTAGGCAATGTTAAACAATCTTTTGTTAAGGTGCGGCAGAAGGGGGTGCAATTATTTTTACAGTTTTTATAGAATATACATTTTTTTGGCAAAAATAAATCAAATATTTCTCCAGTAGCAACATAGAGTTTATTTTTATGCACATGCTAATATCAACATATCTTGAATATCTGTCAAGGCTGTCCTGGAATTGTGTCAAAACTTTTTAAATAAAGAAAAAAAGTATTGACCAAATTCCAGGACACCCTTGACGGAT
The DNA here is from genome assembly GCA_033556935.1 of Timema podura. NCBI lineage: Eukaryota > Metazoa > Arthropoda > Insecta > Phasmatodea > Timematidae > Timema > Timema podura. Next base: position 3,816,416 of record JAVRXN010000003.1, read on the forward strand.
ATTCAAGATATGTTGATATCAGTATGTGCAGAAAACTAAACTCTATGTTGCTACTGGAGAAATATTTGATCTATTTTGGCCAAAATAATGTAATGCTATATAAACTGTAAAATTACTCGCGCTCCCTTCTGCCGCATCTTAAGAGTATCCTTTCCCATAGGTGAGAACATTATTAGCTGTCTAATACTATAAAACCTACAATCTTAAAATTGGTATGTTCCAATTCTCATTGTGTCGATAGTGAATAATAATGCATTTTGGTACTATTACAAAAAAAAAATTGTTTCAATGTCAGAAGTCAAGTATCACGCTATTTGAAAAAAAAAAAAATTGTATCTACCTCGCCTCTTCCTATACCCTTACACACTGCGGTTCCAACACTTTTTTTTTTACAGGTGAAAATTTATTTCAAGTGTTTTAATTTTTATAAAATGAATTTAAAAAATCAAGTAGCTAACTTTACAACAGCCCCAACACCATCATTAGAAGACTCTGGCTCCACATTTTCATTAAAATTTAACGCAAGTGCCAAAACAGTATGAGCAATGGAGATGTGCATCTCAGGCCTGACTTTTGATTTGTCGGTTGTTGTACAGTTAGTTGTAGATTTACAACTTTGTCTGAAAAAAAAAACTATACAAAAGTTTAAAAAAATATAACAATACATTTGAAATATGTGCTATTATTTTTAGTGCTATATTAAAAATTGGGCTGTATTATAATTAAATACATTTACTATACCATGTGAGTTATGAATGACTTAATTTGACGGGGTAGGGGTAAACCGGATAGTCAATAAAAAATGATTTAACGTTAATCTGGAAAGAGGATGGTAATTAATACTAATTAATCAATTAGAGCTTCTTCGGTGGCCGCATGGTTTAAGGCGTCACTCTAGCAAGAGGCTAGACTGCCGATGATAGGGAGATCGGTGTTCGAATCTCAGTCGGGTGTACTGAAGGCGGTTTTCCTAAAAAAAATCCTACTCTCCCCTCATATAAATGCAGATGCGTTTCCTCTAAATTCAACCTTCCTCATTTCTAATTCATTTGCATAATTAGTACACATGCATATAGCCTGAACAGGTAGTAAGACATGGTGATAAAAAAAAAGATTAAATTTAGTCGTGTCATTGTAAGACATCGGTTCTGCTGTTGATTGCTGGTTATTATGGGTAGTTTTAGGTTCAAATCTCAGATGGGTGTTTTTTAATCATTTAGCATCATGTCTTACTACCCATTCAGATTATATGTTTCAGCTGGGTGTACTTGGGTAGGGGGGTGTGGGGGAAATTCCCACCCTCTATCCACATGAATGCAGGTGCATTTCCTCTGAACTAATCCATACCTCATAGAAAGAGGCATAAATAGCCCCTGTTAAACATACTAATAAAAATCTAGAGTAAGTTGCAAACCCTCTGGAACATTATAATTTGTTCATAAAAATTCATATTAATCACTTTTGAATATGCCTATTTGTACAGTGCTGTATTTGCACTCTTTACAATGATGGCCCTTTTATGAAATGGTCATTGAAAGAAATAATTAAACACTTAATGATAAACTGAATCTTATGAGCTGAGCCCTCAAAACTGTTACATACTAAAAGTTAATAGTAAAGCAATTTACCTTAGAAATATTATTTTTATTGTTAGTTCATATAAGTCTCACATTGAAATATTTATGTATTCTACAGCAAATACATAAAATATTGAATTATGATATAATTAGTGTTAAACTTATTATTTGAGTTAAACTTGAATTCAGAGAGCAAAATTTTTGTTTAGGGTTTGCTTTACAAATATTAATTATATAACCTTTAAATGTGTACACCCTATTTTTATAAAATCTAAAACCATATCAAACAAATGGAAAAGCAAGAGTCAGATTTAAGAAGGACCTTATCACCATAGCTGTCCCTGAAGAAAATATTTATCACATGAAATATTATATACTAAATTGCAGCTATAATATATGAAAAGGTCTAGATTTTATTAGAATGGGTTGTTCTTACAATTTATCTGAATACTTCACTAACATTTATTTTAAAAGGACAGCTTTGAAGCTTTTGATTCATGCCAATCTCGTGTACTATGAAATTTCTACCCAAATTTGTCCCATCACGTACACTCGAATATTTGTGAGGTACTATTAAATAGGACATTCTTTTTATTTGTCCCATCTCATGCACTTGATTTTCACATATAGTGTATTGAGTAAGAAAGAAAGAAATAAAAGAAAAGAAAGAAATAGCTCATGACTTTGAATCACTCACAACTTTTTCTACTTCCTCTTTCCCTCTTCAAACCGAAACTTAAATTTAAATCCTAGAGATTGATCAAACATATGATAAATAAGTTTTAATAGCATGGATTTAATTTTGAACAACTGTTTTTCTGTACTTAAAATCCTTTTATTTAAACTCAATGCATGCATGTCAACTCAAATACATTTTTTAATATTCAAATTCAATAGATAAATTCAACCAACACCAAATACATTTAAAAAAAAATCAACTTTGGTATAAACTATGAGTCTGCAAACTCAAGTTAACTTCTCAAAAAATCTTTCGAGAATCAAGTCAAGCTGATTTGAGCTTGGGTTTAATAAATATAGGCTTTTAAAATAAAATTAAACACTAACTTTGAAATTACAATAGTATCAATATTTTTAACTTTGGTATAAACTAGTAGTCTACAAACTCAAATTTTTTAAATTCTGAGTTAAGCTCAAGTGAACTTTTCAAAAATCTTTCGAGAATCAAGTCGAGCTGCGCTGAGCTTGGGTTTGATAAATATAGGCTTTTAAAACACAACTATTTGAATAAAAATTAAATGGTTTTTAAAATAAAACTAAACATTATCTTTGAAATTACAATAGTATCAATATTTTTATAGTAACAAGAACATATGGCGACACTGCTTTTCACAAACAACATTCAGACAAATATAAAGAAGAGTGTGTTATCCATCACCAGACACATTACTCAGAACATAAATGACCTTATACAGCAGGCTCTAATTTACCGAGCCTAAAATACGTCAAATTCAAACCTAATCTATTAAAATGGTCAGGACTCAAACGGGAAATTTGAGTACTCAAAGACTACTGGTAAAAAGTGTTGATTCTATTGGAAAGTATGTACTGTAATTTTTATTTTTTAATAACAGTTAAGTTAGAATTTAAAAAAAAATCACAATATAAATTAACTAAGCTAATAACAAAGACAGATTTGATCTTGTATCAGGTATTTGTTCGCTACATGAAAAAAGGCTTTGACCACATTTCTTTTGTTGGCATTGCAGAGAAATTTCAAAATTATAAATAATGTAATTACAGTGTGATGATGGAATTAATAGCCAAATATAATGTTAATCAAGTACAGAATATTATTGCTAGCAAAAATAAATCAAATACAAATGGACTCTAGCATAGTTTTAAGAGAATGGTTAGATTGAGTATGAGGTTTTTCTTCAAATCTATTTCAGGATTATTTTGTGCATAGCTTTTAGTTTAACATTTTTAATCTAATTTATAGATAACAATGCTTTTGGTCTCTTTTACCTATGAAATAACTTAGTATACATTGATTTCCTAATCAAATTAATGTCTACCTTACACAACCATTAGTAAATAAGATTATGCCACACTCTTAAAAACAAATTGGGTCAGGTCATATAAAACTATGCAAATGTCCGAATATGCAGCTCTATATTGTATTTAGAGGAAATTTCACAGTAACAGTTAAGAGGCCAAAGAAACAATATTTTTTTTATAAATATAATCTTGATCAACCCTTTTAATTCCCAGAAATTGAATTACATCGCTAGTCACTGCTGTGTTACAAAGAAGTAATCTTGTGTATTATTCACTTTTGATTGGTAATTTCCAAAATTAGAGGATAAACTTAACATTAGTTATAACATGTCAAGTTGATTTCACAGAGACTTAAGGTACTTTTTAGATTTGTGTTGGTAAAATAACATTTTCCTTTCATAGTTTCGACCATGATGCCCTCTTTTAGCAATATCTTTAATTTATATTAAAGATAACTACTTGAACTCAGTTGTATTAAGAAAGTGCTGAACTAAAAGAAATTACCAATATAGACTTCAGACAATGATCGACAAAACGGTTATTCTTGGGTGAAAACTGCCTTAAATACTTGAATATAAGTATGGTACTTTGTGTAAAAAAATAGGGGTGGGTCCTTTGAATTTTTCAATTATAAGAGCCAAACATAATTATAGGACAAACTTAAGGTGGAATGGAAGGGACACGAGAAAAAGAATGTTTTTCCAGTTTTTATGTCAAAACATATTTTTGGAAAAAATAAATAAAATATTGCTTCAGTACAAACATAGAATTTAATTTTCTTCACATGGTGACCTCAAAATTTCTTAATATCTGTTACAAGTGTTCTGTAATTTCTCGACAACTTTTTCTCTTCATTTAAAAAGTTTGTCAGATAATGCCACCATTCTCTTGACGATATTCAGGAACTTTTGATATCAACATGTGAAGAAAATCAAATTCTATGTTTGTACTGGAGCAATATTTTATTTATTTTGGCCAAAACCTTTTTTTACCATATAAACTCCAAAAACACAGGTCTTTTCTCGCGTCCCCTTCCATTCTACCTTAACAACCAGGTATTGGATTATTAATTTACTGTTTAGTTTAATGTGAATTCCTTTTGTAACTAAAAAGCTATTTAGTTCTACTTTCTAAATCAACTAAAGAATCAATAAAAACAAAACAAAATTGAAGATAAAATTGTTCTAATGTGGGAAAATTAACCTCTTAGCTTGTAATGTTTTTTAATATTTGTATTCAAACTCATCTATGGTAAACAACATAATTATGTCAATGAGAACTGAAACATAGATTCAATTATTGTTTAACAAATAGGGTTATTAAATTTTACATAATCCCTCAACACTGTATTAGCCATTCTTTAACTATTTAAGCTTGTGCATTAGTGGTGAATATATAAACATACCAACATAATTTGTAATCGTTTTAACAATTGGACTAGAAGTTCAAAAGTCAAATATATACTAAAGCTCCCTGCAAACTGTTTTAGGATATTTGATAGCTAACTTTATGTTGGCGTTGAGTGATGAATATTTGAATATATTTATAAATAAAAAAATTATGGCAAATTAAAAATCACTCATTCAATTTGAAATTAAAAATGTTTTAAAATAATTAACTGAATCCTAGTTCTATATTTCTTACGTAATTGTATGCAGTATCAATAAAATTAGGTTCAGGAAAGTTAGATGAAGAATTTTTTTTTCTATGCAAGAACTTTTTGAAAGTTAACTAGAAATGAAGTAACCAAATGACTGTGAGCGAGTGAAAAAATAAAATACATTATATCAAATAATTATTGTTGCTGTGAAGCGACAATAAATATATTTAAAAACCAACACATTTCTAAATAAAAAATATTCTTAGTACCCATAAATTTATGTTTAATCCAATTTTCTTGCGATAAAATAAATAGTAAAAAGGACTCTAATGAAAGCTTCCAGCAGCCAAAATAAATATTTACCAAAGCAAAAAAAAAAAAAAAAAAGTAAATAAAAGCTTTTGATTTAACCAAAGCAGTTTAAACTTCAAAACTAGTGACTATGTACAGTATGTTACATTTCTAATCATGTGATGCGGTAATATATGAAGTGAACTATCGTATATATTAAGAGTTTGTGGCCGGAACGTTGCAATATTATCAGTATAGTGTAGTTTTCCATAATGTTTGAAATACAGCTGTTGATAAATATATTTTTGTGTTTTATTTTAAAATGAATGATACATATTTTATTGTTTTCTTTTGTGTTGTATCATAACAAAGCATTAGGGTGTTCATGTTTATATTGACTAATTTTGCAGTAAAATGTATTTGATGTGATTTTATGCAATATCCTATTCTTGTCTTGTATAATTTAAACTGATTGTATACCTTGAGAAGATATGAAAGACTAGCGAAGATAGTAGGGAACTGGGCAGATGGGTCAAAGGAAGTTGAGCATGAATAGTTATTAAGATATATAGTTTGATACATAATGCTCTATTTAAAAAATTGTAACTAAAAATATTGGTATTTAGGGAAAATATTATGGATGTCAATAAAAGTGTTTATGTTATCAAAGAGAAATTAATAAAACTAAAAAATAATTTGATAAATTTTGGTATAATAATTTTTAACAACACATTTTTTAAGCAGTGTTACTAAAAATGATGTTGTAAAGTTCTATTGTTTATTTAGTTCTTAACTAAAATTTACACCCAAACTTAACCAAATATATTTTTGATTTTAGTAACCAAGGCTAGTTAAGTTTTCGAAGGATAAAGATTTTATTAAGGTATTTTGAGTGATGTAAATAAATTAAAACAATAAGACAGTTTTTGTCTTAAAAATATCAAATTAACAATCCCATTTGGTTGGCAGTTTAAGCACGATGTTACAAAAAGCACAATTTCACATTGGAATTTATGATAATTTAATATCAAGAAATCTGCATGTTACAGAAGGTTTAGCAAGTCACACATACATTTCAACAAGGGATGCTCTCCTTTTAATATTTTGATATGTTAAGGTATTGTATTAATACGAAAACTTTTTTTTTGCACAAATTATACCTTCAATGTTAATTGATTTTATTCTTAACTTGAAGAATTTGGTCAGTATATGAAATAAATACCTAATTTTAGTGTAAACAAATTTAAACTTTGGTCAAATTATTAGATTGTTTTTTTATTTAATGAATCAACTAATTTATTAACATTAAAACTAAAATCAAACAAGGATATTCTATTGAGAAAGTTAGTTTGTGTTGAAAATAATAATTATTGTCTTAAGAAGTGTGTTGCCTTTGTAGAAATGTATGGACATTACATTTTCTGTAAGAACTGTAGATGGCTAATGAATTATAAAAAAATGTGTGTAATTTTGTAGTTGCAAGACAATTTTTAAAACCAGGTTTACAGCTAAAGTGACAAAAAAAAATGTTTAGGAAATGTAACATATTATGTACTGAGATGACTGGAAATGTTCTGTTGTTTTAAAACTATTTGTGATACTAATTTGATTGTTTTGTGTGATATTAAGATATTAAAACAGTATTTTAGGAAGCAACTCAAAGATCTGCTTACTGGATTAATTATTATTATTAAAACTATAGTCATTTATTGTATGAATGTGAAGTTGTTGATTAACCGTTTAAGGAAAAGAATAAAAAAATGACGTGGCAACATTTTACCATCTGTTAATACGTTGCACAAGTTTTATACAGAGCACTCTAAAAGAAGTGCCGATATATAAATAATTACATATGGGACACGTATGCCCAAAGTTGTTAACGTTTAATATTCACACCATTTAGAAGTGGTATCAGAAAGTTTCAAAAACAAAATTCTTTATTCTTAGTTATGTTACATCTTTATAATTGTCATGTTTTTAATTACTTGTGGAGCCAAAAGGCATGATCTCAACATGGAATGATATTTTGTGTTTTGCAATGCAAACGAATTGATAAAATTACAGATGTAAGACATTAAAAGTTATTGATAACTATGTCCTGTAATAAGAAGAGTGACTTATTCAGGAGTTAAAAAAAAAATTAGGTTGGTGATTTAATGCATCAAAGAACAATATTAATAACCATGTGAGTGTGTGAGATATTAATCGAATGTGGAAATAAAAGTAATTTTGAGAATGGGGAGAGCCAATTTTACAATGTGGCATAGCTTTATTTATATAAAAACATAACAACCCATATTAGACGACTCACACAAAGCATTGGATCAAAAAATAAAATAAAAAAAGTTTTTCAATATATTATAAGCACCAATATTTATAAAACTATATCAATATTTTAACATTGTAAAATTTTAGGCGTTAGACAAGTTTTTTCTTCTTCTTCAGTTATAGGTTTGTATTTGTTTAAGCTAACTGGCCACACTTTATCCAATTTACAGTTTGACACTCAATCACAACGGTCAAATAAATTACCAGCTATTTAAAATCATAACCTACAAATAATAATTTTACAACTGCAAAGCAAACATTAACTCAAGTGTCCACACTGTGCCAAACTAACCCATCTATTAAATAATTAATTATTGGCTGTTACTTCTTCTATCAGACCATAACAAATATATTTGTACTCATAATTTATGTATTAAAAAAGGTTTTCACACAATATTTTATAAATGCAAAGACAATATAAAACACAAAAGGGGAATAGTGAAAAAAAAATCACTAAATAAAATAAATACAACATTTAACAGTGTTAAAAAGTAAGCTAACAGCTGGTAATTTATGACTCAAGTTCAAATTTAGACATTCTTCAGTTGGATTAAAACACTAATCAAACTCGTTTATCATTATAATAAGTCCTTTGCTTTATGTGAGCTCCTGCATTGCTTGTTCCAGTTGATTACTAAAATTTGTAAAACCCAAGACTGTATTAGACATCAAACTTAGATTAACTCTCAGAGCTCTGTCGTTCAATATAACAGTGAACACACTCTTACACGTGGATCAGCCACTATCTCTGTTAATACATTTTAAGGTTTGTTTTTCTTGTGAATAAATGAAGTATGATTGATTACATGTGTATTTTGATCTAAAATAAAAACATCCATAAAAATACCTTTATCCTCTCAACACTAATAATATATGCCTAGTAGATTTTAGACATTTTTACAGAATAAAATAAAATAAAGTTTAAAACACTTAACTTTATCCAAATATTTTAGTTTTGTATTAAAGTAAATTGCATAAATTTCGATCCAAATAATTCAATTCTAAAGTAGCTTAATGGCATAGTGTCTTCAATAATCTCATATAGAGACAAAACACAGGTTAAATAAATAATTTAGTATCTTGGGCTAGAGGAAAATTTGTAGTTACAAACTAAATACACCAAAGATTAACCTTGTCTAAAAAAAAAAAATCACACCACCTGTTGAAAAGTTCCGATAAACTTAACTCAGGTCGAGAGAATGGGTGTTAACTTTTTTTACCCCATTGACCAGGGACAGTAGTGTAGAACCTGAATGGTATTTGTTCCCATCCCTATTCTTTGTACTTTCTTTCATGCATGAGATACTTTTTTTAAACAATATTTTAGACATCGGCATTCATTCAACCCAGACGGAAAATTATCCAAACCCATATACTCGTTTTAAAGAATATAAGGAGAGTCATATGCATCTGTGAATGTACAAGGGATCAATGCTGAATCCACCCTCTTCGATGACCAAATGGTCTAAGGTGCTACTCTTGCAGTATACAAGACTGCCATGACGGGGATATCGAGGCTCGAGTCTTGGTCAGGTGTGCTGTAGGTTTTTTCCAAAATGGTTTTCCACCTCCCTACATGCAAATGTGGGTACACTTCCTATAAATATAACCTTCCTCATCCTAAAACCATTAGCATAGTTAGTACATAAGCATATAACCCAAATGGGTAAGACGCGCTGCTAAAAAAAAATGCTGACATTCTTTCATACCATACAAAACTTTTTAATAAAAGGATTTGAACAAAACTCGCTGAGAGGTGCTTATTGACAGATGAAACACAAAGCCTTAGCAATCTTGACACTCGAATATGTTGGCATGCAAGCTAGACTTCAAGCTCGTCCAGTTTAGTTTGCCGATGAAGAGGAGGTCAGGGTTCAAATCCCGGTTGGTATATTGTGGTAGAGCTCCTTAAATAATAGAGGAAATGTATCCATTATAAAGACAGCTTTCTGGCCACATTAAAAGTGTATAAACAGTGGAATCAAGGGCCTAGGCTGGAATTTTTCCCATGGGGGGTGAGGAGGTGGGGGCAGATTTACAGTAAGCCTGTAATGCAGTACGAAAAGAAACTGCAACATATTAACTTTATCTTAACTTTAATTTCTGAAAATTTAGGGGGCAAACCCTGTACCCACCCTAGCTAGTGCTCAGAAAAATTATTCAAAATCTTTAGTCATTTGAAAACTATGAAATAAAATAAAAAATTAACATTAGGGAGTACCTTTCATGCAGTTAGTGCGTATATTTTGCGAAATTACAAAGAACACGTCTTTTTTTACTATATTTACAAAAAAATCTTTGCCTAAAAAAAGTTTTTTTGGATTTGCTGAAAAGCCTTTTATTAGCACTTTCTTCTCAAATTCTTCCTTTTCTTACCATTGTAGTTTTCCTGTGCACATTCAGTAAGCATAGCCCATTTATATGCACCCCTGTCATTGTCGACCTTAGCCAGTTCTTTACTCTTTGCAAGGTATTGAATGACCACTCTTCGGTAGAAGTAGGGCATGGCTGAGCAAGAGAGATGAGCATAGCTTCAGCTCTTTTAACTGCTCTTTGCTGAGTTCTTCTCCTTCCACATGGTGTACCATAGTTCAGCTTGGCTTTCATCTTGAAGTCTTGAATGGTCATCTCCACCATGATAAGGAGGCTTAACGCCAAAAGTGAAAAAGCAGGTTAATGTTCTTATGGGAAATGTTGATTCCAATGAAGACACTAAAGAGGCCAAGTAAGGAATTACCAAGGAACTCTTCCAGTACTCTAAACGGCTGGACGCTGGAGAGTTAGAGCGATGTTGCTGTCTTTCAACAGATCTTGACACCATCAATTCCAATCCAACTTCCTCGGCAATATAGTAGGCATCCTCTACTATATATGTAGCAGCTTTCTCTGCATCATTGCAGTGATTTGTTATCACTCCAAGGATCGGTTTGATGTTCTGTGTACATTGGAGCAGGTCCATGCTTTTAGACCGTAGAGCATTTACCAATAAGGCAGCATACTTGACTATCAGAGCGACAGCAACAAAGAATTAAGCTTTGGTGGCAGCAGAATGTAGCTGGAATGCCTGTTTCCTTGTGTTGCTATTTCCTTCTAGTGATAATTTCTCCAACCCTTCAAAATGCCCACAAAATGCTTGTTAAAAACTATAATACTTTTGTACTTTTGGGACCATTGCGCCTCACAGAGGAGTGGAATGTTTGGTGTGTCTTTCTTCTCAACACTGACTCTCTGAAAAACGTTATAATGTCCTTGATAGTGGAGATGGTGTTAAGTATTTCTCCTAACAATGTTCAGGTCGTTCACTACATGAGTCAGTTTGTGTTATACACAATGGAAAAACATGGCTTTCTCATACTTTTTTCTTAAAATTGTTTGTACGCCACCATCCTTGCCAGAGACTCGTCATAACCCTGGCCTACACATTTCTCTGGGTCAAGTCCTTCTGTTACCACCCCCCTCCCCCTTTTAGAAATAATATGCATGGAGATAACAAGAGTAGATATTTTATTTAGTAACTATATAAAAGTACAAGTAGAGGAACTTAATGAAGAGTAATATGATAGTGTTTTATTTATCAGAATAACTCAATGTGGATAAGCTAATAACTGGCTTGAATGAGTGTCACCTCAACTTAGGATATGATCAACCAGGATACCTTAATTAACTTAGGCTGCCGAACAAGGCACAATTAACAAACAATGAAAGACATAGCCAAAGCGCAAGTGTCAGAAGGGTGTAATCCAAAGCTTTGCTTGATAACCACAAAACAAATTTAACCCTACAGGGAATAAGCACTTTTCTAGGCGACTCTAAGAAAATACCTATACTACCCCAAAAATATTACCATCTGACCATGCCCGAGCGATGAGTAAACTATAGTACTTAAAGTGTACTTATGATAACAATCATCAAAAACTGACAGCAATACACAAGTCTGAACTTTCCTAAATTGCCTAGGAATACATCATGGTTTAACATATAAGTCCCGTGAAGCGGAAACCAGGCTATAAATAAATTCTAACCATGTTCAACATCTCGCCAACTCATGACCTTCCTAAACCATGAACAAATGATTTCAATACAACTAAAAACTAACAACTATAACAGATCCTTTAACCAAAAGATATGAAGATTGCAATATTTAAACTGCACTCTAAACCAATATTCTAACAAACATTATTTACAAAACTCGGCCCTAGGTTTAAAGTGTCCCGCCATCCCATGGCAATAATACAAACATAATAATGCAATGAAAGTTACTAGAAGTTCAAAAGTCAAACATATACTAAAGCTCCCTGCAAACTGTTTTAGGATATTTGATAGCTAACCTTATGTTGGTGCTGAGTGATGAATATTTGAATATATTTATAAATAAAAAAAGATGGCAAATTAAAAATCGCTCATTCAATTTGAAATTAAAAATGTTTTAAAATAATTAACTGAATCCTAGTTCTATATTTCTTACGTAGTTTTATGCAATACTAATAGAATTAGGTTCAGGAAAGTTAGATCTATATCTATAAATATCAAAAGGTTAGCCCTCTAATGGCAGCAATGGCAATTACCTGAAAACATTAGATATTAAATATACAATGAGATTAAAGTATTTTGCCATCAAGCAGCGACTAACTTAGTTAAATTGGAATATGTCCACTCAGTAATTGACTCTGTATTTCTAAATGCAAGATGGCCACAGCCCACATGGCCAAGAACTAACCATTAAGAAGATGAAACAGAAACTATACTAATTATAGCTCGAGGTAAAAATAGCTCGAGAGGAAAAGCAAAGGTTGAACATGGCTTTACTCTAACCAGCAAAATAAGAAATTTACTTCATCATTGCAATAAAGTTAAATATAACCAAACAAATAATTTTGAGAATATAAGATTTATCTCGCCAAATGGAATTTTGAAAGTCAAAAAGATTTATAATTCTGAACAAGTAATTTTGAAACTACAAAGTACATTGAACCAAAAGAGAATTTTGAATATTAATATCTGAACTCTAACAGAAAAGTGTTTATTACCTTCTGCAAGACAGCGGTACAGTGAATAACTATCTAAGTTAGATGTAGGCTTAAATAGTATCAAACATCAGGTCAAATGTTCAAAGAGAGGGAGAGATAAAGAGAGGAGTTTGCAAAGGAAAGGATGAGATCATTTTACCAAACTGAGTGATGGTTGAGAGGGGTGGGGGGTGAGGGAGGGGGTGTAGGGAGAAACAATTGACTAAAAAGGCGGTTCGCTTAGTGGTTGCCACTTTTTTCTGGGCATGGTCTTCATTTGTTGCCTGGCAGTGGACCTGTGTCTCGTGTGTGTGTGTGTGTGTGTGTGTAGGAGGCGGTGAAGTGTACAATCATCTGTTTCTGTTTGGGTGATTCACGTGAATGTGGGCAACTACACCTGATGTAATAATAGTCACAATATATGGGCCATCCCATGCCTTGTGTGGTTTGGGTGAGGTTTCTTTATTGACTGCTGGCTCTTGCTGCCACACACGATCACCAATCTTATAGGCACCCTCCGTAAACTTTTGGTCGTACACATATTTTTGCACTTGATGTGTTTTACCAAGATATTCTCGTGTCAAACAATGCAAAGTTTCTAAATTCATTTTTAACTGCCGGGCATATTTTATGACACTTCTGAAGGCTCTGGTTCTCTATGCATCACGCATAAGGTAAAACGGGGTGAACTTTGTTGAATTGAGTGGACTGAACCGGTAAGTAGAACCTGTTGCAGGGCCTAGTCCCTGAGGTTTGTTAACATACGGGGAAAGAATTGTGCAGAGAGTTCTATTGAATATTTCTACCAGGCTTTCTGACTGTGGATGGTAGAGAGTTGTGCGAGTTTTCTCTATACCAAAAAGTTGGTACATTCCTTAGAATAGTTTAAACTCAAATCGGTGTCCTTGATCTGTATGAGGTTCCATTGGCACACCAAACCTGCAGATGAACTCTTCCACAATGAGCTTGGCTACGGTTGATGCTTCCATATCTGGCATAACATATGCCTCCGTCCATTTGGTGAAGTGCTAAGTCATTAGAGTAATGTATTTGTTTCCTTGAACAGTCTTTAGCAAGGGTCCCAGAATATCTGCCGCTACACACTAGAGTGGAAATCCTGCCAAGTAGGTTTCAAGGGGCACTCCAAGCTTGATGGTCTGGTCCACTCAAGACATTCTCTATACCACAACTCTACATCATCTGCCATCCTCAGCTGATAAAAATCTATGCCAAATTTTCTCTAGTCTTTGTAGCACTAGGTGGCCACCAATAACCGCATCATGCAATGATCTTAAAATAGCAGCAATATATCTTATGGCTTCATCAGTATTCTGTAGCCACTAAAACCTTCAATTTTAAGATAATACACATCACCTTATTTGGAAAACAACTATTGCAAGAAGAAGTTCATTGAAATGAACCAGTAAAACACAGTTGAATTAGGTATTAATACTGAAAAGTTAAGCTTTTCTATCATGCTGGGTGATATATTATTATATTTACAATGATAAACCAATATTATTATTTTGGATGTGCCAACATATCGTCTAATATGATGTATCACCCACTATGGTATGTCGTCTACCACAATATATTGTCCACCTCAGTACATCAATCATCTTCAGCAGTATAGTGTCCCCTACGGTATAATGAATGATGATACATTGTGGTGGATAGATGTTATATAGTGCACCATGATGTATCGTATTTTATGATACATCATCTATTATAATATAACTTCTACTACTATAATATAGTATATGTTTGATCCTGATTTACAAAAGTTGTGATTTAGTGTTTTATGGACCTTCTCAAGTTTCTTATTTTAGATTATTGCCATTTAATTGATCGAATAAGGGCAAGTTTTTTACATACTTTACCGTAAATATATACTTTTATTTCTAATTTGAATTATTTCAAACTATTGTTAAGAAATCTACACTAATAACGAATCAAGATTGTCAAACACAATAGTGAGTTGTACCTTTTAAGAGCTATCAGGTTTTTTACTCACTGCCGCAATCCCCACCATTGTTGGATCTTTAATTGCTAGGCAGAAGGTCGTGTAGAGGTAGGCCTATTTCATGAAATCCTCACAGCTTTATTACCATTCACATGAATAAGCACTTGCTCAGCAGCAGAAGCGACTCTCTTATTATCTCATTACAGATATAATTATGGTGACATGTCTTGGGAATGGATAAATTAAACACCTGTATTTGGGGATAGAGGCAGATAATAATGTGACAATTATTTTGTTTGTTTTAAACAATTATGGCAAGCAAGAAGAAAGTCCTGCCCAGTCATGGACAAGTTTTGTTAATATTTTAAAGGACCAGTGGTGCACCCAGAAATGTTCTTTGAGAGGGATATACAATGTATTGAAGCTACTTTGTCGGTACCTTTTTCCTATAAGTAATTTTAGAAATACTTTTAATAAGCGTAATGATATACCTTTTGAATATAAAGTAATCCTGGTCTTAAAATTTATTATTTAATTTAATATAGTTTAATATTTATAATTATTTTAGATTGACAGAGAAGAATGGTTAAAAATCAAATAAAATCAATTTTCTGTCACAACAAAAATAAAGCCATACCAAAATTAGATTAGGCTCAACAAATAGTGCGTGCAAGACAATCATCAATCTGAGTTTTCTTTCCAAAATAAACATTCTTATTTCATGTTTGTATTATTTTTATTGTTGTTATTTTGAGAATATAAGCTTAGCAAATATATCTTCACTCAAATGTTTATTCTCGGCATCAAATTTTAGACATCAGTTTTTTTAATGATCAGAGGTCATGACTTAGCAATATAATCCCTCACATTTTATTTCATCTCGATCCCCCCCTCCAACCCCTTCTCCTTCCACAAAAAAATATAACCCCGAAACAAAAATTAAATCATGATGCATCATCATGAATACAAGTTTAATGCAGACAATACATATTTCAATGTCTAAATCCTTAAATTACCCAGCCATACTTGTCTATCAGGGCTATGAACAAGTGTCTTTGAAGAGAATGAACCCTACCTTGGTTGAAAATTTAGATAACAAGTTTCATAACCTCAATGAATTTTAAAAACTATGTACACAATTTTTGCTGGTGAGAAATAAAGGGTTAAGAAACAAACTCTGCTGGAAAACTTTTATTGATATAAAATAAAGCAATGAATACATTTTTTACACCAGTAAAAGCTAGTGTGACATGCATTGTGACAGACACAATTTTATATAAAGGAATATTCTCAGAAGAAATACATGTTTTGAGTCCAGAGTAATGTCCTTGCCTGTAGTGTGTCCTTCCAGGGGAGATAATTTTCAAACGCATTTGTTTGCAGGAACATCGCTTAAAACCAACCTTAAAAATACAACTAACTAAAAAGTGTCACTCACATTCATAGATTCATGAAGGTGAAGTGAGAAATAACCAAATTTATTAAAGTAATTTTTCAATTATAAAGCTATATCACCAGACATAGCCTCAACTCATATCACCATGGTGTTAGCAGAAACCTGAACAGATTTTATCACAGATATTTTTAAAGCCAAGCAGCTTAGAAAAATGTTTATTTTATCATTTCACCATATTAGATAGGTTATTTTTACTGATGATCTGCGATGTTGGGCTGATAGTGATAGCATTTCAAAAATTATGAAAATGAAATGAAATGCTGTCAACTTAACTGATTTTTTAATTGTCTTACTGTCTCTTTCTTTAAAGGTGTATTTGGAGTGGACATCCTGCAATATAAATACTATCAAGACTAGCTAGTAATATAAAAACAACCCCCCAAATAAACTTATACTCATTGGCATCCGGCATTATTAAATATCACAATCTTAATATATATAATATACTAGCGGACCCGACAGACGTTGGCCTGCCCGAACGTTGGCTTTTCGTTTAGGTGGCATAATTGATTTCGATAATAAAACAAATACTATGTGATCATCACAATTACAAATTCACAATGAACTCCAATTAGTGAGTTACACAAATATTACAAATTCAGTGTTTGTCTTCAGAAGGTTTTAACGATCAATTATTAATGAACTTATGATTTTTTTAAACGGTCAATTATTAATATTATACTCATTATTATAAATATTGGGGGAATTTTGAGGCTACATGATCTGATATGCAAAAAATCTAAAAAAAATCCCCTCCCCTAAAAAAAATTCCCTAAAAAATAATAACTCTAGAACCCAATTGCAGCGCCACCTACCGGGTCCAATTGTGAATCTAAACCATCCATGGACCCACTCAAACACATACACAACATTTCATCAAAATCGGTCCAGACGTTTAGGAGGAGTTCAGTGACATACACACGTACAGAAGAATTATATATATTAAGAAGATGTGCTGTACTCACACATTGTATCCTTTGGCCTAGCACAAACTGTTCGCACCAAATCCTAAAAAGAAGAGAAGTCCTAACAAGCTTGGGTGATGCAGCAACAACATGTTCCAATATAGGAGTCCAGAAATGCTCTAATTGGCCCGGCTGAGCTACAGGAGGATCACTCATATTCTGGAACTGAAACCAACCACCTATCTGGTATACGTGACCGAACGAACGTAGCTAGAGTCTGCAGCCACTCACCATGTGTCCGGTGTTCGTTTCTTGGGAACAAGTCAAGTGGAACTTCTAGAAACTGAGAGACTGGCGGACGTGACTAATGAGACATAGACTATCCACCAGCTGCTTGGCATGGCTTGGCATTATACTACTACTACTACTACTAATAATAGTAAAAATAATAAGCAACTCCCACCTCCTTACCCATCAACTAGACCTATATCGCGAGGGGGAACTCAGAAAATATGGTTGACTATTACATCCTACACTTCCACGAGAAGTCATATTCAGGACTAGAACATTATCTAGCCAGGATGGCCATAAATATATATATTTTATTGATTATATAAACTTTATATAACAACTATGGGTTTGATTATCTTAAAAACTTAGGTTTATTATGTAGTTGATATTGGTCAGTGTAGGCATCTGTGAAATATTGCTAAAGGTTTTATTTTTGAAAGTAAATTCTGTTGCGGAACACTTAATGTTTCCTATTGCCACTTGGGCGCTAGTATCTTTGTAATTTCTTGAAATATTCAGGTAGACACTTTTTTTAAATTCCTTTTCTGGCTTGAAATTTTTGTTTAAATATTAATTTTTATAGCTCGTGTGGTTACTAGTAATTGTTTAAATTCTTTAATTTGATAATGTTACCTTTATAGGTTATTTTTAGAAAGATATCTTCTTCAGAGTAAGTATTAAAGTAACTTATTGGTGTTTGTTAATAATGTTTTGATTTTAAAATCCAGCGATTCATTTAGTGAGAAATTACAAGTATTCTAAAGTAACAATGCTTTGTTTTTTATTTTAATATTAGATATTAAAAATGTAGGAATTTTGTTGAATTCTTTAAAAGTGACGAGGGTAATGGTTCCGCGAAAGTTCGAGCTTTAGTCGGGAAGTCAAACCTTTGTACTAATAATAATTATCTGATTCAATATTTAAATTTAAATTTGAATCTAAAAATTAAATTTGTTTGGTCTGTATTCAGAGTGGTGAATCAGACAAGTTGTAAACCATTTAAAAGAGGCTCTTTAAGCTCTTTGAAATCATCTTAAGGTTTAAAGATTTAAACTTTAAAAAGAAAAATATCTGATTTGATATTTAAATTTAAATTTGAACCTAAAATTTAAATTTGTTTGGTCTGTATTCCACAGTGGTGAATCAGACACGTTGCAAACATTTAAAAGAGGCTCTTTAAGCTCTTTGAAATCATCGTAAGGTTTAAAGATTTAAACTTTAAAAAGAAGAATATCTGATTGGATGTTTAAATTTAAATTGATCTAAAATTTAATTTGTTTAGTCTATATTCACTGTGGTGAATCAGATGCTTTGTAAATCATTTAAGAAAGGTTCTTTAAATTATTTTTTATGATATTAACAATTTTGTTTACTTTTTTTTGGTCTCTTCCAGACTAGTTCAAATAACATATTAATATACCTTTAGGGCTTGAAATATACTCTCAAACGGACTGTGCAGGTGCAGACTCAGCCATGATTTATTTGTTTTCCAAACACAATTCAGTTTGACTTGTAAGGCCATGTACTTTGTTGTTTTACCTCTGTTTATTACATTAAATAAATAATTCATATATTTCTTTAACTTGCAAATGTTTTCCTTTTTGTTGTATTATCCTGATCCATCCTCTTTTAGTCTATTGTGACCGTAGCTACAAGAAGAAGTGGCCGGTACAGGAGAAAAATATTTGTCTATCGCCAAATGAGTTTTTTTATGATGTCATCCAATGTTATCTCTCTTGCGTAAAGCTACACTTTCGTTGCACAGTAAGCAAACTTTTTGTTCCTTTACTTCCGTAAAGAAGTATTCCTCTTACCATTTTTAATGGAAGTGATATGTTTTTGTTTTTAAAAAAACCATACTACAGAAGGGCACAAGAGAAGAAAGGGCAAAGTCACAGTACACACATTTTCCAGAATAACTTTTACATCTCAAACCCTATAAGGACCTCAGCAAATTATTATTTTTTAAATAATTTAAATTTGACAGATAAATCTTTTAACTATGACCTAAATATGTGCATTAGAAAGGTAGTATGATTGTTTAACAGATGGCAGTACCTACTAGCTCAATTTGAGTCAAAAGTGGACATTGCCTCTTTTTTCCCCTGTACCCTTTGTTAAACATTTGGCTATGAGTGAGAGAGCAGTATCAACCCCCCCAACCTGACTCAATAATGTAAATTACTGTTATGTAAAAAATATTTCATGTGTGAGCTACTGGTAGCTTGCGATCAATATTCAACGACTTTTATCTTAGACTATGCAACCAATGATGCAAGAACTTCTTAAAAAGTTAAGTAGGGAAATAATGAAGTTCTTTATTTCATAGAAGGAAGTTAATCGAATTATTAAATAGGTTTATTATTCTTTCTTTAAAAAAATGTAACATAGAAAAAGCTCTGGTAGCTCAATAATTAGCTAAATTTGAGTCTATACCACTCTAACATATTACCGGCTAATCTTGAGATAGTGTTTGTAAAATAGGTCAATATTAATGTAAGGAAAGCATTGCCAATAAGTAGTACACAAAATACTTCTCTTCTCAATAATCTTTGCTTGTTGTGAATTATAAAACACAGCCAAAAGTATTTCAATACCCAAATTGGCCATTATTAAATTTTAATAAAAAGAAATGTCATAAAATAAAGTTTTAAATTATATTTATTATATACATTATTGGAGTAGGAATCAGAGAGGACAATACCTTCGTACATATTATTATTTATTATTTAGCACTACGTCTTACTACCCGTTCGGGTTATACGCTTAAGTACTAATTACACAATGGATTAGGAATTGGGAAGGTTGAATTTAGAGGAAGTGAACCCGCATTTGCGTGGAGGGAGAGTGGAAAACCATTTAGAAAAACCCCCCCAGTTCACCCGACGAGATTCGAACCTCGATCTCCCCGTCCTCAGTGGTCTGACTCAACACGACTGGCGCGTTAGCCAACTACGCCACCGAGGCGGGTCCTTCGTACATAAAATTAGCTGGTAGATGAGGTTCTTCATATCATAATATTATGGTCTATATCCGTAAATATCATGTCCAAATTATCTTTTTTTTTTTTAATTTAGATAATTTAAATGATATGGCAACTAATCACATTTTTAAATACTGAGCAAGAAAGGGCAACTACACCACAGGGAGGGTTGAAGGCAAGTTCACATGAGAATAAAAATAACATTTAAAATATACACTTTGATTTGACCCAGTATTTGTTTGATTGGGAGCAGTGAGGTGTTTTTCATTCTCTCTTACTAATTCTCTTCACCCCACCCCAATTATACAATAATGTTTATGAAATAATGTTAAAAATGTTTCAGTAAAAAAGTACAAAGATTCAAAAACAATTGTTTCTTTTTTAATAATAAATAATTACAGTAGTAGAAAACACTGTCAGATTGGTAACGTCTTTGACACGGTACTTGTGACAGCGGATGAACAGAGGCGAGTGAAGAAAGCCAGTCCCGTCTGACCACCAGGTATGTAACTTATCAAGAACCAGAGTAGCGCCATAACTTGTGCCACAGCAAACAACACTGTGAGGGGAGTGCTCTGAACACTCAGAGCGAAGTACAGCGTGGCAACCAGTGAGCCGAAGTATGCCGCCGTGAATGGCAGACGCTCTCGAGAGAAAAGGTGTTTCAAGTGATTTATTGGGCCCCAAAGGAATGAAAAGCTAGAAGTAGTTCAACCATATTATTCATGTAAAAAAAGTATATTAGTTATCATTAGCCTACGCCAGTAAAAATAGCTAAGTAAACTTGATGAACACAACTCAAGACTTACACACTTAATGTAGGATAGCATTTAGCATTGATAGCCTTAATACTAAAATTAAAAACTATTACTATCTGAGTAAAAGGTGAGTGTCAACACAGTGAAATGAATGATAATGTCTGAAAGACCCTAAAGGCCAAGGTTCAATTTTCTGAAGAGTACAATCTGGTTTACCATCCCTGGTTCCTGCAGATGCTGGTCCACTCCCATATAGTTTTGTTCTATTAAATCATCATCATCATCATCAACTATTTCCAGCCTGTGGCCTGGTCAGTTTAGTAAAATGCCTCCATCTTCCTCTATCCTTCCATTCTTCTTCCTCCTTTAATTTTTTCCATTCTTCTCCTATCACTTGAAAACTTTCTGATGTCTGCTACTCCCATCTCTTTCTTGGCCTCCCCTGCGGTCTTTTCCCCACATAATTCATTTCCAAAATTTTCTTCGGCATCCTCTCTTTTTCCATCCTCATTACATGCCCATACCATCTCTGTCTTGCTTCCTCTACTATCTCATGTACTTCCTATCACCCAAAACTTCCCCGGATAACTTCATTCCCATGTTCTATTAAATGAATTACTTAAAATCACCACTAGCTGGTATTGGAGTGTTACGAGCCTATTTAAAATGATTAGGAAAAACTCATGCACACATTCCTAATACCTATGTTAGATCCATTTGAAAGCACCTTGAATCAAACAAAGACCCTCATAGTCATTCAGTCACAAAGACAAGACACATTTAATGATACTGTATCATACCTGCATATCGTAAATAAACTTCCCATGGTGTAGAGAAGTGCAAATTTTCTGGCTTTAAAGAGCAGCACAGGGATGTATAAAGCTGCCAAGGTGAAACATAAGATTCCCACAAAGACAAAACAACAAAATCCTAGAATCCTCTGCACTCGAGTCTGAAACAACAAATATAATTACCACTTAGAACTGTTCGAATATGAACATAACATCACAAACATAATGTGGAGGTAACCTACTGGTAAGCACATTATTTTTTTAGTTCTTTACTTTCTAAGATTTCTAAAATAAATTAGCATGTAGGGCTGCGCTTAGAGGGTGTTAAAGATCACATAAACTTCAACGTATTATTCAATATTAGACAACCAAGAAACCTTTGGCTCCTCTGAAATGTAAACTAATCTCTCTTTTTAAAATTATTAAATTTATAGTCATCTTTATTAATTAATTAATGTGTAAAGAGGATGGGGCGTCACGGTGATAAAATTCACATGGAAGTACACAACACCAGTGCAGGGCAGTTTCATCCACAATAATTAACACAATAAAAATATTATAATATTTTTGTTAGGTTTTAAAAAAATCTGATAATAAAAAAATCTAAAATGAAACTCTTTCCAAAAATGTTTGCCCTATGATATGTTTTTGGCACAATTTGATATCATTTACTTGTAATTATTTAGTTAGTAAGAGAATGAAATAGTTTGGACAGAGTTGTCTAGCTTGAGGTGGACTCCTCCTTACCAGCTTTAATGGCTGATTGGTCTATGGTGTCACTCTCATTTTAGACTGCCCTGCTGATGACAGGAAGATTGGTGTTTGAAACCTGGTCGGATCTAATGAAGGGGTTTTTTACTAAATGGTTTTCCACTCTCCTTCCAAACAAATAAGAGTAGATTACCTCAAAAATGCTTTCTTCTTCATCCCTACCTAATTAGAGTAGTTATCATAAAATATAATATTTTACTTATAATATATTCAATATTTTACCAAAATAAATATATAGGTAAAATATTTTATTTTATGTTTTTGGAAATATGTTAGTGAAAAGGAATGGAACAGGACTAGGATAAAATAATATTTTGAGAGGACCATGGATAAAAAATAGTGTGTTCATGATTAGGCTATACAGTATTCTAGTGGAAGATATTATTTTTAAATAAAAAATAATAACATCCAATAATAAATAAATGATCTATTGTGTACTAGAATATTGGTGATGTCATGTTGGAACCAAAATTTAAAAACAATCTTAATATTGGTATTATTCAATTATTCATATTCTAATTGTGTGTAAAAGATTTCTTACTGTAATATCATAAAAATAAAAATTCTTGGGGATAGAACTCATCATATAAAGCATATAATAATTATTTTCTAACAAAATAGGCCTATAACTATTTTATGATTATTTGACAAACAAATAAATATAGAAACGGATTAATATAAAACTAAAACTTTTTTTTATCTATTTCAAAATAAAAAAACCACCTAAATCACAGGATATCAGTCACCAAAATTGTCAACTGAACCTTTTAGCAACTTAGGTCTTAGCATTATGAAATTATAACTATATTACATTTAAAAAAACAACAATTATTTAAAATATACTATTAAGGACGGTACATACTCGCCTAATTTAACTAAATATTCAATCTGCAAATATATTAAGAGTTTAATCAAAAAAACAATTTAAAACTGCACAAAATAATATCCTTATTAAGATGACATCATACTATAATGAAACACACAGAAAACTAATGGAACCATAGATCTCAATAGCATGTTCGCGAATAACTACATTAGAGGGTAACACACAAAGAGGACGGAATACTTCACTTTTTTTCTTTGTCATATTATAGCAAATAAATTACTTTTTTATAATAAATACATACAACAAGAATAGCGGGATTACAATAATAAATGATGGGGTTATAGGATTTAAGTGAGATCATATTGGGCCGTAAGGACACCCTGTTATTATATTTGTTTTTTATTATTTCTATTAGACATGATGATATTGCAGTTGCATCGAAACTAGTCATCAAAGTGAAAAGCAGCAAACTATGTAGATATACCATCATAAAGGAAAAAGGGATTAACAACTAACAGATAAGAAAGATATTATTTTAAAATGGTTCATTGTCAAATTAAGATAATACATTTCATATTTACTCATACAGTAACATTTTTAATGATATTACAAGATTGTGTTTTTCAACTGTAGGTTTCACATAACTTATAAGGGTTCGGCCAGACTGACAAGCGTGCGAGCGAGCGCGCGAGCGAGCGAGCGAGCGCGTAAGCGACTAGGTGGCCACACTGGCGAGCGCGCGAGCGAGCGCGTGATTAGCTGATACCTCTCGTTATTTGTTGACGAGGAGGCTCCGAATTTTGGCTGAGTGAGTTGAGGGTGGTTTTAACAAGTGATTTATTGTTGTGGTTTTCTCCTCCTCTCTCCACGCTAATGGTGATTCTTATTTGTAAAGGCCTACTTTGATAATATTGAAGTATTTTAACATATCAGTTTTATATAAATATATACATGGTTTATGATCTTAGCAATTAAATTAGGCCGTTAATAGCAAGTGTGCTAATAATAAGAATTGACTAGTCAAACGGTGACCTGGTGGTCTAGGGGTAAGGTGTCTGACCTCTTTGCTGAGGGTTCGGGGCTCAATCCTCGGTCCCGGCACAGATTTATCTGATTGCCAAACCCTTCCTTCACCTCTGAAAAGACGTGTATTAATCACAACTTGTGAATGTGAGGAATGCCAGGCCTCCACCGAGGTTCGGATTCCACATTAAACTGTAGGTCCTCCATT
This sequence comes from Timema podura, assembly GCA_033556935.1. NCBI lineage: Eukaryota > Metazoa > Arthropoda > Insecta > Phasmatodea > Timematidae > Timema > Timema podura. Next base: position 3,841,212 of record JAVRXN010000003.1, read on the forward strand.
TCATCTCACAATCACCCTACCATTGCAAATTAGCGTAAGTACGTATAACCCGATCGGCTAGTAAGACGCGGTGCTAATAATAATAATAATAATAATAATAATAATAATAATAATAATAATAATAATAAATAGTCAAAGCTATTATTTATGCTTTTAGTGAGGATTACTCCATCTAGCTATCATATTCTGAAAATTGAAAATTGACACCTGGACACGGGAATCGAACCCGGGACCTTTGGCTTTATACGCCAAGGCTCTAACCACTGAGCTATCCAGGTGTCATTTTTCACTTTTCAGAATATGATATCTAGATGGAGTAATCCTCACTAAAAGCATAAATAATAGCTTTGGCTATTTAATTCTTAGTATGAAATCCGTACAATTATAATAATACTAATAATAATAATAATAATAATAATAATAATATTTAGCACCGCGTCTTACTACCCGTTCGGGTTATACGCTTAAGTACTAATTACTCTAATGGATTAGGAATTGTGTGGGTTGAATTTAGAGGAAGTGAACCCGCATTTGCGTGGAGGGAGAGTGGAAAACCATTTAGGAAAAACCACCCTCAGTTCACCCGACCGAGATTCGAACCTCGATCTCCCCGTCCTCGGCGGTCGAGCTCAACACGACTAGCGCGTTAGCCAACTACGCCACCGAGGCGGGTAACAATTATAATAATTGTACAAATGGCAGCAATAAGCCAACTACCGAGTCGAAGATTGTTGCGTTATCTGATAGATAGCTCGTGATATTAATATAATCACATACTTGTAGCTGACGATTTCCGCACTCCATCATAGGCTCTGCTTTAAAATATGAGTGAAGAATGACCCTGGGCACGGGACGAATCCTGGATAGCTCAGTATTTAGAGCATTGACGTACTAAGCCAATATTACCGGGTTTGATTCCCGTGTCCAGGTGTCATTTATCAATTTCCAGAAAGTGTGCTAAACCTATCGATAGTAATAAAAAATTAATAAAAATGTCAAAATGAGAAGTTTTCCTAGCACTCGATGAACCAACACACAATAATATTGCCTAGCGCCTGTAAACTAGACTGTACCGGGTCGAGCGTGCGCGCTTGAAAAATAGAACCAGTTCTATCTTTCAAGCGCGCGCGCTCAGTCGCTCGCTCGCTCGCGCGCTCCAGTCTGGCCACCTCTCATTACAACCCATGTGTTCTATTTTATATTTTAGTCGCTCGCGCGCTCGCTCGCGCGCTCAGTCTGGCCGCCCCCTAACTCAACTAAATCTACACTTTAATTCTAGCCTATCTCCTATAATTGTACAGCAACTATTAGCCTGTTTGCTTAATTTTACTCAATTTTTTTTTGTTTTAACTTTGCTCTAATTTATTAATGTCAGTAGTCAATATTGTTTAATTAGGGATAGTACCCATCATAGAGTTAATATGATTTTTATTTTCAAAATATAAACATTTTATATTTAAACTTAGCCAATTGTACAGCATATCAATATGTAAATAATTTTGTTGTTGATATTTTGCCAAAAACTAGAATTAAAAAAATTAACTCATTTAAGAAACAGGATATCGACAATTTTTTAAATAATATTGATCAACTAAACAATTTAATATTTATAGGATAAGATAATGTCGTACATCACAAAGGATCATGTGTCAATATTACATGCAAATGATTAAGCAAGACAAAAGTAATTTTAGCCTATGGTTATTTGAAATTATCAAACGTTATAAATCCTGGTATAATTTGATTTACCATCTTATTAAGTATATAAGGTAGTAAATAATAAGATACTAGACATATTGTACAAAACAAAGAATATAATTTTTATATAATCTATGTTTTGTGTCACATTATAAAATGTGTTCTGTTGATCGACCAGGTAGGGTAATATTTATTCCCCATTAAATTACTTCAATTAGGCCTACTACAATTTAACAAACTCAATGTAGTAGTGAATAATTAAACTTTATCTGATCAAAATTGTGTCCACTACAAATTAATTCAACTAGGTACTTTTATAATGGTATTTATTTACAGGCCTCATAGTAGATTTTGGATGTTAAAAAGTTGGAAAAGTAGGACTGCTATTTTTATGAAAAGGTAGGACATGTTATAATCACCAAAATCCACCTTCTAATGACTCCCTATTTAGTGTATTACTTATTTTAATGAAGTCCTTCATGAATGATACTTTGTGGCACTGATGATTATATTGTTTAAAACCATTTTTGGTAGATAGCATGCTACTGACGGTTGCTTCAGAGAGACAGGTCTTGATGTCAGCTTTGACAAGACTCGTCAGTTCAGGATACTTAGGATTATCAAGAGCATCTTTCAAATTTAAGATCTTTCCCAAGTAGCGATCAATTCTCTTTGCCATCACTCCTTGATGGACAAGAGAAACAGCACTTGGAAGCAGCTTTATCAACTCAACAGTCCAAGGTTCACATCTATTTCCATAACTAAGGTAAATACTTTCCTTTAATATTGCATTACTCAACTGCTTAGTCAGGAGAATTGACCCTAATCCTTCTCAATGGTGTGATTAGTATGTATATAAATATGTATTGCCTGAATAGTAAGGCAGGGTGGTTAAAAACATAGTTTTTATAAAATGAGTGTGACATGAGGTAGCCTATTAAGTTATTTATGTGATATATAGGTGAAAATGTATTTTTCAAAAAATAAAAATGTGGGAATGATAACTTACCATCATCCATCCATTTTGACTTTTATTTTTTAAATTAACAAAATATTGATATTTGCCAAACATTTTTTCAAACATAAAAATGTGAAAAATAGACTAAAACAAAACTATGAAATTAAATATGAAAGAGCCTCTCCTACCTTAGTTACTTGTCGGCTCTAGGAGCCGTGTTTAAAATGGCCTTGAAATCTGGAACTAGAGATTTCTTATATATCTCCATCCACAGAAGGCATAACTATATCTTAACTATATTTTCGCTAGGCCTACATGTACCTACTTTATTGAGAGAATTTTTTTTTATTAATGACTTTGTTCTAACATGTTGTACAACTTAAGTTAAAATGCAAAGTAGGCATATAGGCCCCTATTTATCGTCTTAACAAAATTGCATGAACCGAATGTAACAGCCACACATTTCACCTAAATCCTGAATAATTATACACGAGAAACAGTTAACAAAGGCAAAATAATACATATTGATGATGGCAAGACAACATAAGACAACATAGTTTATATTTATTATTATGATACTTTTCCAATCTAGCTTAACCTAACCAAGTTAGTATTAATAAATTTAATTAATTATTATAGATAAAATAAACTACTTGTATTAAAGGCATTTTTAAAAATAATTTAGGGGAGGCTAACGCAAATGGTACACATCATTCAATGATGACGTACTTAGCTGTTTTGGTGTGCAGGATCACGAAGAATTGCATACAAGCTCACAGGAAAGTTCCACATAATCGTCAATATTTACATTACTAAAGTGATCTGGTCAACTTATTGTTGAATTTTGTTTGTTTGGATGTTGTATTTACTAAACATTTTCAAAATTTACAAATCTTCGAGCCATTTGATTAATTCATTTAGAGAATAAATTAGTTGAGTAAACTTATTCATAAAGTTGTTCTGTGTGTATTCTGATAGAAATATTTTAATTAATTATTACATCAACCAAATAAATATTTTAGTGTGTGAACTTTTTTTTCTTATGTAATAAATAACACTGCAAAGTAGAATTATTACCCACCTCGGTGGCATAATTAGCTAACACACTAGTTTCATGTTGAGCTTGATTGCCAAGGACGGGGAGATTGAGGTTCGAATCTTATTCGGGTGAACTGGGGGGTTCCTAAATGGTTTTCCACTCTCCCTCCGCGCAAATGCGTGTTCACTTTCTCTATATTCAACCTTCTTAATTCATAACACATTATTGTAATTAGTACTTAAGCGTAGCCTATAACCCGAATAAGTAGTACCCAAGACGCGGTGCTAAGTATTATTAAACTATTAAAAACTTTTTATTGTAAAAATAGGCCCATATTTTCTCAAAAGGAACCATAAAAGTTTTCTTCCCGAAGCTACTAGGCCTATTACAAAGTGCTATCCCCTATTTTTGTATTGACAAATGCTTATGCATACCAATATTCTAATTTATTTAGTAAACCTTTTTTAATGCCTCCTGCAAATAATAGTAATCGTTGGTTGATTGATAGGTTTATAAATATTTATCATATTTATAATGGTTTTGTTTGTAAAAGTAATCTAAGCCCATTGTTTTACTGCATTGCTATTTGTAAAAATGGTCGGTGTGTAATTTAACCAAAGTGTGACGTGTAATTTAAAAAGTTCAAAATCATTTGTTTACAAACTGTACTCACTAAACTTGGACAACAATCTTTTTGAGCTTCTGATAACCAACCGTTGGGCGTATCTTCCGTTTCAGGTTTACTAAACCATTGGCCAAATTTAGGTTTTGTTACTTTGCTAAGTAAAGCGGGCATAGATATCGTTGACTGAGATTTATCATTTCTTGAGAGATAGTTGTCCAAATCTTCCTTTAAATTAGCCATTTTGACATTTACAAATCTAAGCCACTTAAAGTTAGAGTCTCAACAAAAAATTACCTCTAGCTATAAAAATAGTTTTTAAAGTGTACACTAATAACAGTTTTAAGCAATGATTAAAGGTAGACACTTCAATCAATGTTTAATTCTTTACGTATCAATCCCTACTTTAAAGCTAAAAGTATATCAATCCTCAAAATAAAACCCACTTCTAGACTACCTGTAAAACTGAATTTAGCAGGATTTTTCCATCCAACAAGAAAAATCTAAAAGAGGGTAAATTTCAAAATGTATCCCCGGAAAATGGGGAGAATATGATTAGACTTTTTTTAGATGAGGTAAAAAAAATATTAAAAATTGGCATAAAGGTAAAGAGATCACTCCAAATAATAATATACAAGTCTGAAAGCTTTAAATTATTTATTAGGACTCAGGTAAATAGGGGGTATAAACAGAAAAATAACTTTTAAGGCTGGTATAAAATCTAAATTTGGCAGGCAGGTAGAAATACAACTCCAGATAACGAAATTAGTCTTAAAATTTGAAATCTCTACGTGTTAGTTGGACAAATAGGGTGGGGAGAAGGGATTTAAAATTTCCGAAATTAATGTAAACAACTTCTTATCAATGGGGTAGAAAACTGAAATTCGGAATGAAAGTAAAGGGATGGTTTAAAATAACCAGAGGATTCTTAAAATTTTAAATGGGACCCCAGGAAATAAGGGTATAGGGGGAGGGATGTATATAAAAAACACTTTTGGGTGAGATAGAAAAAATAAGTTTGGCAAACAGGTAAAAGGGGTACCCGTCATTTGGCCTAAAGGCATTTGGCCTAAAGTGTAGGCTAAATGCCTTTAGGCCGAATGCCTTTTAGGCCAACTGCCTTTAGGCCAAATGATTTTAGGCCAAATGACTTTAGGCCAAATGCCTTTTAGGCCAAATGCCTTTAGGCCAAACGCCTTTAGGCCAAATGACTTTTTGTAAAGTTAATTTTTAGACCATTTATTAAAATGTGTTTTGCTGTCTCCGGAAACATTCGTTATGATTTGTAGTGATGCTATTAGATGGCGAGGTGTGTAGTGTTTAGTTAACTAGTATATACTACCGTTTCAAAATACGTAAGTATTTTCTCAATTTACTACTTCCCAAGGTATAGCAGCACGTCCATTAACCTGTAGTACCACTTTTGTATATGTTGAACTTTTTACATTGCCAAGGTTTTAAACTAGCTTTTGTACCGTTTTGTACCAGAAATAAAAAGTTTTGTACCATACCGTTTTCTATCAATTAGCACATACATGTGGTCACACCATTTTAATAATTTTGTTTTATTTTGAATTTTGAATTTTTTCCAGTGCCAAAGTATATTTTATTAGTCTTTCTTAGTATATTTGTTTATTAAATTTGCTAAATGAATTAATCAATCATTCTTTTTTTATAATCATATTAACTTACTCGAGTTTGCCCACGGCTTCGCTCACATTTAAGTTGGCTAAATTATCTTATTTCTAGCAAATCATCTAAACCAGGTTTTCTCAAACTCTATCCTCTTGAGACTTACATGAACATTTAAAGTAATTGTTAAGACTCTCTTTCTTAGAATAGGATAACTTTTTTACGTTAAAATACAAAAATGAGACATTTATTATTTAATTTATTTCTTTATTTTCTGATAAGAGCTTTGTAGAAGTTTATTAAGAATATTAAAGATTTGTAAGATATTAATTAATATTATTGCTTCATAAGCCAAACAGAATATTAATTTTTTAGTCAATCATAATTTAGCAAGTCGAAGGAAGTGAAAAATTGGTTCACACCTCATTTGAAATCCCCCTCACGCCTCGCAGTTTGAGAAACCCTGATCTAAACTACCAAAAATACAATTTTAGACACGTGTGAGGCGAGAACTTTGTATGTTGATGAAGCCACAAATTAACTACTACCTATAAGAAGTAAAATCAATTTTATATATATGCAGTCTTTGCATCAATATTTGCTCGCTTACGCGGAGACATTGTTGAAATGAACACCAAAAGAAATAGTTTAAATTTACTAATTAAACTTGAATTAATTTGAAAGAATCACTCTAGTAAGCACCTCAGCTTATCAAATAACTTTTTCTGTTAGTAATTGTTTCTATTGGTTTTTGAAAATTTTCCCTTCTCCTCCCCAATCATAATTTCTCTATTCTCTAATATTCACATATAGGCCCTCTATGTGGCTCATACCGGCCTGTAAAAATCATTGATCTCTATGATATAACTGGATGGACATACACATGCACATTCCATGGACAAAAGTGTGACGCTCAAGTGTATCATCTGCTACACAGAAGGGGGGGGGGGGGGACAGATTTAACTGTTCCTTTAAATGTTCTTATGTGAAAACATGTCTCTGATGAATAAAAGTGTTATTGTTTGAAAAACTTTCCTGAAGAAACATTTACATTAAAGGATATACAATCCAGTTTTACAGGTAATACTGTACAGATATGAATAAAACCTTAGATATTTCCATTTCTATGTATTTATCATCAATGTTGTTTACAGTCTGGAATGACTACACTTATATTTAAAGTTGATTATTAGCTTGTATATTGGTTTCAGAAACCATATTATATTGAAATTTCTATAAATATAATGAACAAGGTATCTTAAAACTTGATTACATTTGTTTGAATGACAAAATTTGAATAGTTGCCATGTATTCAAACTATCACTTAGGTTATAGGCTTGTGGAAAGTATTATTATAATAATACCTGTTTTTTTTAAGTTGGCTCATATCTTTCAGAAACCATATTCTGTTGAAATTTCGATAACTATAATGAAAGAAGTCAGCGAAAAACTATATTACATTTGTTTGAATGACACACTTTGTGTAGAAGTCTTACGTTCAAATGATAATTTAGGTTATAGGCTTGTAGGAAGTACATTATCTACTAAACCCTGATTTTAGTAATAATCCCAATCTGTAAGGCTTTATTTCGTACCAAAATAATATCATATATATAATATTTTGGTAGGATGAACGGCAATTTATAACAGAAGTAGAAATTTCCTTCTGTAAGGTCTTTTATACTAACTAAACACAACTATAGGGTAGGATTCTGGTACGAGATAAAGTTTTACAAGTAAGCTTCCTTCAAAAATCATCTTACATATTAGGCTACATCAACTTATTTAAAGAAAAAACTAACCAGTTTTGAACTTTTATATGCTCTTCAAAGCTTTAACTAACATATTTATTTAATTTAACCACTCACACATTGATGTTTCTCATATATTCAATCAGATTAATGAACTATGTCAAAATGACACATTGCCTTGTATGGGTAAAAGAAAGAAAGAGATACCCGAAAGTTTATTTCTCTCTTACACAATGGTATGCAGACGACAGCTCGAAAATTTCAGCCACAGATGTCCATCCAGTTATACTATAGAGATCAATGGTAAAAATATAATTTACTAATTTGTCCTGCTTATACACGGATCAAAATCTTTTACGAAAGTTTATCTTTATTGCTTCATAGGATGTATAGTCAGCCTCGTGACTATTCATCCACACTTCAGCTTCACCTACTAACTTTGAATTAAAAAATACTATTTTTTTGTGCTTCGGTGAGTTTACTATTTTCAAAAAGTCTATCCATATTTTTCAAAAACTGTACAGCATGCACCCTATCATTATTTCCACTGAAGGTGGGTACATAGTCCATTAATTGATTCTGGATGCTTGTACTAGGTAATACCAAGGCACCAGCAGTAATTAGCGTCCCTTTTTCCACTAACTTCGTCATATTTTGACTTAGCCTGTTCTAGTTGTTGTCGCATTTGTTCGACTGTTTGTAACGTCTTGTCCACAGTTTCAGTCAAGTTGTCCTTAAATTTGTCCAATTGCTGGTCAACTATTTCCTGTAAGTAAACATCTGGTACTGTGTGTCCATCAAAGAAATCATTTGGGAATTTAAGGTTATCACTACATTTTTTTTGTTCTTTTTCAACAGTCGCAAATTGTTCTGTTAAATGGTGTACCTGTTTTAGAATTTCATTTTTATTTTTATCGCAACTTTCCTGAGTAGTTTTTCCTTTGGAATTTAAAGCGTCCTGTTTAAGCTTAAAGTTTTCCTTTGCATTTTTAAGTTTTTTTATCTGCTCATTCGTCTGTTTTTCTGACTTACTACAGTCTTCCCTAATTGTCTGTAGTTCGTCCCTTACCTGCGTTTGGTCACTTTCAGTCTGTTGTATTTTCTGTAATTTTTTGTCAAAATCGTTTAGTACTTCTTGAAATTTACCCTGCAATTCTTATTCTAACCTTTTGAATTGTTCATTTACACCCTTAAATTTTTCATCAAACTTTGTATTTAAATTCTGATTATTTTCTTTGATTTCTTTTAACTCCTGGCTATTTTTTTGTAGCTCCTGGCTAGTATTATCGAACCTTTCATTTATTTTCTGATTTAACTTTTCACTCTTTTCACTACTCTCTTTAATTTGCTGACTTAACTTTTCACTCTTTTCACTACCCCTTTTCATTTGCTGCACTAACTGCATTAATATTGCATTTAGGTCATTTGCTGATGTTTGTTGAGCTACACCTCCTACCTTTGAAACATTTTCCACCCCCCTTAAGTCTTCTTCTTTATGAACTATTGGTTCAACTACTTTCTCATGTTGTTCACTTTGTTCCTGATCAGATAGTTCTAAACAAGAATGTTCTTCTACCATTGGTTGGGAATATTGCGTTATGGGAGGATTATCCTCACTGCTACTACTGTCTGTCTCTTCCATATTTAATGAAGTTTTGCTGTTGTTGACTTACGTGAGATTTTCCTTGCGTACCTCACCTGAAGTCTAGAAGCTTTGGACCTTATTCTGAATCTACCTGGTTTCGAACTCTTCCCTCTGAATTCACCTGGTTTGTAGCTTCTTCTTTCAAAATAACCTGGTTTGGAGCTTCTTCTTCTTCTTCTTAAGTCACTTTTTTTTGTTTTTTTTTGCGTAATAAAGCACTTAAGTTGTTTGCGGCACTTTCACTGTTCTTTGAGCACTCACTTTCTCGGGTTGTGAACTGGATTTAATTTTTATTATTTCAGTTTATCAGGCCCTCCACGTTGGGAAGCCATTATTGTAACGTATAAAAGTAAGCCTGATATATTAATGTTCGTTCGCCACCATTAGGGTGATACTTGATATAATGATTGAATTGGGTCCAAGTTTGCTATCCTGAATTATGGTAATCAAAAGGGGATAATGTCTTATTTTATAAATTAAAAGTTCTGGTCTTTTATAGTGTTTTTTTTATATTAAGTAGATAAACAGTTTTTGCTAGATATTTCACACGTTGTAAATATTAATTTAAAAACCCGACTATTGTATTATGTGTATGTTAATTCCCGGCACGTGAAATTTATCATAGACCCAACCCACACGGCTCCTCGTCAGGATTGCAAGTGAAGAGATGCGTACTTTGAAGGAGGTATATCTAGTGACATCTCCTTCTCGAAACTTCCCAAAAGAAAGAAAGGTGTGGTCATCCAGGTGCGTCTCTGTCTATAAAACTGAGTTCGCCTTTCAAACAGAGGCGTAGAAAGATGTCGCCAAACCTTGCAACTTAACACAAATAAATCTTACTACCCGCTCGTATTTATAAAATCATAATTTTGAATATAGATGTGAATAATACATTATTTAGATGTATAATTCCATATCATTACAACATATATATATACAAACACGTGTATATACGGGCGCATTACAATTGGGCCACGTAAACAAGTTATGATCTCCGTTTGACGTCTACATATTTACTAGCAAAATTTATTTAATGCGTTACTATTATATATATTAATTATTAATATTGGCTTCCACTTTCATTTTGCCTTTCGAAATAAGTTGTCAAAAGTCCCCGAGAATGGTGTTTCTTATTGTTTTTCGTTAACTTTATGACCGTGAGATATATTAACAAGGAAATAATATCGGAAATCTATACATAAAAAAGGTGATATAGTGTTTTGTGAACTGATCTAGTTGTATGTAGGATAGTGTCAATTTTTTTAGAAATATTGTAACTACCTTGCATCAGTTGTGCTATCTATATTCAGATGAAACAACTAACAGTACTTTTTACTTTCCGAAGATAGCCGAAGGCTTTAAATTTACATTTTAGGCCAAATGCCTTTAGGTCAAATATCTTTTAGGCCAAATGCCTTTAGGCCAAACGCCTTTAGGCCAAACGCCTTTAGGCTAAACGACTTTAGGCCAAACGCCTTTAGGCCAAATGCCTTTTAGGCCAAATGCCTTTAGGCCAAATGCCTTTAGGCCAAATGACTTTTGGTTTCATTTTTAGGTCAAATGCCTTTAGGCCAAATGCCTTTTAGGCCAACTGCCGCGTCCCCGGTAAAAGAACCCTTTCATATAACAAAATAAAAATGTATAAGAGGAATTTTGAGAAATGGCATAGGGGGTGACTCAGGTGAGGATTAAAGTTTCCAAAGCTAATAGAAACAATTATTACTTCTTTGGGTGGTAGAAAACTGAAATTTAGCAAGTGAGTTTAGGGACTATTTAAAATAAATATAAAATTATGAACATTTAAAATTTAAAAATGGATCTCCGAAAGATAATGGGTTGAGACGGGGTGGGTGATGTTGGGGGGATGGATGGGAAGGGGGGGCAGGGAAGGTAGCGGGAGGCATTAAAGTAGAAGAAAATCCTTTAGGTAAGTAGACAGTTAAATTTGTCCGGAATGTAGAGAGAACACTCCAAATAGCAAAAGTAATGTTAAATATTTTATCTTTATAGTTGGGGCTGGTGAAATAAGAGGGAGGGGGTTCAAACTAAAACTAAAATAATAAACTACCTATCAGTGAGGTAGAAGATTTAAATTTTTCAGAAATGTGTAAGGACCACCCCAAACAGCAATTAAGGTCTGAACATTCTTAAATTTAAAAGTGGAGGACCATAAAATTTGAAGATTTCCAAAATTTCCAAAACTAAAAAAAGAAAAAAAAACACTTTTTAGTAGAGTAGAAAATAGAAATTTGTTGTTAAATACACAGTGTAGAACCCAAATAACTAGAAGAAATTGAATATTTAAAATTCAAAACTACTTACCGGTGAGGTAAAAAATTGAAATTTGGTGAAATGGTAAAAAGATATTGGGAAGCTTGATTCAATGATTCGTAATAAAAGAGGTTGCCTTAACCATATTTCAATTATTTTTCGTTAAAAATATGAAGTTAAGATTGAGCACATAAATTATGTGGATCGCTATATTATCCTAAAATGCTTAGTTTAATCAACTTGTGCCAAGTCAATTAGTAAACGATAAAGATGATGTTTTATGGTAAACTAAGCTTACATCCAATTATTGTTTAAAAAAAACTAATTTTGGTACACCAAAGTGGTCAATACAATGTGATTGGTCCTTGACACTTCTTTTTATAACTACTATGATCAGGCATGAATCTGGGATTACATTTCGAGGAAAAGTGGAGGAAGAGGAGAAGGTGGATAGATAACTCATTTGTAACTATTTTGCATTGAAACTTATAGGGCTACCACCATAGATGGGTACCCGAAAAAAGCAGTCAATGTCGTATGACTTATCGGTGTTGGGAAAGTCGGGTTTCTTATCCTATTTGTGTACAATAAAGTGTTTTGCTATATGGTTTCCCCACTCTCCCTCCTTGCAAATATGGATACATTTCTTCTAAACTCTGCCTTCCATACCCCTACCCCATTGCTGTAAATTTACTAATAACCTGGATGTTTAGTAAGATACGATATCAAAAAGAAAAGTTGTTAGTCGTGAGATCACAGGCCACAAAAATTAGCTTGATGCAATTTACATACATCATCATCACAATCATTAACTGTTTCCAGCCTGTCACCGGATCACTTTAGTAAAATTTCTCCATATTCCTCATATCACTTGCACACTTTCTGTTATCTGCTCCTCCTGTATCTTTCTTGGCTTCCCTTGCGGTCTTTTTCCTACGTATGTCAACATTCCATTTCCAACATTTTCTTTTGCATCTTCTCTTTTTATATCCTCATTACATGCCCAACAACGGGCAAAAACCAGTAAAAACGTTTGCTTTAAAGGACAAGAAACTAGATGGTGCACTGTCCAGTGGAGAACGAGGCCTGTATGTCATGTCTGTAGCTTGCGTCAGCTCAATTGGCCAATATGTACATTGAATTAATCTATTCCTAATTTTAGTTCACTACTTTTGAAATAATCATAACCTAATTTTACTTAAATTTAATTGATTAAAACTCTAAGAAAATTGGTTGCAGTTAATTTTTAGTAGTTTGATCTATTCCTAATTTTAGTTCACTGCTTTTGAAATAATAATAAATTAATTTTACTTAAATGTAATTGATTAAAATTCTTATACATTGGTTGAATATATTCCCTACCAAAAGGTTAAATCCTTTACCGTACGATGATGCACCCCCAGAGACTTTATGAGTGCACCAAGAGTCTAGTAACATGAATGGGAAACTATTTGTTCAATGGATGTAACACTTTGTTTTTTCCTATGCTAAGCCTAGCTTGACAAAAAAGGTTCTCCCATGGCCGTCGCAATTATATAATTGTTAGGGGGAGGGGGGAAGAGGGCCTCATTAATTTTGTACATAAGAGCTGCTCTATCCCCCCTCCCCCTACTGCCCAGGCCACGTTTTTACTTTCTCTCTATCTTACAGGTAGAGAAAGTATGGTGATCGTCAAAAAATTCGAACTCGAGATTTTGATGAATTTTGACGTTTCATGACTTCCTGAATCCGAAAAAGTAGTTTTTGAATTTCCGTCTGTCTGTCTGTCTGTCTGTCTGTACCTCCAACTAGAGCCTAAACTATTTTACCGATTGAGCTGAAACTTGATATATAGGGTTTTCATAGGGTTGCCCCGAGGGGTTTTTGGAATTGGATATCTACCCCTAAAATTAAGGGTAGTTTACTGAAGGGAAAAAACAGAAAAAGTCGATTTTCTCAAAATCGGCTCAAACGATTTTGATTAAATTTCATTTATGAACATTAATAAATATTCCAAACAAAATGGCTACTCTCAAGATTTCGGCAAAATGGCTTTAAGGGCTCCGGTCTGATGCGTAAATTAACATTTTTTATAATAGCTCCGAAACTATTTGAGATATGAAATTACTTAGCATTACAAATATGTATATATATTTATAATACAAATATTTTATTCGAAACATATTTTTATAAAATCAATAATTTTCAATCTATACGCAATTATATATATATTTTTAGCTTTTTGGACATTAAAGCTTAAGTATTGCTATCGTAAAAAAAACTAACCTGAAATGTTGATGGATTTCGACGTCTCATGACCCCCTAAACCCTAAAAAATAGTCTTTGCAATGCCGTCTGTCTGTGTGTCTATTAAAACTTAAAATTAAGGGTAGTTTACTGAAGGGCAAAAAGAGAAAAAGTCGATTTTCTCAAAATCGGCTCCAACGATTTTGATTAAATTTCATTTATAAACATTAATTAATATTCTAAACAAAATGGCTACCCTCAATATTTCGGCAAAATGGCTTTAAGGGCTCCGGTCTGAAGCGTCAATTAACATTTTTTTAAATAGCTCCGAAACTATTTGAGATATGAAATTACTTAGCATTACAAATATGTATATATATTTATAATACAGATATTTTATCCGAAACATATTTTTATAAAATCAATAACTTTCAATCTATACGCAATTATATTAATTTTTTTTAACTTTTTGGACATTAAAGTTTAAGTATTGCGACCGTAAAAAAAACACCTGAAATGTTGATGGATGTCGACGTCTCATGACCCCCCAAACCCTAAAAAATAGTCTTTGCAATGCCGTCTGTCTGTGTGTCTATAAAAACTTAAAATTAAGGGTAGTTTACTGAAGGGCGAAAAGAGAAAAATTTGGTTTTCTCAAAATCTGCTCAAACGATTTTGATTAAAATTCGTATCTAGGCGTTGATTAAGATTATAAATAAACTGGCTATTTTCATTTTCCTGTGAAAATGATTTTTAGGGTACATTACAGGAAGCGTTAATTTCCGTATCTCCACAACTATTGGAGAAACTAAACAACTTATCATTGAAAAATTGTAGGACTATTAGAAAGAAAAAACTTTTATTTGACATATATTTTTATAAAAGCAGCAGTTTCTGAGATATTTGCAAATATATTAATACAATTTTGTGAGCTTTAGTTGTAAACATATACTACTTAAGTCTTAACGCAATAATTCTCCAATGCCATAGAGTAATTAAATATAAGTATCTAAAATAGTATGTTATTTTTCCTTAAATCTCTTAGGAGAAATGTTTGCATAGCAATGATCTATCTCCATTTTAGACTCAATAGTCAATATTTACATTTTTTATTGGTCAAAATGTATAAATGAATAATTAAATATCAATGCGATGACTTGAAGATCTGCAACACCATATAAAATGTTAAAATTTTAACCAGAAATCGAAATTTTAATACGAAGTGTTGACCCTTGTGGAAGACATTAAACTGTTTGAAATGCTCTTAGGTGGAAAAAGATGCGCCTCTTTTCTCATTGATTATATATCATTGTATATTATTTTATGCGTGTTCTTATGTGGAGTGGTGATGATACAATGTACATTATTCCGTTCAGAAATCTTACGAGTTTATAGAAAGAGAGAGAAAGTCTGTGCGGTGCGCCGTACCATTTGTTTTATTCAGTGTACAAAATACGTTCAGAGTCATATTATCCTACATGGATATGTGAGGCAGACCAAAAACGGGGAACACAGAAAATTTGTAAAATAAACTGAAGTTACAAATGTAGCATGTAACATCATTTTATATCAAAACTATAAGTTAATACATAAAAAAAAGCTGAAAATGCGCAGAAAATGTGTGTTTCCCTAGTCTCCCCCGCTTTAGATTATTGGGGGAGGGGACGTGTACCCCATCCCCCTTGCTTGTGACGCTCATGGTTATATTCAGATTGAGTGGTAGCTGAGTGAGGATGGAATCACTTTTTTTTTTACAAACTTATGTCAGTATTCTAAGCTTACAAAAAACTATTGTTACAATGACTTATCAAAATATTTCCCTAAGTAAGAAGTATTTTCACGAGTCTTCCAACGGGAAATATAAGGAACGTACTTGGATGGAACAGCAAATTAGATTAATTGGTACAACTTCTTTGGTCAAATTGAACAATATAAATGAAGAAACATAACATGAAGATAATTTATTCAAAGAGAGATTATTATATCAAGAAATTAAGTCAATTAAAACAGGCATAATAACATTAAAAAAAATCATCATAGAGATTGTTACGTAATAAAGTTCAAAAATTAATGGCATAAAACAAGTAAAAATGTAAATCTGTGCAAAACACTAAGCAGTAGCAGAATAAAAGATTAACCGATAAGCAATGACAAGTGTAAATTAGCTAATTGACTAGATTAGAGTTATTAGTATTATAATTAATAACTATAATATAAATAACTTTAATCTAGTCAATTAGCTAATTTACACTTTTCATTAATTAGGAGACGAGTTTGGGACCTCCTTTATTTGGCCATCCCCTATTTGACTTCCCTCGAACAGCAACTAGAATGTTGTCTTTTGCTGTTTCCTTCACTAATTTTTCCACTAAAATAGGAGGGGAAATAGCACAGATCTCTCCTTCATTTAGAAAATCTTATTCAAGGGGCAGTCT
The DNA here is from genome assembly GCA_033556935.1 of Timema podura. Classification (NCBI taxonomy): domain Eukaryota; kingdom Metazoa; phylum Arthropoda; class Insecta; order Phasmatodea; family Timematidae; genus Timema; species Timema podura. The sequence continues at coordinate 3,857,489 of JAVRXN010000003.1, forward strand.
TAATAACTTAGCCGCATTCTTGACATTGTTTCGATGTTTTACTTTATAGTTGTACGCTGATAGTATCAACGCCCATCTTTGCTATCTAGCGACTTCAAGTGTTAGACTATTTCTTTTTTTACCAAAAATTATCTGGATTACTTGCGCATCTGTGATTATTTCAAATTGTTACCCATAGAGAAACTTTTGGAACTTCTGTATGCCAAATATCACTACCAATCCTTTTGTTCATATTTAGACTAGGTTTTTTTTTGCTGATGTTAAAGTAACACTTGCAAAGCCTATCGGTTTTTCATCATTATCAATAATATTACACAATACCACACCAACCCCATGCGTTTGTTACGACTAGTAAAGATAAGTCCGGATTTTAATGATCTAACAGGCTTTTCTCAAAAGCTTCTCACATCTCTTTGGCCATTTAAATGTCACATTCTTTGACATCAAATTGTTCAATGGTTTTAACAGAGTTGATTACATTGTAATACATTTTGCATAAAAGTTTAGTAATCCCAAGTAGGATTTGAGTTGTGTGACATCCTTGGAAGCTGGACATTTTTGAATTGCATTTATTTTCTCTTTTGCAGGTTTTATTCCTTCAGAACAAAGCGTAAACCCAAGATACTCTTTTCAGTCTTAAAGAATTCTGATTTATTTCAATTTATCTTAATGTAACATTAGCGATACTAGCTAATGCTACATTATTAGTACCCACCCCAAATAAACCAATACATATAGACATCCTGCAAGACTAACTAGTTTACATTAATACTGCCCACTCCGAATAATTCCGATACTCATAGACATCCTGCAATATCAAAGATTACAAAACTGACTATGTCTAAAATATGTGCTTTACTCACTGATTGTATCTTCTAGCTTAGCACGAGTTCCATAAGTGCAGTGTCTGCCATATTTATATGTTTTTCAACACTCTTCACTTTGCCTTGTGAGGCCATGTATTTTTTTATTTACTTCTGTTGTTTTATCTTGAATAAATAATTCAAATTTTATTAAACTTGCAAATGTTTCTATTTATTTTATATTAAATTCCTTATAGATTCAGTACACCCTCTTCCTAGCTATTGTGACCTCTAGCTGTTAGGATTGGAGGTTGAGAACAGTACATTAATATGATGATCATTAAGATGTTTTATGACGATTTGTAATTTAGTCATACACTGTTGTTCTGTTTCACCGCTGATAAGAACATCATCGATATAACACACCACGTCATAAATTCCTTGCAATATTCTGTCCATCACAGTTTGAAAAATACTTGGACCACTCGCTATTCCATACAGCATTCAATGACACTTGAATAAACCTCATTCAGTTTTTACAACCATTAATTCTTATGATTCTGGGCTAATTTCTAATTGTAGGTATGCTTCTTTTAAGTATATTAAACAAAACACTTTCCCTGTGAGTTTTGCAAACACTGCATAGAATACTAACAATAATAATAGTATTATACCTATTCTTAACGATAATCGCAATTAATAAAATTACTAATATCCACCTAGGCCCTCTACGAACCAAAAACTAATGAACAAGCCATTACGAACTAATCACCCATTATTCAAAATCATAAACTCAGCTATTGTTGATCTACCAACACCCTAAATATTTCAGTTTGATGAAATTTTGGTTCACTTCTTGGTATATGTTTAATTGTGCAAATCGTTACTGGATTATTCCTAGCTATACATTATACTACTCATATTGAATCGGCATTTAATAGAATTGTCCACATTTGCCGAAATGTTAATTTTGGATGACTCCTTCGTACTATTCACGCCAATAGGGCTTCACTATTCTTTATTATAATTTACTTTCATATTGGACGAGGATTATACTGTAGTTTATACACTTTTATACATACTTGAATGATTGGAGTATTAATCCTTTTTCTGGTTATAGCAACTGGTCAATCTTCAAAGCTGAATTCACAGTTGTCTTGAAATCGTCACACAATCATACGGATCCTCCTTTCTTTGCTACAACAACTAAAGGGGTTACCCATTGTGAATTATGGATTTGTGAGATGATTAATTTTTTTGTTGCCATTAATAGAGTTCTTCTTTTACTTTCTACTTTGATCTATAAGGAACTTCATATGCTTGTTTAAATACAGGTATTGCATCTTCTTTTAGAATTAAATTTGCTTGAAATCCAAAACTTTTGTCACCTTTTTGGTTAAAACAATTTGGATATTTACTTGAGAATTGTTTTTCCAAGTTTGCCAATTTGACCGATTTAAGTTCAAGCACTTTCCTACAATTTGGTTCAAGTTTATAATACTACTGTCTTCCCAATAGAGGCACTGTTCTTGATTTGCATACTACCATTGGTTATTTATAATTGTCATTATTATGTTTCACACACACTTCAATTATTCCATTTATTTCCAGCGCATCTCCGCTGTCAACTTCCATGTTCAACGGCCCATATTCTACTAACAATTGAATCATATATCGGCCTTTTGACTGTATTTCGGCCATGTTGTTAATATTCAGATTCCCTATTATATCTTCCAAATCACTAGGTTCATTCTCAGTTTCTGAAGGAACTTCATTTGATGCTTGATCAACTTGTCTCACATTAAACGTTTTTTTTATCTTTGTTCCTAGATCGACAGACCTAACTAGTATGTCCTTTCTTATTGAATGTGTAACATCACCACTTCCTAGCGGGACATTCATTATAGCGATGAGCTGTCCCACAATCTTTGCACAAAGAACTGACATTTTCAAAACGTTTTTCTTTATGACGAAAATCTTTTTGTTTTACCGCATTAACAGGCATCACCAGACGCAGAATTTTTGTTTGATTATGATTTATGAGCTAATTCCATTCCACTTGCTTGAAGTACAATGTGTCCTCAGACAAAAGTCGCTTTTGAATAGGTACAGATTAACACCGCACACAAACCGATCATATAACGCATTGTCCAGGAATTGTCCGTAATCACATGTGTTTGATAGCGTTTTTAATTCTGCCACATAGGCACTGATAGATTCATTTTCCTTTTGATCCTGTTTATTAATAAAAAATCGTTCCGCAATAACGTTATACTTTGATCCATAATATGTTTGCAAAACCACCATTAATTGATCGTAATTTTTAGTAGTTGGAAGTTCTGGAGCCAGTATGTTTTTCAAAATGCCATATGCATGAGGTCCAATCATGTTTATAAACATGGGCACTTTCATATTGTCTTCAACAATATTCACAATGAAAAACCGCTAAAGGTGCTCTATATATGCTTCAAACTGTTCTATTTCGGGGTTATATTAATTCATTTTACCGATTAAAGCCTTTTGGGTGGTTTTATTTATGTTTAGCTCCACTACAAAGATTGTCATGATACCGTAGCACGGATAACACTGCATACAGCTGTACTTGCGACTCAGCACACAGCTGGTCTTTGTCACTGACTTTTTCCACGGACACTGTTAAGGTTTAGTATAATAAACCGTGCGTACTAACTTAAATGTGTTAATAATTAATTATGCAGAGTGTAACATTATTAAATGGTACAGAATAAAGTAGACTATGTTGTAACCTCACTGACGCCATGTACAAGAATGAAAAAGGCGGAAATGACGTACTAGATAGTTCTTAAGATGAACAAAGTAACTGGACTACTTGAGCCATAAATTAAACACTCCCACTCTTTGTTCATTGATATCCATAATTGACACAGATTCACGATTCATACAAAATTTCTTTTGTGGCAAAGCCTTAGTTTAAAAAAATGATAATTGGTTATCAGAATGCACATATAGGACAACTATAACATTGTTTTCTACACACTCGTGAATGTAATGGTACTTAATATCTAAGTGTTTGGTCATTTTATGATGCTCATAATTCTTAGCCAACCTAATTGCACGTTGTTTGTCCACGAAGAGTGTGGTAGGCTCACTGGAAATCAGATCAAGTTCCGCGAGCATCATTCTTAGCCACACACTTTCTTGAGCTGCTATATATTCAGCTTCTGTAGTTGACCTACTGACACACCCTTGTCGATGATATGACCAGGTGACTGGTGCTCCTGCTAAAAAACTGATACACCCCGTTGTAGATTTTCTTGTAGTTTCATCCCCAGCATAGTCAGCATCTGAATATATACAGTTAACTCAGGTTGATTTCCTTGTTAGCAAATATCATAGCTCCTAGTCCCAACAAGATATCGCATTATCTTCTTAACTGCTGCCCAATTAATGTCTTGTGGCTCATTTAAAAACCAACTTGCTTGATTAATTGCGAATGCAATATCTGGATGTGTCACTATAGCAAGAAACATCAAGCTTCCAACTGCCTCTCGATAAGGTATATCGGGAACCTTGTTAGAATTCCCATCATTACTATGTAAAACCAGATTTGGATCAGCTGGTACTGCTTGGAATTTGCAATCTTGCATAGAGAACTTGTTCAGTACTCTCTCAAGATATCCTTGTTGACTTAAAAATATTTTCTTATTTTTTCTGTCTCATTTGATCTCAATTCCAACAAAATAATTGCAGTCTTATTATTTAATCTCGAGCTGTACCTTGAGCTCTATTATCACAAGTGCAAAAATTTCTGAGCAAGTACTTATTAGCATTGCATCGTCCACACATAATGCAAGCCAAACTTCAACGTTATCAATCGTTGCTCTGAAGACACATTTATCTGATTCCAAAGGCTTGAATTCAAATTATTTTAAAAATTCCTGGAATTACTTATTCCAACAACGTGGAGACTGCTTTATAGTCCATACAAACTCTTCCTCAACTTGCAGAACATGTTTGGATCACTCTTCTCGAAACCTTCTAGCTGTTTCATAAATAATTCTTAAAGCAGTTCACCATATAGAAATGCAATTTTTATGTCAAACTGTATCATTTCCATGTCATAAATCGTTGTTAGTGCAAGAAGTATTCTGATTGAATCATACCTGATTACGGGTGAAAATGTTTCCGTATAATCGATACCTGCCTTTTGTGAATATCCTTTTGCACATAACCTTGCTTTGAATCGCTCAATACTCCCATATGGTCTTCTTTTTATATTATATACCCACTTGCAGCCTATAGCTTGTCTATTTGAAGGTAGATTTGTCAAGGTCCAAGTTTCGTGATTAATTAAAGATATCATCTCTTCCTCCATAGCAGTGATCCATTCCTTAGAATACGTGTCAGTAACTGCTTCCTGGTATGTTTGAGGCTCCTCATAAAGTGCTGCACCTGCTGTTTCAATGGATACTTGACAAACATCAAATCGTTTTGGCAGCCTTAGAGTAGCTCTTTTACGAAGTGTTGGCCCTGTATCTCTCCTGTTTTGTATAGGACAACCTCCTTGTTTGGCATTCTTCTCAGCTGTGGTAACACTTTCCTTGACTTCTTTCTCTTTTGGTTCATCGTTCTGTGAAGTTAAATTATAAATGAAAATTCTGGGTCATTAAATACAGCACCTTTACTAATTTCTTCATTACATTCAACGTCCCGAGCTACTGTGACTTTTCTACTACTGGAGTGATACAATCTGTAGCTAGTGTTATTACCATCATAGCCAATAAAAATGGCCTTCTTAACCTTGCTTTCAAATTTAGTACGGCTTACTTGGGTATATGCTCATAAGCGTCTGCTCTAAATTTTACGCATATGCTTGAAAGTTACCTTTTTCCAGTAAACCTCTCGAACGGTGTCACGTTATTGTTTATCTTGCTTGGCCGCCGATTTTAAACGTAAACACTCATATTTACTGACTCAGCCCACAGTTCCTACGGAAGTTCTGCGTCAATCAGTATTGTCCTAGCACATTCCAAATGGATCAATTTTCTCGCTCGACACCCCATTCTGTTCCTCACAATATGGAGCAGTTCTCCCGCAGATAGTTCCGGTTTTCTAAATTTTTCGTTCACAAACTTGTGACTATTGTCACTCTTAAGTACTTTTATTTTGTTCCCAGTCTGCGTTTCTATCATCTGGTGGAATTGTATGAAATTATCAAAAACATCACTTTTGTACTTAATAAAATACACAAAGCGATATGACGTACAGTCATCCTTAGATAGCAAGAAATAATTGGCTTCTCCCAACGACGCAACCGGCATTTTCCCACAGACATCTGTGTGTATAAACTCGCCAGGGTTACTTGCATGAGGATTAAGATTTTCATAAAACGGCAGTCGATGTATCTTGCCAAATTACATGACTCACAAAACAGCTTGTCTATGTTGTTCACCTTTAACCCTGGTAGTAGTCCCTGACTTGCCATGGTCTTGAAGCTATTGATACCTGGCTGTCCCAGTCGTTTATGCCATAGCTTCACTGACTCCTCTGCTGAATTGGCTTGCTCAACAGTTTTATTCTTGAAAAGCATCTGGTAGCATTGGTTAACCATTTTAATTCCAGTTAAAACAGCTTGATTCTGTGCTAGAATCTGTACTTCGGTTTTTCTTTAATCGAAAATCACTTTGAACTGTTTACTAGTCACTGCTCCTACTGAAAATGGATTTTTCTTAAGTTTCGGAACATACAAAGTATTTTAAAGTGTGCGAAGCTCCCACTGTCCATTTATAACTGCTAACAAATCTACAGATCTGATACCTTCCGCTTGAACGTACGAATTATCCCCAATCTGTATGACACTCAAATTGTCTATTGGATTTAGTACAGAAAACCACTCCTTATGATAAGTCATATGTTTTGACGCAGCACTGTCCGCCAGCCACACAGTTTCACATCCAGAAGCAGAAACATTTTTGTATTCAGCACTTAAAGCAACATGCTTCGACTCATCCTGCTTACTTCAATCACTATTTTTCGCTAGCCAGTTGCAGCACTGTTTTTTATATGACCCACCCAACCACAGTAAAAACATTTCCTAAGTTTTCCGCGATTTTCTCTCTTCTCGTCACTGTGGGACATTTGACTTTTAATGATTTTGTAATTTTTCTGGAGGTTCAGCGCCGCAAACGCTGTAGTGACATCATCGTTCTGCATGAGCCGCTTCTCTTCCCTGAGAAGTCGAGAGGTTAGGTTCTCAAATGTCTCAATACCTCGGCGTACGAGTCCCACGCCCCTATGATCGCACTGAAGCTACTTGGCAAACTCTCGAGTGTTTTTGCCATTTTGTCCACGTCGGAAACAGCTTTTCTAACGTCCGCTAATTACAGCGCCATTGACTCGATCGTACTTATATGCTGAGCAATATTATCGTTTGGGTTCATCCTATAGCTGAAGAACTGCTGCTTGAGACTAACCTTATTTACAGAGCTACGTTGTTCGTGAACGTTCTTGAGGCGATTTCACATATAAGCCGTCGTCTCCCATGCGACGACTGTTTGTAATTGACTATGCTCAAGTCCCATTGAAATTATCAACAGTCCTTTTTCGTTCCCATTGTTCCATGTCTTAACCTCAACTTCAGTTGTTGCTGTTTTTCCTTCTTTCCATTTATGATATCCACAATTTTCTCCGCACGCAATATTATTTCGATTTGATATTTCCACAGTTGGAGATTATTACCATCAAAATTTCTGAATATGGAAATTCTTGACTTTATCCTTCTATGTAGGTAAACTTTATACTTTAAGTTGAAACAAATAAAATTATATTTTACAAAGACGCCGTCATAACCTTGAAATAAACATTCACAACAATATTTTAAACATACAGGTTAGCCAACAGAAGAACAAAAATTTATTTAAAAAAAATTCCTGGACTTGTCAGGTTATTCCCCAGTTTCACATGGACTTATCAGTTTATTCCCCTGTGCTAGTTTTCTAACATTGTAAATTATTTCTTTAATCATCCTATTCTTCCCCAGTTTAATGACATCTTATAAAATAAATAGCGGTTGAACCACTAGATGGCATTGAAATCAGAAAATCAAAGATTTTGGACTTATCTGGTTTCCCCCTGGACAATTCTTCATATGTTAAAATCAGAATATTATTTTACTTTAACTATTTTTCTATAAGTCAATGTCTCTAGGTGTCTACAAAATTGAAACTACGGTATTGTTTTTATTTTGTAGCTAAAATACCTTTTGATGATAGATAGAAGATTAAATAAATAATTTTTAATTTTAATTTAAAAAATGGTACTAATTTTTACAATTTATGTGTAAACTTAACATTTGAAAGAACTTGAATGCGGTACCTATGTCATTTTTCCCAGGTCCTTAGCCTAAGATGATAGTGCATCCATTTAAAAAAAATTAAATAAAACATATTTTAATGAAATATTTATTTCCACGATGGTGTCAGTTTATAAACATTTCAATGATTACAATAAAGATAAAATCATACATTTAAAGGTCATTAGATTCATACATAGCTTACTTGCATTTTCAGTAGGTATGTCATTTTAGGCCAGCCTCCCTTATGATATAATATATCTTAAATTGTATGTCCCCTGTGGGATACCTATATTGGGATTCACTGATTGTATTCTGTAACAGATTTTTTTATGCTATTTTCCAATTCTATTGATTTTTGTCCTACAATTCTTGATATGATGTTGTGATAGTTAAAATATAATTTCCAAAGTAAAAGTTAATTTTTAAAAGCTAATTCCTTGTTTTTCTTGTCATTTTTCCATCTTTACTAATTTTATATTTTCATTATTTATCTATAGGTGTTTCTTTATTTAGTTGGATGAAAGAAATTTTAATCAAATTCACTACAAAACTTAAAAATAGTATTTTATAACATTCATGACTGTGCTATTAGTTATTATTTTATATTGTCGTTAGTAGATTCGGATCAATTTGCACAATTTGTAAAGTACCACTTGGATGGTAATATGTCAGATTAGGATATTTTTATCTGATGATAGAGATGATCCAACATTTCAAGTTCAAAATTGGTAAAATGACACCACTTCAGATTCAGAAAGTGAAACTATCCAAGCAGCTGTTCTAGTTCAATTTCCCTTTTACAAAAGCTTTAGGTACAAGAAGAAAATTCTGGAAAAGAGGCAAGCCTGATGACTTCCTAAGTCTTCCTCCAGCACCTGAATGGGAAGAGGATGTAGACACCAAGAGACCAGGACAAAAAACTATGCTTCAAAATATTACTTATGTGTTTTGATACAGCAGTCCTCCTCTTCCACTGCTGCACTTGTTGACGCATCGTCATTCTACTACTGTACGCAAAGAAACAAACCACTTCCCTTGGAGGATCAAACAAGCGTCAATATTCTGTAAAATAAAACTAAGCTTATTGTAAATTGGTGATAAATACATTATTTTATAATATAACGCCCATATTTATATCTATAAACAATAAATATTGCTAAAAACATCCTAAAAATAAGATTTTAACAATATATTAAGTACGATTATACATCAATCACGAAAGTAAACCGAGTCAATACTCGCCTATGGAAACGCCGCTTCCCTTTCACCGATGAGGGCCGGAAACAAACGAATGACAAAATAAAGAGCGAGACAGCTGCCTGGCCGGTCAGTCTGAGAGAGAAAGAATTGCTTGCACTAAGAAAGAAGAGTTGCCATCTCAACCATCATTAACATTATCCTTGTTGGAGAGGTTCCTGATAATAATAATTGGTTTTAACATTATTTTCCTCTTATTTTCTTTACTCCCCTTGTAATTTTAGGGAAGCATTGCTTCCCTTGAATAAACGCCACTGTATGTGTATTTACTGATTTACAACCAGTATGGTAAAATATGTACAGTTTTATATCTAAAATAGATATTGCCAATAAATGTATGTCTAATAAAAAATATTTTTTCTATATTTTTTCAAAGTTTTAAGACTTATTTAGAATCTAAATCAAACAATAAAACAAATATTTAAAACAGCAAATTTCTCTCAGGACTGAGGAGGTTAAAAGCGATGTACTTGACTTTGCCACTTGAGTTTCATTCTCCAAGATGAGAACACACGTCCTAGATTCTCTGCAACTTGATACTTATACTAAAAAATAACTAGATGTTCAATGGTGGAAAGTCGCACTTCATATTTTAATAAATCACCAGTAACAAAGTAATATTGAAATTTTCACATAATTTTTCTCCATTACAAGCATCAAGATGGTGACACATTTTAAAAGTAACTGTAGAAACAAGGGCCATGACCAGGCCCATATCTAGGCATGCACAACAAGTGCGGCTAAACAGGGTTGCAAAATAATATTGAAATAAGTTAACTATAGCAAACTTTAGTGTAAATAGTAACACATTCTTAGCATTAGCGTGATATGTAAAAAAAAGCTAACCGTCAGCATTCTCGTCACTGGTTATTTAAGAACTACCATAGAAGTGCAACAATCACTTTTGAGTGTTTTAATAGATCTTTTCTTCTGACTTTTTAATCATGAGACTTTAATATGGTTATCAGAATAATTGTTGTACAAGAATAATTTATTGCAAAATATTTTCTTGACTTTTCCATATCTTAGTTTTTATCGTTTGTTCAATTTGTTACAGGATTTCAATGAAATTGAAAATTAATGGGAGTTTTGTACTAATTTTCACAACCATTTACCACATCTCTGCTAGTCAATCCGTGAGTAGGTGACAAAATGATGTTGGTGTTTGAGGGTGTGTGGGTGTAAAATAAATGACTGCAGTGAGTAACATATAACAGGTCTGGGCATGACGCCATTGGCCATTCAATGACATATCTCTTAATGCACTGTAATGACACATTACACAATATCACCAAGAAAAGCAAAGGGTAGCGTTATAATCAAAAGATTTTTTGTTGCAGCAAAAATATTTGCACCATATTTTGTCAGGATTATTAAAATTAAAGGGGGCTTTGAAAGGAAAGTAGGTAAAAAAGTTACTCAAGTCACAATTTAGGTGGTAATTTATTTTTAATTCCACAATATGTTTGTCAAAACAAACTTTTCGTACATTAATAAATCAAAAATGCCTAGATAACATTCCATCAAAATGTAATAGTAGTGCCGTTGCTGTTGTTATTTTTTATACATCTGCAGTTAAGACATTCAATTTTGTTTTTAACTATTGTACCGCAAATTGCCTAATAAAGCTCAACAATTATTACAAAACATAAATTTGAAAATCCACAAAAATAGAGAGGAAACCAACCAAAATGTTTCATTTGCTAGTCATTTAACATATATTCTTCAACATATAGACCTTTTTAAATTCTCTTGTTCTAAACAACAAAGTTACAATTATTTTAAGAGGTAGTTATAGTATTTTTTAACACTTTTACACTACATTATAGCTATATTGTAACACTTGTCAAAAAAGAGAAATACACTAATATGGCTAGTGTGCATCCTTCACTATTTTCATACCCGATTAACAATCTGTTCTTTCTCTATTTAACAGCCAAATACCATTCACAACATACACAAACAAATCCTTAAAAGTGCAACTATATGAAAGAAATTGATTTATTATAATATTAAGGTGATATTGAGCCAGTCTTTAAGACAAAGCGACAAATGCACATTTGCTTGTAAATGAAGTGAGCTAATCACATCAATGATCAATAGTAACTATTTTTATTTATCAAAAATAGTGAAATGGAATTTTTCAATATTCAAAGGTGTGTGCAAGTATAATTTTTTTTTTTTTTTTTGTTAAAGCAAGCTTTTGAATGATTCTGTAAGTTATACAAAATATTTAATAAGAATTAATTTGAACCTGTTATTTCATATCAAACAGTCCTCAATCTTTCTTAGCTATCTTGTTCAGCTATTTTAATGTAACCATAACATTTTTCAAAAAGATAATAGTTAAAAAATGTACTTCAGTGTTTATGGTTTAAGCATGAATCTATAAGAGAAATTCAGCTCGAAACACTTGTATTAAAATATTATTCTATATTTTTTGAGCTTGAATAAAATTTTGAGTTCATTTGAGCTCAATTAGAGGTGAAAAACGCCTACCTTACACACCCCTTAATATTTTATATATGGCAAATGAAATTAAAAGAATACAAAAATGTTGGAAAAAAAAAAAAAAAAGAGAACAATTGGATGGTAAGCACTTAAAATACCATTTTGATTGTAATTTACATCTATAATTTTGCTAAGTTACTAGATAAAACAATGTATCAGGTAAAGAATTTAACGGGAGCATTTGAACAATATGGCTGGTCATAAATCACACAAGTAAATGGTGAAATGTGAAAAATAAAGGATTTTGTGATTCACACAAAATATGTTAATGGAATAAAAAATCATCACTAATATAACATGCTATTTATTTGTTTACTTTGAAATGCTTCAAAATGACTTCAAAATGTCCCCCTCACCCCTTTTCCCTTTCCCACCAAACCCCAACAGTCAAACCTGGGACTATCTCAAGCAAAAGCGGTACTACTATCGTGAAAAGAGGAGATATTATATGTTATTAAAATAATCTCGTGCCTTTTAAGTACATAAATCATTATCATGCAATTTTAGGATGGCAGCAATCTGTCACATTTTCTTAAGTCACAATCTATTTTTTCCTCTTTTCTTTATAAAGTGATCAATTACCTTTCTTTCATTTCTTAACTATATCACTTGCAATGAACCATTAATGACATAAAAAAAATATATTACAACAATTGATACACTTTTATTTAGTATTCCTTAACTATACTATAATACTATCACTAAAAACAATGGCTTCACAGTTTTCACATAAAACATAATTTGTTAAGTATGTGTTATTGTGTTTAAACAATTTCCACACCAGCAATGTCCATGTTAAGTGTTTTATCACTTTTACTTTTAACCAAAAACATGTCACAAATTATAATATATCATTTCTAATCAACTAAAAAAAATTAATATAGATTACCAATCCAAAATAAGACATCTTTATTTCAATCAGTGATTAAAATTGAGGGGTACAGTATTTTATTTGTTCATCTGTAATAACACTTAGCTAGTTAGTAGTTGACATAAAAAAAAACCCAACTGAATAAGCTAATGGATTAATGTAGTTTTCTATTAAGATGCACATATATTTGTTTGAGAAATTCTAAAAACAAAACAAAACCAAACTTAAATAGTAATAAAAATATTTATACTCTCATGGTTGCCAACAACAAATAAAACAATTAACATTTCATAATTGCTTATCAGTCCCATTTAGTTTAGTAACCGTTTCATCGATCATGTATAGTCTGTGTGAAAAATAGCTTGCCCATGAAATTGAATTAAACTTAGAGCGGTATTAAAATCAAATAATTTACAAATCTCTTATCAAAAATTTGCGTTATCAGACATGATCTAAGGTTTGATCAAAGAAAATGGCGACTGAAAGATTAGCCTGGACATGCGAGGTAGTTTAAAATATAGTTAATTATGCATTAAGAACAATAAGTGTGTATTTTCTCCGATAATTAATGGAGCAACTCTATATACCAAATATTTAAAAGTTTAACAGCCCATTCTTAAACATTTATGAATATGAATTTTCAATTTGAAATTCTAACTCTTTGATAAAAAAATATATTAGTGTAATATCGCCATTACTAGATATAGACTTTTCTGGAAGGTAGGTACTATTTTTTAAAAATATTTTAACAAATAAATCTGTACAAAAAGTACCCCACCCGAACTCAAAACATGTCTCCCTGATAAGCTTCCCGGGTTGCAACTAGTACTTAGATTAGTGGCTAGGTGTTCTTGTCCATGATAGATACTGAATGTTAGCTTTACTGAAATCAAGTTATAAAATGTTAATTTTTATTTGTTTGAAAGTCATCCCTATAGTAATGAACTGCAAGTATCACTCACTCTCTTCCCTCTCTAAGCCAATCTAGAATGACAGAAAGCTCTGTGTCATCTTACACACTATGTTTGTAACATAAACATTAAATTATAATAGCTTATAAGTTTAATGAGATAACCCATTGGCAGTTGTGTAAGTCATGGTAATTCTCATACAAATAATACTACACTACTTCATAACAACCAAAACTAGTTTTATTTTAAGTAGCAGCAGCCTCTTAAAATATGTGAGGACAGGAAATATATTCAATTATTTGTTTTGTGCTTTATATATATTAAAAAAATTATTTGTAAGTTTTATATAGTGTATGCAATCTATTTTTAACGAGCGTAATATAAAGTTTCATAGCTGCAATGGTCTGTATAATTCCTGTATTTTTCTTAAAATTTTCCAGTCATTATATTGAATGCTCTGACCCAATATTTCTATATATGGCATGGAAAAATAAAAATACACATTGTATCCAGCAAAAATGTTCAAAGAATACTTTGATGTTGAAAATGAACTATAATTAACATATAAAAAATAAAAAATAAGTTAGGATTTTAATTTTTACCAAACAGAACTTTTTATTAAAAAATATGAGTTAACATACAATGTCGAGGCTTATTAAAGGATGCCAATTAACTTTGCTGGGATCCAACTGTCGAATATGAAAGTTTATAGCCTCCGATAAGTGATGACTTTCACTTGCTGTGGAACTCAACGAGACAGAGTCGGCAACTCCATGAGCCCTCTGGGGGTGTTGGCAAGGGAGGGGACAGACAGTACATGTGGTAGCCCCGGTCGCAGTCGTCACAAAACAGCAGCTGATCCTGAAACATGATATAAGAACAAATTATAAATAAAGATTATATAAATAAATTAATAATTTAAATAGGACAAAGGATATGGAAGAGTGGACAATTCTACCACGTGGGTAAGGATATAAATATGGCGAAATACAGGAAAAGAGGCCAAAGCTTTGTTATATAGTACATATTATCATCCAATATTGACATATGGCTCTGAAACCTGGACATGGACGAAGAGAGATTTGAATAGATTGCAGGCAGCAGAGATGAGATTCCTGGGAGGCATTGAGAATTTAATAAGAAGAGACAGGATAAGGAATGAAATAATTAGGGTGTTTAAAAGTTATATCATTAGAAGAGACATGAAGAAAAAAGGTTGGTGTGGTTAGGTCATGTGATGAGAATGGAGGACAGAATGCCTAAGAAAGCCTTAGAGAATAAATAGAAGGGTAGAAGAACTATTGAAAGAGCACAGAACAGATGAATGGACCAAGCACAGAAGGACATGGAAGCTAAAGGAGCGGACAGAATATGAGTGGCTGAGGGAGAAGTTTTGAAAGATCAACAGGAATAGAAGAGGATGTGCCAGAAAGCCCACAGAGGTGGGAAGGTCGAATGACGATAATGACTAATTTAAAAAAAATGAAGGCCATAAAAATATGTAAGACAAATCTCACCTCAGAATACTATTTTTTTTAAATATGCATGTAAGTTATTTAACTCATATTCAAGGTAGATTGTGAGTCACTTACATCGTTGTCTGATGTTCCACAGATTGAGCAACACTTGCACTCGATGCACTGCCAGCGGTACTTGCGCACCGAGATGATCATGTTAGCTGTAAACTGCAGGCAAGAGGGGTGACCTAAAAACAAAAAAAATAATTCTCAATACACTACGATTTGCTCTAACCCAACCTTAGCCGTTGGATTTGTTGCTTGGCAATTAATTCACAGGGAAAAAAAAAGCTTGATGTTAAAGGGAATTTTCAATTATTATGGCTTTAATTTTTAATTTACTAACTGCCGATTCCATTATTAATTTTTTTCAACCCTGAGGATAGAACATATTTAGTTATCATGACATTTGACCTTTCATTTTCTTTATTTATTTTTGTGTCAATCTCTTACCACCTTGTCAAACTTACTTATAGCTACAATCAAGGAGTCAAGAGTTTATGCAATATATATATATATATATATATATATATATATATATAAGTGACATGATATTAGAGTGTAAACATCTGATCAGGAATAGGGAAGAGGGTGTGGAGTGAAATTAAAAGAAAAAAAAAACTGTATTAAAATAGATTTTAAATATCATATTACAATTTTCTGAATCTTAGGTGGCTAAAGAACTTCTATAACTGTGTTCACTTTTTACACAAACTAGCAAGATGAAATAATAACTTCAAGTGTTTTGCATTGTTTTTGAGCGAATGTACTCACCCACCTGCTTATTTTTCAAACTTGTACATACTGTAAAAGTTATTTAGGGCCTATATTATAACTGTGACATCTGGCACCTATCGTTTTTAATCTCTTGTCAACTTAATCGTTTAAACTCTTTTATTTTCAATTTCATATAGGCTCTATTAACCAGGGCACTTACTTCCAAAGGAGAATCAAGAGGTTGGTCAGTTGCCACTAAAAACAACTTATGTTTGCTACCACTAATTAAAGGTGTTGGTGCTTAAGTAACAAGGAAAATCACATTTACTAAATTGCTGGGTTGTTTATGTTAACGGTAAATTCAAATGCCTTATTGGACTTGTTAAGTAGAGTCAAATAAGAAAACAATGGAAATTGAAAGGAATTTAACTCAAAATTGATGTCATTTTTGATGTTTTGGACAAGAATGACATCACAGAAAGTATGCCAAGGATTCCATAAGCACGTTCAACTTAACTTAAATGATAGTAAATGACTTTTCCCTTCAACTAGTAGTACATTTGACTATTTCCTATTAATATTAAAAAAATATATTATTTAGAATATTTATCGAAAACAATAAATACAATATTATTAACATTTATTCATCATCTTTCAAATTATATATACATTTTTTAGCACCATGTCTTATTACTTATCTGTTCAAGCTAAAAGTATGTGTACTTTTTACACTAATGTGTTAAGGATGAGGAAGGCTGAATTTAGAGTAAGTGTACCCACATTTGCATTGAAAGTGAGGAAAACCATTTAGGAAAAAACCCTGTCAGTACACCCAACCAGGATTCAAACCTCAATTTCCCTGTAATCTGCAACAACTCTTGTCAGTATACCAAATTATATTTTTCTCCTTGATACAGAAATTATAAAATGTTTGATTAAAAAAGCTAATTTTCATGAATAAAACAGATAATGAACGATGAAGCCCTTATGAGGTGCCATAGCAATAACAAAACTATTAATATTCATATGTGGTCATTTAGTAAAACAATTGTAAAATAATTCAAGATACTTTGAAATCATAAAGTAGTTATACTTTAGTGCATATTACAGAAAATTCAAAAGATCAGATATGTAATGGGGGTAAATGGATCAAGGTGTCAGCCTTGTCGAGTTTGACAGTAACAAAGAAGCCGGGGTTCAAATTTTTTTGTTTTTTTGTTTTCCCCTCTACCTTTGCACAAATGCAAGTGTATTTTGCTTAGAAGTCTACCTTCCCCATGCCCACCTCATTAGTGTTGATACTTAAATAACAAAGATGGGAAGCAAGACACTATGGCCAGATAAATAAAATTAGCTGTTTCTGCTTTTTATAGTGTTATAGTATTAAAACTTACACAAAGTATTTAAAAAAAATTGTATTATAAAAAAACAAATCGTTGTCAGACACCTTTGCTAAGCCGATAGCGTGCCTGTATACTGAGTTAAGGGTCCTGGGTTCAATTTCTGACATGGCTGAAACATTGTAATGAGTTTATGCTTGGGGAGTGGATGTTGTGTTTGTTTTAGATTTAAGTTAGTTTATAAATCATGTGCTTAGTATAATTAGTCGATTCAGTAAGTGCATGCTTAGAACTTCAAATAAACGAAAAAAATGGGGTGTGGCTGTGTCATGGACACGGCCGTGTGTTGTACGTGAATACATTTATGTAACGGGGATTGATTCGAAACTACAACACCAAACTGTATTTTTGATAATTTTTTTTATTCTAACACCTTTTATATTCACTGTCACTACTTTAAACTAATGTTTTACATACAATCGATAGATTTTGACGACAGCTGACGATTAAAATCTAAACGAACATCGTAGCTTCTCCGAGTCAAAAGTTATACTAATTGCAAATCTCGATACGCAGCAAAATAACCTCAAAATGGCGGCGCTTCCCCCTCCATCGCGTGCGATGCGTCACTGTTCTCGCTTATCGTAATGAATTCTTTGATCCTTTAGCTATCCAGTGGTATAATTTAATTTTGGATGTAGAGGAAAGATTCGAAACTACAACACCAAACTGTATTCCCCGATTTTGATATCATTAGGTTTTTTGGATTGCCCCCGTATGGTAGCAAATTTAAAGACGTATTCACGTCAAAAAATAAACAAAGCAAATTGTTGAAAATTAAACATTGGCAATGAAACTGCCCTCTAAATGCAAAAAAAAAAAAAAAAAAAAAGTGTATGTAAATAGATTAATGCACATCTCATTTGTATATGAGTTGAAATAGGTCACTTGAAAACAATCCTTTATTATACAAATAAGACATAATCATTAATGATTTCTTATTTGTATATTAAGAGATTCTTTTTCAAGTGGCCTATTTCAACTTACCTTTAAGTTAGAAAATATTAAGTAAACATTGTAACTTCTTTGAAAAATAGTGGCTCATTCAGGAAAAAATATTTTCACTTTTGAGGTTCATTTTCATTATAATATGGAAGAAAGCAGGGGTGTAACCATGGGATGGGGCAGCCGGAGGGCCCCCCCCCCGAATCTTAAGACGAAAACTCAGTGAGTAGCTGTTTAAAAAAAAAAAATTAGCACTGTGTCTTACTACCCATTCGGGTTATAGGCCTATGTACTAATTACTCTACCAGGGTGTCCAGCCAAACCATATTTTAAAATTCCCTGACTTTTCCAGGTTTTCCAGAGCCAATTTACAATTTTTCCAGTCCCTATATTACAAATACTATTTTATTAAGATCACAACTTGATGCAATAATATTTCTAAACACATCCACACATCCACATGACACTCTATGAAGGGTTACAACCTAAAGTGATGGGCTCTTGGGTAGAACAATCTGAGTTAGATTTCAGTGAGATCATATTTTTTTTTTTTAGCACCGCGTCTTACTACCCGTTCGGGTTATACGCTTAAGTACTAATTACACTAATGGATTAGGAATTGGGAAGGTTGAATTTAGAGGAAGTGAACCCGCATTTGCGTGGAGGGAGAGTGGAAAACCATTTAGGAAAAACCACCCCCAGTTCACCCGACCGAGATTCGAACCTCGATCTCCCCGTCCTCGGCGGTCTGGCTCAACACGACTGGCGCGTTAGCCAACTACGCCACCGAGGCGGGTTGAGATCATATTGAAACATTAAAATAGTGCTTTGCACAAATACAGTTTAAAAAAAAAAAAATACAGATGCGAAGTAGAAGGATGGAAAGATGGATGACACACAAAAATCCCATGTTGATGTTGAGAATTAAAATTTGTATGTTCAAATGTGTTAAAAGAGATTGTGATATGTATTAAATTGTAGAAAAATGTAATTTTGACTAGTGTAAATAAAATTTTAGTTTTTTTAGTGACTATGTGAAAATTCCAGAAATGTAATTAAATTCCCTGACTTTTCCATGACTTTTCCCTGACCAAGCAATTTCCCTGACTTTTCCCTGTTTTCCAGGTTTTCCAGGTCGCTGGACACCCTGTCTACTTAAATATAGAACAGACACAACATCCAGCCCCCAACCGTTAATTTATTCACTGTGAAAGGGGAAACCCACATTTCCCCAATGATAAATTTTTCGGCCATGCCAGGAATTGAACCTGGGAACTTTAGCTCCGAGGGCAGAGAATCTACCGACTGAGCTAAAGTGTCGGACTCGAGTATCTGTTGGCAAGAAGTATGGTACAATTTGTATTGATAAAAAAAATGGTTATAATGTGACGCTGACAAATTGTAAAAATAAAAAAATAAACTTGAGTTGTAAATGTTAACACTGTTATTGAGCACATCTAATTAAATCGTTTTATTTGTACATTTGTATTAAACATAATTCTAAATTGTGTAAGCTTCTACATTTTATTTTATCCTTATACTACCTAACGTAATGACCAAACTAAATAAATGCCTATAAAGTATGAAGTATTCCTCTTACAAGCTACATCACTGGTTAGTGGTTAATAATTATTATGAATAATCTAAAACTATGATTATTGCTTAGAATTGAGAAATAGTTTCTTTACATATTTTCAAAAATAGGCTTTTAGATATTGAGCCCCCCCCAAACTTGAATCCTGCATACGCCACTGGAAGAAAGTACAGTAAAGAGGGATACAGGGTGGGGGCAGGAGGATAAGTTTTTGGACAAAGAGCTAGCAACCAATTTTTGCAGAAAATTGATAGTTACAGACCAATCCTTCTATTTCCTTAAAGAGGAAACCAAATTTACCTACTACGAAGGGAAAAAGAAATTAAAAAAGAATGAAAGGGCATATGAAATTAATAAGAACCTGAAAATGGCAATCCAAATCTTGGAAAAAAATTATGAACATAAGAGGAAATAAAAATATAGAATTATTGAAAGTACAAATAGTAACTAAATGTTAAATTACTGGTCTAGGGTCTGGTTGTTGGGTTCATCCTATAATTATAATTGGTTCTGAACCACCAATAATCAGTAATAGAGCTCTAAAACCAATTTCATTCATTCAATTTTTTTTAAGGATTTGAGTCTTGAATCCGAAATTTTTCTTGGATATCCTTTAGGATTCAAGGGCCCATCCCTAGCATAAAGATTTCAATTTGATAAGAATTTGATTTATTTGCTGTGACACACCAATTGATTTTGTAGACTTTACTGCTGGAGTTAAAAAATCAATTTTACTTTTCTAACTTTAATATTGGAAACAGATCGAAAGGGGCTATTTTATTTGATGAACATTCGTTCCCCTTACTCATTTCGGTCACTGCATGGTTTATCGCGCTATTCTCTCAGTAGACTAGACTAACGATGACGAGGAGAGCAAGTTTCAAATCTCGGTCAGGTGTACTGAGGGTGGTTCTCCACCCTCTTTCCACAAAAATGCGGGAAATCCAAAACCTTAGCTCAGTCTGTAGCGTGTCTCTCTACTTACTTAAGGGTCCCAGGTCTGATTCCTGGCATGGCCAAAAAAATTTATCATTGGTGGAATATGGGATTACATTTTCACATTGATAAACTAACAGCTGGGGACTGGATGTTGTGCCTGTCATAGTCTTAAGTTAAATTATAAGGTATATGAAGCTACGACAGGCCTAGCAAGCCAGTAATGGATGTAATATGAGAGAGTGGAAAACACTATTCTTTAAAGATCAGTAGAAGTTAAAAAAAAAGAAGTTTTACTAGTTTAAATGTTTTGTACCTAAAACTGCGATTTTACATAAATAATTTAATTATTATTCCTATAAATAAAGATGAGTCACTGGAACTCCTGAATCCCAAAAATTAATAAGGATCAAAACAATTTTAATATTCAAAATTATAATTTATTTGTTGAGATCTAATATGTTGCTTAAGGTCATTCGACCATACAAAGTTGATTGCACAATTTTAACTATTGTATAGTAATTTATAAATAGTGATTCAATGATTTCAAATCATTACAGTTACTGAGTTATAAGGGGTCAAACTTGCTATTTTATGTTGTTTCTGTACCATTGTTAAGGTAAATTAATTAATGTATGGGGTTGAAATTTAATATAACAAGACATTCATATGAACTGTACAGAATGAAATATTTATAATATTACTAATGATATTAATATATATTACTAATCATATTAATATACAGTATATTAATAATAATATTAATTTTTATACTGTCTACACCTCATATGAATGTCTAGGTAAGACTAAATTTCAGCCGCAAATTACTTTACTTTAACAATAGTACACAAAAAGCATAAAATAGCAAACTAGTGAACTGAAATCATTAAATCACTATTTATAGTTTATAATTATAGATTTGTTAAAATTTTGATGTTCAAATGACCTTAGTGGATTTACAACATCCTAATTTTAGGACAAAACTAAGCAAATTCCAGACCAGTAGTTTATTGAACCGAATGTGGACGATGCATCATAAAATGTGAAATAAACGTGGAATCACTCGACACATGTATTTTTTAAAACAATTTAGGTACTATTTATATTTCAAATAGAAACTCAAGAATGGAATATATAAAAATCATCCACTTCAGTGGTTGAATGGCATTACTCTCACAATAGACTGGGTTATCGATGCTAAAAAAAAGTTTCCTACTCTTCTTCCATACAAATACAGCCACATTTCCACATCCTACTTTCTCATCCTTGGCCTATTGGTGAAAATATGCAGGAATTCAAATATATAGGGAAAAAAAGTACACTCAATGCAAGAAAACTAATCTCATTATGTTTTTTCTTCTTCCGAGATTCAGATTCAGCTCATCTAAAATTACAATTATTCAAACTTTCTTTAAGTGGCTAGGTTATTAGTGTAGTTGGATTTCTGAATATAACAAAATGTAAACTACTAATAGGCTTGTTAATAAATTTTATCAGAATTCAAACTAATTTCAAAAGCTTAAAGGACAGTATTTAGGGGCTTGTCTCATCGAATGAGCTTCAATTTCACATTTCAATTTTATTAAAAATGAATTTGAAATATATCATAACAGTCTTTAAAATAAGATATTACCCAGACCAAATCTTTTCTCAGTATTTCCTTTAATTAAGATAATTTTATTTGAATTTTATAGACTTTTACTCCTAGGTAAAATTATTCCAAGCCAGCTATTTTTACTTATTTTATTTTAAATAACATAGATATTAAAAATTTAATGCAGGTGCTGAAACAGGTCCTTTAACTTGATTACTTCAGAGTTCTCGGCTACGGCAAGATTCAGGTTAATTACCCGAAGAAGTTGAGAGCTGGTCCCCGCCCCCTTTCCCTCCTCAAAAAGAAATTTAAACTTAATATCTACAAGGAAAGGAATTATGGTATGCCATGTGCCGAAGAACGGTGAATTTCCAGGCTGATTTAAAGAAGAAAAAAAGATAAGAAAGCTGGAAGGAAATTAATTTTTCTCTGACTGTCAAAAAAAAAAGACTTAAAGAATTCACTAAAGGGTGGAAAAAACTTCCAATGTTGTCAACTTATAAACCAGTTGAAGAACAGCACAAGTGCCACTTCACGGGTCTTCGGCACAAATAACTTTTAATAGAAAAAAATGAGCACACACATTTTTTTTTCTTTCAAATGATGATTATGTTTTTTTATTCAATAATTAAAACGAAGACATGGAAGGACAGTTGTACTGTTCGGAAAAAGAGAAAGTTAAAAAAAAAACACTTTATACTGTACCATCCAATTAAATTGTTTGTGATCGTATTGAGCATATTTACAAAACCATCCTTATCAATACACACAATGAAATAAAGAGTACACACACACACAAACACATGTTTTATTCTGAATGACGTACCTTAATTCAAAATTTGATACAGGAATGTGGGGTTATGACTGGGCAATTTGCCAAACTCTGCCAAGTCTAGGGGATTTATGATACCAGCAAGGCTTTGAAACAGAGTAACGACTTTCCCATTTGCCAAGGTTTGCTAGCCAAGTGTTACAATACTATGTTTTGATGACACAGCAAAATGAGAGTAAGCCATAGTAATAAAGAGATTAAAAATAATATAATCATAAAGCTTTTATGAAGCAAGAGTTTTTAAACCTAATAAAAATATTTTAAAAAAAAAACCAAGGAATGAAATATCACAATGGAGAAGGTATCGCCAAGAGAGAGTGAGGAATAAAGTAAATAAATGAACCAAACAACGAGGGCAATATGATTCAAGCCATAATTTCTCTCTACCAGCAACAAGGTAATTATTTTATTAGGGAAATAAAGGGAGGGGGTTAAGAAATAAAATCATTCTTCACATGCTTTAAATATTACTTCTTGAATCGCTTAGACATGATTTTTTTTTTTTGCAGCTAATCCTTTGATGTTGGGATGAACTTGATATTAGGGAAACATAGACGAATTCCCAGAGGCAATATTGATGAGATAGCAAATTCACAAAGAAAATAGTTACTAAACAATGATTTAAATATCTAATTTTTGAGAATTTTAGTTTAATAGAGGAATGGGTGAACGAGGCTGTTCATATTATGTATTTCCTTTTAGGGGTATCAATTCCTGAAATGAAAGGGTATTTGAAAAAATGCATAACACTAGTTAAATGTACTCTTTCTTCAGAAATAGTATATTTTTTGTATTGAACAGTCTTAATATAACTAAGATAAGCTGATCGATAAAATTTTGTCCAAACATAATTGTTGACCTTGAAACCTGGTAGTTCCACGCCACTCTGAATAAAGGTACGTATTTCAGAATCATCCTGTATATAGTATTAATTCTCCAAAGTTATTAATTAACCAGGTTGTTTACATACATTTGACAGCCAGAGAAACATTGTGACCTACTGATTAAAAAGATCATTACAAAATGTTTTACCTTTTAGAAACAAGTGTTATAGTATATATCTAATATATATTTACAAATTTGACTATGTGTATAGCATTTATACATTCAAAGGGATTATTCACAGCTAAAATAACAGTTTTGCATGGAAATACTGTTTTGTTTGTCTCTGATCCATTTTCAGAGGTGGTAATGCTAGATTATGTTGCACTTAAATTAAAACTACTATGTATCTAAACAGCCAATTCTTTGATTGGAAGGTTCCTTATAAGAAATGTTTGAAAGAATACAGTACAAAACGTGTTAAAAGGATTTTCATTAATCAAGAACACACTCAGGAGTTCGTTATTCGTCCAGATGTTTGCAGTCAATAAGTTAACATACAGATCATAAAATATATTTATTTTAAAACTAAACCTTCCATTCAATTCATTATTTTTTTAAATAGTAAAACTATATATAACTTCATTCCTTCATTTCCAATAATCCACTGTAACTATAACACATATCCACTTATTTACAGTTAAAAAAATCAATAATAAAGATATATAATCATAATAGGAAAACAGTTTAAATAGTAATATCATACAAATGTCAAATACACAACTAATTAAAATACATGTTTACAAGTTTACAAACTAAAAGTTTTATAAATTGTTACTTAAAGCTTTACATTGATTGAACCAAATTATCCATAGTGAATCTCCAACACTCACAGTGATTGGTCTACAGGGTAATAAATACAATCGAGCTGAAAGCCCAACATTGTTTAAACCACCAAAACGTGCAGTAATTTTTATCCCCTTGTTTTATTTGATGATTGGTATTCCATATTATTTATGGCAGAAAGCTATGTTCATGTTATATGGCTTTAGCTAGCTAAAATGGACTGATTCCACAAATTAATGTTTATATTTGAGGAATAGACTATTGAACATGTTAAGTTTAGTGTTCTCACTAAACAAGAGTGTTATAAGAGACTGTCCATTCACAATAATTGACATCTTCTGACAACTACAAAAGCTTTTTGTTTTGTAAATTTAGTTTGTCACTTTGAAAATTAATTCAAAGTGACTTCACTTAACAGAGTGACAAAACAGATCTGTGGGGCAGATGAATGCAACTTCTCAACTGTTAGAAAAAAATCAGCACTAGAGTGAATCAACCAAACCCACAGAGGGAAAGCTGATTAAAAAAAAAATTTTTTAGGTGTTTAGAAGAAATGGGGTTGCTTATATGCTTTACTTCATACTTATAGTGAGCTACAAATTATTCATATTTGCCTTTTTTTACCTAATAAAGACCTAACATTTCAATTCCATTCCACCTTAGATTCAAACTTAACTACTAGGATATCATTTTTATGTTTAGCTCTAAGCTGGATGAATGTTAACAAAGATTTTATATTTGATCTAGTCTTTTGTTATTGGATCTTAGAGCAGAAGCTTAGTGTTCATTGTATATGTTTGAATCTATCTGAAAATACAACTTAAATAACTCGCCATTATTTTATTAAAGCAAAATTCCTTTTTTTCACAAAATGATTTCACACATTTCTAGACACTTTAGATTGAAAGAATAGAGGGACATTTTATTTGTAATAAAATTATCTGGTGTGAAGTCATCTCGTTTGTGTTTAAAATAGTATGAATCTTTATAAAGCTTTCAGTAAAATGTTCCAAGTGTTCCTGATTTTTCCAGAAACAAAAATTGCCCCTTTTTTAAAAAAATGATTTTAAATTGGTACTTTTAATCTCACTCAGAAAGTGGTATTAACCTTTATGCAGTGCTAGTGTTCACCAACACTCAGAAAGTAGAAACAATATTGAGCTTACAGAAAAAACAAACAAAAAAACCTAATAAAGTAAAGACAAATGTGTGATAAAAAAGGTAGTTATATGAAAAGAAGAAAATATTAATTCAATAAGCAACTAACAGCATCAGGGTGTCCAGCTAAACTATATTTGGAAGTTAATTGATTTTCCAGGTTTTTCAGGATTAGTTTTCATCTTTTCCAGCCGCTATATAAAAATACTAGGCATATTACAAACATAGATCACAACTTAATGAAATAATATTTTTAAACACACATTCTGAAATTGTGTCACCATATAAAGAAGGGGTTAAAGGACATCAGTATAAAGTGATGAGCTATTGGTTGTGATCCAAGATTTAATTGAAATCCTATTGAGCCATTAAAAGATCACCTTCTACCAGTATAGTTTAAAATTGTTCTGAGACACA
The DNA here is from genome assembly GCA_033556935.1 of Timema podura. Classification (NCBI taxonomy): domain Eukaryota; kingdom Metazoa; phylum Arthropoda; class Insecta; order Phasmatodea; family Timematidae; genus Timema; species Timema podura. The sequence goes on from JAVRXN010000003.1 coordinate 3,883,953, forward strand.
CTATTTTTTAGTTTCTTCTTATTCAAACTTTTTAACCTCTGGAATCCTTTCAGCCTCTAAAAGAATTTCAGAGCCCCAAAAATATTTTGTTTGAGTGGGTTCTATCAATGTTATCATTGAAATTAACCCTTGGCAAAGACACACGAAAGAGGGTGGAAAGACAACACAAGAATCACATGTTGGCTTTAAGAATTGAGATTATTGTTCTCTATTCTCAACTGGGACAAATGTGTTAAAAGAGATTCGCCGTGTTGGAAGAAAAATGTTATTTTGACCATTGTAAATAAAAGTTGCTCATTTTTTTTTAGTGAGTATGTAAAAATTCCAGAAATTTTATCAAATTTCGAACTATTCCATGACTTTTCCTAGGTTGCTGGACACCCTGAAGTTATAGGTACTTAAAACAGAGCAAGCATCTTTCCGTGTTACAGTTATTTAAAATTTACAAACACCAACTCACGATGACACGACAATAAACAACTGAATGAATTAAATTATGATGAAGGATAGGAGGTATAAACTAGTACTCAGCAGATTTTACAAATATCTTTTCTCTCGTCCTATAGTCAAGTTTAGTCGCATGAGCAAGTCTTGCAAGAACACATCAATGGCTTTGTCAAATTCAATTAGCAATCCTATCATCACCTATGTTGAAGAAGAGGTGGTATGTTGAGCTGGGGTGGGTGGTAAGACCATATTAAATTAGGTGCCTAGTATAGTTTATTAATTGAATACTCTAATGATAGTGTAGTCTAACTTTTCAAAACTATCTCTAATGCAGCTTTGGATTCAAAACAAAAAGGCCAATGCATATTAATCTTAAGGAAAAATTGCTTTCTAATATATGATTATATCTTAGTGCCTCTACAAGTGACCAATAAAGGACCTTAATAGGAATGTTGTCACAATAACCACAAAAAGAGGTTAAATTTAATATTATCTTGTTACAATCTTGGCAGGTCAAGATCCTAACATGTTCTAATTCCATAATTAACAACATGTTTTTCACTGAGTAATGCACCTAGCCACCAGAGGTCTTAAAAGAAACATAAAGATCCTAAATTAAAGGTGGCAACACTGATAAAAAACTAATTATGTAATTTATATCTCCTTTCTTGACCATATGTTAACGACAAGCTGGCCACTGTCTCTTCATGCTTATACCTCCCATCTTTTTCGCTAGTTCAAACTACAGATTTCATTTCCACAATTCAGTATTGTTTCTGTTCTATAACATTTCAACACCTAACTTGGAATAACCATACTATTGATTCTCGTGTGTATAATATAAATATATATATATATATATATATATATATATATATATATTCCTACATTTTCTTAAAAAAGTGAAAAAACAAAAAAACAAAAAAACAGTCTGTTAACATTAATGTGATCCACCTAACAAATAAATAGATTTGGTGCTAAAACCTTGGTCAATTTTTTTCCCCCCAGACAAAATTGGATTGTTTCTTTTTTACTATGCCCTTAGTCTAGAATTAGGAATGGAAATCTTCCAAAATTTAAACACTCAAAAGAATCATACAAATTATTAGTGAAACGTTATAGAAAAAGACAGCATAAAAGAAAATATGTGTAAATCAGTGGTTCCTAACCTTTTTCAGCTGACACCCCCCTCTCCCCTTGGTAGATAATCAAATTCCTCATACCCACACATCTAATTTTTGAGATAGTTTTGAAAATAATCTCAAAAGTTTTGTTTAATAGTTACTTCTTTATTTTATACAAAACAAAAATCAAATGGGAAGGGGAGGAGGGGGGGGGGGAGTGTCCAGCCAAACTATCTATTAAAATTCAATGACTTTCTTAGGTTTTCCAGAGCCAATTTTCAACTTTTCCCGCAAAAAGAAAATACAAACATTATTTTATTAAGATCAAGACTAGCTGTAATTATCATTTTAGACACACACAAACATTCTTAATGGTGTCACTATGCAGGGAGATACCTTAGCACAGCCGATAGCATGCCTGTCTACTGAGCTAAGGGTCCCAGGTTCGATTCCCGGCATGGCCAAAAATGTATCATTGGTGAAATCACATTGATAAATTAACAGCTGGGGACTGGATGTTGTGCCTGTCCTAGTTTTAAGTTATATTATAATGTATATGAACCAATGAAAGGCCTAGCAAGCCGGTAGTGGAAAATATATGATTTGAATAAAAAACTGGCCCAGGCAAGTCTGGAAACAGTAACGGATGTAAGGTAAGCTATATGCAGCAGTTAAAGGATAACTCTAAATCAATGGGCTAGTGGGTAGTGTGGTCTAAGTTAGATTTCAGTGAGATTATATTGAGCCATTAGAAAATTACCTTACAGCAATACAGTTCAAAATTGTTACAAGACTCAAGTCTTTTTAGTTTCTTCTTCCTACAACATAAACAAACCCTCCTCACACATGTGCTTAACCATGGCTCATAGCCGTATAGAGGTGGAAAGGCATCACATGTTGACTTCGAGAATTTTAGTCTGCTCAAAAGGAACAGCTTTGTTAAGAGAGATTCATAGTTGGTATTAATGGGGTATTAATGGGAGTACTAGTAACATAATGGTGCAAATAAAATATCTGAAAATTGTGATGGTTGGCACAGTTTTGTTTTCAGTAGTTCTTGAGAGAGTGAGAGGTGAAAACTCATCGGTGTTAAATGTCGCGGGGATGGTAACCAAGATGGAGGTTAGAAAGGAGAATTGTAGGGTGAATATGACACTTACAGGCTTTAAAATAAACACATGCATGCAAATGGGTGTCTTACTTTGGCTAGTTCCCTATTACATCAACTTACAACTTGTAGGCAGTGTTGCTAATACTATAAGAAATATTCAACTTAACTTGGAAAATGGAATGAAATATAAAATAAAATTATTATATGATTTTTAACATTATTTTCTAATTGTTTCACAACCTCCAGGTTTGGAACCACTGGCTTATGATTTTTTTTTTAAATATGTTTTTCTATTAGTTTCTAAATAAGGAGTATTTTCCAAAATATTTACTATGCATAATGTTTTTTTATTAACACCTTTTATAAAGCTCACTAAACAATTTACATATTTTAATCCAGGTAACAGGCTTGTAACTGGGTTATTTTATACCAGGATATCTTCTTAAAACTTGATGGGTGTAATTATTTCCATGTGAAACTCTTGTCGGTATTTAGCTAATTATATACACTACTTTATGATTACATAAAATTATTCATAATTTACAAATTGTCCTATTCAATGATTGATACAGAAATCTCATTCGTAACAACATTAATCTTAAAGAAATGTATATGTTTTATAACACCTCAATTTGGTCATTTGTATAAAAGTTAAAGTAAAAAATTTATTTTGTGATGTTTTTGTAATTACTAACAAGTTTGAGAAAGAAAAAAAAATTTCCTCATTACTAACAAAACTAATTTATGAATGAGCGTACAAAAACATTTAACAATGACAGTACTTTTACATATTATAATAGTAACAGAGTTAAGGTCCATTACACTTTTGTACATTTTAGAACTGTGTAAGCATTATGAGGGAAGTGTCCACTTTATGAAACTTCACTCCGATTGCTGTTGCTACCTCCAAAATCAACACACAGAGCAAAATTGGGATATTAAAAAAAGAAAAAGAAAGGATTTTGGCCCAACTAGGATTTAACTTCTCAATCATATTTGAGATTATAAAACAAACCAACATTACTTTTCAAAAATAATGTCAATTTGTAATGAATTGATTTGTGTAAATTTATATTGTCTAATTAAATATAAAGTAAAAAATATATGATTGTAAATAAGAAACAGTATCACATAGCTGCCAACATTTGAAAGAACAAATTAGTAAATATAATGAGAGCTGAAAAGCAGCAACTCTGAATTGTATCAATTCTTGATTTTTAATACATGTTGGCTTCTGTAGAAAAGTCAGAAATGTTACAATTCAGAATTTTGTTTAAAACAAAGAGAGGGTTTAACAGCCGTGAAAAGTTGCAACTGGGAACTGTTTCAATTCCTAATTTTTGCTGTATGTTGTTTGCTGTGTAAAAGCAGAATTACTACAATTTAAGATTTTGTTTGAAGCAAATAAATCAGTGTTTATGGATCTTGAAAAGTAGCTTCTCAAAAGTGTATGAATTACAAATTTGCATTATATGTTGCTGTAGAAAAAATTGAGAAATACCAAAGCTTGTCATAATATTAGTCCAGCAATTGTCTGTCAGAGGTTAAGTTAGATAAGGTAGAGTTCAGTATTTGTAGATAGAAATTGTTGGTTGTAATATTAATTCAGCATGTGTCTGTCAGAGGTTAAGTTAGATAAGGTAAAGTTCAGCATTTGTAGATAGAAATCTTCGATTGTAATACTAATTCAGCATGTGTCAGTCAAAAGTATTGCTAGATAAGAAAAAGTACTAGCCTAACGGCTTTTTGTTGCAAGAGATCTAGTGGTACATTTCATGATTTGGCAAATATAATTCTGGTTTGTACTATTCAAGATATTTTATTATGGGCTTGTTGTTTTTGAAGGGTTATAATTGGTACAATTCAAAGTGTGTACTTTTCAAGATTTGTAAATTCTGAATTATTTGTTTGAAATAAAAACCTAAAGTGTACTAAAACCAATTTTATTTTTTAGCAACTAATATGGAATAAAAATTCAAGTTGGTACCTACTTTACAGGATTTCTAAATATTATAGTGTCAGTTTCAAACGAAACCCTGAATTGTATCAATTCTGACTTTCTAAAGCAGCCAAAATGTAATAAAAATCAGGAATTACTACATTTTTATTACAAGTCTATACTTTTAAGTTGTATTTATATTTTCATAACAAAAAATCAAAAAGTAAGTAAAATTGCAAAATTTTATAAAATTACACTGATCTTATTCACTATGACTAGTGAAAACCTTGAAGAAAAAGCTGAGCTATTTGGGAAGAAATCTTATAAAAAACGAGCAACTTATTCGTTAAATTAAAACAACATCCATTATTTAATTAGTATTAAAAGTGAGGCAAATGTTCAAATTTCAATTTTTATATCTAGTCTTAGATATAAAAAAATTATAACGTAGAATTGTAAAATAAGTTGATTATCATAGTAGGGGTGTGTGAGATTGACTTTTTGATTCAGTTTGATTTTGGGATCTACTATTTTGGGCTATATCAGGAATGATAAATTTTAAATCCCCAGCTTTCAAATATTGCTCCAGTGAAAACATAAGAGTTTAATTTTCTTCACCTCAACAATTCTTAAATATCTCTTAAGAAGGGAGCGAGAGTAATTTTACAGTTTTTATAGCATTAAATTTTTTTGGCCAAAATAAATCAAATATTTCTCCAGTAGCAACAAAGAGTTTAGTTTCAGGGTTGCAACTATTTTCTTATTATAAAATTCCCTGTTTTTTTACAGATTTTCCAGAGGAAATTTTCATTTTTTCAGACGCCTAATAAATATTATAAATATAATTATAGAGGCTTTAAATTTTGTTTTAGAGAAAATTTTAGAAATGAAGAGTGATAATTTGTCAATGGAAGCATGTTTTAATGTGTAAGGTAAACACATGTTTAAGAATTATTTGGAAAAGGGATGAGAAATGAATGACATACATTTTCTAGAAGGAAAAATTGGTTATATTTGCTATAGGCCCTAAATGAAATGAAAGAAGAAAAAAAAGAGGAAAAACAAAAAATACAGTTTCGAGTTTAAATGTGGTATCTATTTTATTTTAGAAGAATGTATTACTTGATTTAAAAAACATTTTAACCAATTTTAATTAATGTATATTTACTGTATAGACTAAGTAACCCACACAAATCGTGAAAGATAATTTACAATAATAAAATTAACATGTGATTTTCCTCGCGCATTCGGGTGCATTTGCTCTAATAAACTGACATCCTCATCCCTACCATATTGTAATAAATATAAAAAAACAACATAGTCAACTCTCAATTTAACGGGGTAACGGAGGGCTACTAAACCTCGTTATATCAATTTTCATGGTAAATCTGCAAACCCATCGAAAACTACCAAATACAGTAAGTACTTGATTAATAAACGATACAACACAATCATACATAAATTAAATATTAAATAGCTATTAAAAAATCAATCATCAGTAAAATACCCTTAAACAACTTTTGACCACAAACACAATTATTAGGTCTAAGGCCCAAGATACCAATTTTGAACCAAATTTTTAAAGCTCGTTTTAAAATATTTCAAGTTTTTGAACACAATCACTCATCAAGTAAACTAGCCCTCAACAATTTTTTTACCGAAAAAACAGATATATGGTGTTATTTGGGAGTCAATTAGTCCATATATATTTATTTTAATCAAAATCGTTTGAGCCATTTTCGAAAAATATTTAATAAAAAAAAAAGTCGAGTTTTGAGTTTGAAATGATTTTAATATCTTAGTTTTATGAGACGCTAAACTAGCACTAGGAATGATACAATACCAGTACTTTTTACCCGATATCAAAAGATTTTAATTTACCTACTTTTCTCTTTTTACTTCCTTTATTTTTCTGATCATTTATTAAATTTATTAATCTTTTCTTATTATTGCCATTCTATCGCTAAATGAAAGTATCGATATTGGGAGATATTGATAACCACTCTAATTTTATGACAGACTAGCAGGCTGGAGGCAATATTTTCATAAACTTTTCACTTTACAGTATACTCAATTTTTATTATCTTGGCCACGCAGCAACAAGGTAAATCCACCTTCGCTATATTGGGAGTTGACTGTAATAAAAATGTTAAAACCCATAAAGATTTAAACAAGCAATAGTGATACCATGGCAATTTCTAAAAAATTAAAAATAACCAAAATGGCAAGATAAGTTGGGTACAGTCTTAAAACATCATGCTACAAAAACAACAATATCTTTCAACAGGAGTAATCTTTTTTAAACAACAGACAAATAACACACCAAAATCCAAAGAATGAATTCATTCAACTGACAGCAAAAACACATGCCAGCAGCATGGGCTTGATGAAGTTGGGGGATGGGGGGTGGAGGAACCGAGACGTTTATGGTATTGGCGAGGGTGAGTGGAGGAAGCAGAAAAGGCACGGCATTTGCTGAACGAGTCGTCTCGGTTGTACTCAGGACTTGTCTCAAGCTGATGAGGTGTGGTAAGCATAATCATCATAAATGAGACGTGTTCCAATTAGACTGCTCAGTTCTCCCGGTACAAATTTTAGTCTATATTATTTCTATTATTTTGAGCTTGCCCAAATTACTAACAAATTCCAGTAAATTCTTCCTTTTTTTTTTTGTGAAATTCCTTGTGTTTACCCGGGTCTTTCCAGACACAAAAAAATTCCCTGTATTTTCCTTGTTTTCTAGGTGCGTGACAACCTTGAGTTTTCTGCACATTATAGTATCAACAGATCTCAAATATATGTTGATATTAGCATGTGCAGAAAACTAAACTCTTGTTGCTACTGGAGAAATATTTGATTTATTTTGGCCAACAAATTTCAATTCTATAAAAACTATAAAAATACTTGCGCTCCTTCGGCTGAACCTTAAGGGTGCCTTGGAATTTTGTGACAAGGTTTCTATACATTTAAAAAGTTTATTGTCCGACACTTTAGCTCAGTCGGTAGCTTGTCTTGTCTATTGAACGAAAGGTCCCGGGTTTGATTCCCGGTATGGCCAATTTTTTTTAATCAATGGTGAAATGTGGGTTTCCCCTTTCACAGTGATGAATTAACAGCGGGGGAGGGATGACTTGGTGGTCTAGGGGTAAGGTGTCAAGACTTCAGTGCTGGGGGTCCGGGGTTCAATCCTCGGTCCCGGCACGATTTATCTGATTGCCAAACCCTTCCTTCACCTCTGACAAGAGTGTATTAATCACAACTTGTGAATGTGGGAATGCCAGGTCCTCCACCGTGGTTCGGATCCCACGTTAAACTGTAGGTCCTCTGTTTCAGCTCACATCACCCTACCATTACATATTAGCATGCTTTATAACTTGAATTGGGTAATGAGACGCTGTGCTAATAATAACAGTGGGGGCTGGATGGTGGGTCTGTACAAGATTTATGTTAGTTTATAAGTTGTATGCTAATATAATAAGTCAGTTCAGAAATACATCAAATGGAAAAAGAAAAGTTTTTTATTTGCCCTTTCATATGCTCATGGCTGATATTTAACATCTCATATTATGTGTGAAGAAAATTAAACTCTATGTTTCTACTGGAGTGATACTTAATTTATTTTGGGAAAAAACATGGTTTGCTATAAAAACTGCAAAAAAACACTGCCCTATTCTCACGTTCCCTACAATCCCACCTTAATGGCCAATCTTGGCAAGTTACTCCAACCCCCCTCCTATCTTAAGGCAAAAAGAGAGTGGAAACTATATCTTTCTTTCCCACTCTTTGAGGTGCTCACACCTTGTTGAGCTTAAAAATAAGCTGTTGATAGCACGAGTACAGTGAGCAGTTTGCTATGTCAGATCGGGCGGTTTTTAATTTCACGCTAGAAACTAGGATATAAAATATCACAACGAAAATAAATTACTTTCAATTCTAAGAGGCTTAGTAATTTTTTAACTCTGTAACCTTGCCTTCCCTTTCTGAATTGTTGCTTCGTCCGGTATAAAAATCCCCCCTGCCTTCTTTTTTACTACATAACCCTATTAGAGTGTATAACTCTGGTAGGAAAAAGGCCTTCCCAGTTATTTGTAAGAAAATCGGACCATAGTAGCCCATCTCATGCTGCCAACATTGGTTTTACCCTTCCCTAATAGTACACAGGACAAGGGTCAGACAAGTGAGTCATCCGGCTAGACACTTGTCTAGCAGGCAGTGAGTAATGCCGTGTGGAAATATACCTGACTAGTTTTAGACAGTCAAATTTGAAATAAAATTTTTAGACTTTTCCTGAAATTTTCAAAATTACAGCAAATTTGTTTCGCCTTTTGGGTCGGGAACAGGAATTTTTTTTTATGCGCAGGAGTCCAGAAGTGCACACCCTAATATCATACATATTATGAAGGATTCAAGATGGTTGGCAGCTTTGGTGTCAGGATTTCGTGAACTGAACACTCCCCTTTGAACCAATGGTTAATTAAATATTGTGAAGTACATACAACAATTCACAATATTGTTCACTAAGAAATGGTGTATTTCCTTGTTTTGTTTACAATATCACATAGTGAGAGTTTGATATTGATGGTGAACATTCATAAAAAAAATCCTAACATCCTAATCCTAACACTAGTTTTGTTTGCACTGTTGACATTTTCCAAACCAAACACTTGATCAGTCAGACTCAACATTTGTTGACAAAGCAAATTTATGTAGTTATCAATTAATTTTTCCATCTAACAAAGCAATTAAACATATCAATATAGGAACTAAATTGGCAACATAAATATATTATGAACACTGTAATCTACAGCAACACAAATATATATCTAAAAAAATATCGGGGGTGAAAAGTTATATGGTAGGTGAGTTTTAGTGGCAAATCAACCATGCATCAGTGGTTAATGTTTTTCAACAAAGTTGAAAACATCTTTTGTAAGAAAAAACCACCCAAACAATTACTTACTTGATTGATTAATTTTGTCTTTATTTATTATGAAAATTAATTTGTTAAGAAAATAATGAGACAATGTTCTTAAGTGTGGTCCCACTGTGAGTTATTTTGTGTTAGCTAAACTCTTAAAAAAGTAGTTAATTAAACCTTAAATTTATTTTCTAATATGTTTTTATTCTAGGAGTAACTCTGCAGCATCATTATTTAACAAACAATATCAACTTCTTCTGTGAAATCGATTAAAAATGCTTTAACTTTATCAAATAAAGATAATACTTTCCAAATTGGAGTTTTGATATAAATTGTGTTATAAACAAAAGCGATAAAAAGAGTGTCAATTCCATTTTGGTCATAAACACAGAGAGCAATTTAAAACTCACCTACTGAGACTGATAACCAGTGGTCTAACCCCAATTAAAGGGAATTTTGGCTAGAAACAAAAGGCGATGGCACCCTTTAAATATCACTACAAAAAAGATCATCTGGTAGTGACACTTAGTAACATTATCAGTAATGTATATTTACAATAATTATTTGGATATGATTTTGTTGATATATCCGTTCACCGTGTAGAAAGGGTTTGTTTCAAGAAAAAATATTTTTTACAACACACAAATAAAATATGGTACTATAAAGTAAACATCTAGTTTCAAACCGATAATGGCCTAATGATTTCTTTACCAAGCTTCTAAAGCATGTAACAAAAAATAGGTCTGTATGGGTAGCCAAATAACCCAAATCCTATCCCTTATAATAAATTAAAGCTGAAAATTTGGAAAGTTTTTTCCTTCTTCCCCATAAATAATAACAAAGATGGAAAAAGGGGGGGAGGGGGGGTTAATGATGCTTTCACACTTTGGGAAAACTAAATATTGATCTGACTGTGGTTCAACCCTGAGTCTCTTTTAATAGCATCTGAAACCCAATACTCTTGAGATGAGCCTGATTATTTGTTAGGTTGGTTGTACTTAAAAACAAATTTTCTTCAAAACACAAGCACTACTTATTTGAATTATAGGGACAAAACACGTCATGATTATCGGTCCATATTCGACACAAATTAATCCCTATTTATCTTAGCACTGACAATTTTCAAAATTCTATTATGAGTAAGAAGTTGGCGCAGCAACACAAATACTGCCATTAGAACAACGTTTTAACATGAAAATCAGCCTTTTTTGAAATAAGATTATTAATGACTTGATCTAAGGGATAACCTAAAAAGACCTGCACCAATATATTAGTGTGATGGTAGAGGTATTGGAAAATAGGTGATAAATCAAATGTGAAACAATGCCAAGAGATTCAAAATCAATTTCCTTGTGGTTGGCAGTTGAGTCTATTTTCAGACCCCCTTAATCTGTGTGATCATTTGTGAGTCATTTTAGTCAAAGAAAAACTAACCAGATTTGAGGATGTTTATCTACAATTGAAGGGCTTTGGGCAACAATGTGCTATGCTACAACAATGATAACAGCTACAGGTCATCAAGTGTTATCTCGCAGTAGACTATAGAATGCTCATGAAGGGGAGATCGAGGTCAGAATATCGGATGGGTGCACTGAGGGGGATTTACACCCTCCTTCAAACAAATGTGGGTACACTTCCATAAATCCAACCTTCTTCATCCTTAATACATTAGTGTAATTAGTACATAGGCGTATAACCTGAACAGGTAGAAAAGCACAGTTCTGAGGGGAAAAAAAGTTACAGGTTAATATTTGTTTCCCTATACTTTAGGGCTGTGTAAGCCTTTGAAACTTCAACTTGGCTTTGAAAAAATACCAGCTTCAACTTCACTTTGAGAAAAAAAATTCTGGATTCGACAATTATGAAGCTTCGCCAATAAAAATATCGACAGCTAAAATACTCAATTTATGATCATTTATTGCCATTCTCAGCTATTATATACATTACAAATCAATATTAATATGGAAAGATTTGCAAGTAACAGCTTTGTAAGCTGTGATAGCTTGATTTATCAGAATAAAACAAAATATTTCAACCAAGTGTGCAATAAAACATTTTCCACGTGATTTCAGTGTATTAAGTTAAATAAATATCTAAAATTAAATAATATAGTTTTCATGTATACAACAACCAACAAATAATTTTAAAGCTTCAATTCAGTTTTGAGAATATTACATATATTGATTTGAGTTTGCTTTGAATTGAAAAACTGGACTATGCTTCGCTATGCTTACATAAAGATGCAAACATATTTGCATTGATTTCTAGATGTTCAAAGTTTGTATCAAATTACAGCAAAAGAATTATTTAAGCTTCTGAACTATTGATTTGATAAAACCTTAAATAGTGATATTTGAGAATTACAATTTTGTGGCATAGCATATTATTTACTATCCTCAAGCCCTTATATTATTCTTTTGATAAAAATTGAACTCATAAACCCAAACAAATCTCACAAGTGGTGGAGTACAGTAGCTTGAAGTAAGATTTTAAATTTAGTTTTAAACAATTACTACTCAGTCCAAGAAGGCAACATGTCATACTTTTTTTTTAAATCTATAAGTATTCTATTATTAATAATTAAAGCAGTTTCATTTTCTATCAATGGTTGAAAATTGCGGCTATATGTAAATATGTCAAGATAATTACTACCAGATAATACAAAGGGGGGGGGAAGAGAGTTTTTCCTCCAAAAAATTTTCTATTTAGTAAGCTTGTGCAAATCCATAATTTTCAATCTTAAATCAAATCTCACGTGTTAAATTATTTTTCGAGTTGAACCTGAATCAAATATAATGCTAAATTTATTTTACCGAATCTAATACTAATCAAAGCCTATTCTTAAAAAAGTGGATTGAATATTTTATTTTAAAATAGGTTCAAAGATGAATCAAATAATTTATTTTAAGCTTTATTTGTTTCCGAACCCAATTCAATAATAAAATGTTGATAAACATTTTAAACACATTTTAGGTTTATTAAAAAAATTTGTAATCAATAGCATTAATCACAAAAGGTGAAAATCGAATAAGATCAAACCACTTTTTTATTCCTAATGCAAAAGTATTCACTAAAAGATAGGCCTAGCGACTTTTTTAAAAATCAAGATATTCACAGTTACAAACAACCCCACATCATTCCTTTTGACCTGGTTTCGGGTCTGATTATATTAATAATTGTTAAGTAAGTATGAATTATAGATTTAGATTTTGTGTTAAACCCTTCAAATTTGAATTTAGGATTCATTTGGATTCAAATCCGAATTTTCTAAAGATTCAAACAATCAAATCCGAATTTTAGTAAGATTCAAATTTGGATTAAAAATATCAAAGGTTCGAACAGGCTATATTTAGTTATTGTCTTAATATTAACTGAAACATAAGACGTTGAGTCAAATCTCAAGTAAAGTGGTTTGAAACATAAAGAATAAATTCAACTAGAAGAAATATACTTCCCCCAAAGGCCTGCTAAAAATTATATAAATACATTAATAATATATATATATTTTAAATGTTGAGTATTGTTCCCCACAAAAGTAATATAAATGTAAGAAAAATGTTAAATACTTGCAAAAAGAGAAGAGCAAGATTGCTACTTAAACTGGTAGGAACACATAATAAACATCAAGCTCATTAGAATGGTTTAGTGGGGATAGGAAGGCAAAATTTGAATCTCAACTGGATTTATTTGAGTTTTTTTTATAAACGTTCCCACTCTACATCCCACAAATGTTGCCACATTTAATATAATTTATACCTTCCTCCAAACTCCATTAATGTAGACAAGGAGTAAAAGAAGGATAACAATTGCCACGTTGAACCAATAAATGCCATGTGCTTGTTGAGCAACTTTGGCTACTGAAATAAGATACTATATATGAAAAAAGTGCATTGAGCAAAAACATTTAGTGATAAATAAAATGATAGAATATTAGGAAAATGGTAGAGCACAAATAAAAGTAACAACACTGACATCGAAATATTGAAGTGTGTGTAAATATGTGTCAGTGTTGTTACTTTTATTTGTGCTCTACCATTTTCCTAATATTCTATCATTTTATTTATCACTAAATGAAATAAGATACTGTATTGGCCCGAATATAGTGAGATGTTTTTCTCATAGAAATGTCCTTCTGAAAACTGTAATCATACTATACGCGCAGCCTGATGATGATGATGATGATAATAATCTGCAAGTGAGGACTGGTACAGTATTTACAAAATGAAGTATTTGTAAATTTAACTATCATGTCCACAACATGAAATGATATATTTCTAGTAAATTCAACTAAAGAAAGTACCAAACAATCAAATATAGGCTTTGGCTGATTAAACAAACATATCTATATAGTTTTAGCCTGTCTAAATGGAGTGAATATTTTAAGAACAAAAAACAGGCAGGGTTGCCTCAGTGAGCTCAGCTATGTCCTTCGAAATCTGTCCAAGCGCAGCTAAAGCTTGATTACCATATATCACATTTGTCTCCAGGCGAGTGATTGTGCATTTGCTTATAGTTACCCTTACTCAATTTGTGCCCTTAAAATAGTGTAATTGGTGGGTTGTTCTTTCCAGAATGAAGCAAAGTTACAATATCGCCGGCAAAAGGGGACAGTTCAAAGATGGTGCAAAAATGATTAACCATATAACATGCTTTGGTGGTTGCATAGTCTAAGGCGTCACTCTCATGATGGATTAGACTACCGATGACAGGGAGATTAAGGTTCGAATCCCAATCAGGTGTATTGAGGGTGATTTTTCCAAAATGGTTTTCCCCTCCTCTTCCACACAAATGCAGGTAAATTTCATATAAAATCAAACCTTTCTCTTCCCTTATTCATTAGAGTAATTAGTACATATGCGTATAGCCCGAAAAGGTAAAAAATATGTAGTGCTTAAAAAAAACATTATTTAACTAAACAAGCACAAGTAGGGTTATTAGGGCCTTGGACTACACTTATATACTGGACTATTGAATAATTTTTATCTGGTTTGGTTTTGCAACATATGTCAATATCCCTTGGAATGTATTCAAACTACTCTTTCACTAATTGTTTGGCCACTCTGAAACTTAACACTTTTGAAATGCACAGATCCCAGTGGTGACAAATCCCTATAGATCTATATTCCTTGCCTTACTTAGTGAAGAAAACTTTTTGTTGTATAGAAAACTAGTTGAAGTAAAAATGAACGATGACTCTGAATGGAGGTAGTAATGGATATCCAACTAGCCAATAATAAAAAAAATTAGGGCTCTGTATTCGGATTTCAAGTTTCAAGTCGAGTTCATCACTTAAGCCAGAGATTGAGATCAAAAGATTTGTAGGCTTGTCATTTTCGAGTTTCCACTTGATATATCTAAAAATCAATTTTAAAACGCAATGGTAAGCATAGGCCTTTTAATTTAGATATCATTCATTCAAATGACATAACATTGTTACCTCCTCTCTACTCTTTCTGTCTCTCTGTAACGCTCTTGCATCCCCAAAGCGGCCTGTTGTGCTCTACCACTCTCTGTTCAACCCCTTAGGGGCTAAGGTCGCTAGCCAAGCATCCCCCTCCCTTTCTTCGTGGCCGCTCGGCAGTGAGCCGAGTCCTCCCAAACCACCCAACTAGGGGGGATAAAAAGAGAAGACGGACAGCTAGCTAGCATCAGTCACCTGTTGTACAGCTCTGCGCTGGGCAACCACCCACTTGGTGAAATAAACCGCCGTTAAGTGTTTGCGTGTATTTTTTTTCTTTTCTCGCCTCGACGGCCCAACATAACCTTCCTTCCTGCCCGGTTCACCGCGGTAGCTCACCGAATCTTACTGTCCGGTTCACCACGATAACTCGCCGAATCTTCCTTCCTGCTCGGTTCATCGCGGTAACTCGCCGAATCTTCCTGCTCGGTTTACTGCGGTAACTCACCGAACCTTCCTGCCCGGTTCACCACTGTAACTCGCCGAACCTTCCTTCCTGCCAGGTTTACAGCGGTAGCTCACTGAACCTTTCTTCCTGCCCGGTTCACCACGGTAACTCGCCGAACCTCCCTTCCTGTCCGGTTCACCACGGTAACTCGTCGAACCTCCCTTCCTGTCCGGTTCACCACGGTAACTTGCCGAACCTCCCTTCCTGTCCAGTTCACCGCGGTAACTCGCCGAACCCTCCCTCCAGGTTTCCTTCCTACCACCCTCAAATGGGCCCTAAAAAAAAAGGGCTACGCCAGCCATTCGGCAAAGAAGAAACAAACGCGCCGAAAGAAGGAAGAAAACCTCCGCGCATCACACCCGGGTTACTCAACCGTGGCCAGCAACCCAACCGCGGACCTATTTGGACCCCAGAACAACCCACCGCCCCAACCTCCCTTACCTCGCAACTACTGAGGAACCCTTCCCCCCCTCCCCATCTCACCCCGGTTCCCACTATATTTCACTCCACCAAAACAAGGGGCCCAACATCCCCTCTCCCAACAGGTCAGCCCAACCACCCGAAACTACCTCGACTCCTTCAGCCAGCCGGCCCCCTTATCACCCTTTTTTCCAACCCGGCCAGCATACCACCTTAAACCCATAGCCACTCATCCCCAGAGCCTACCAGTTCTCCCCCACATCTACCCGTACACCAGTCAGGGAGACCCGCGGGCAGCAAAGGCAACCCAAGCCAACATCGTTCCAACGAAACAAGCTCCTGGGGTGAGCTCATCTAGACCCAGCACCCAGATCCAGAGGGTATGTGAGTACCATTAACAATCGGGGATGACGACAGCATGAAATATAGATAGTATATTTTTTCTAAACTCAGACAATTTAACTCGTACATGTGAAAACTATTTACAAGACTATTTACATAAGTATGAATGCTAGCCACACTTCAGCTCGTATGTAAACCGGCGTCGCACTTAGCACATTGAGTACGTGACCTTCCGTCATTGTAAATGTACTAATTACTAAACTCCCAGTTCCAATAATTATTTAGGGTTGATTTTTGTTGCCAACCTTGTATAAAATAATAGAGGGAAATGTTCTCTTTCCAGTGATATATATGACACTACTACACTATCTATCAGGTAAAGTGAGAACTAGCGCACATCTAGAGAGCCGAACTTATCGGCTCTGGTACTTTCAACAGTAGTAGGCAAAGCCAATTAGATCGGCTCGTGGCACTAACAGGGTTAAAATCCGAGTTACCATGGCTCTCAATAGATAGTGATTGGCAGACAGTGCTATCAAATTATGAGCCACAGACAAAAAATTATAAAAAATTGTGCCAGTTAATAATTTTCTTGAGAAGAGGCTACCCAAATGATATAGAGTATTGAAATATTAAGTTAAAAGTCCCAGTTCCAAATCCACATTAAAAGAGTGTATTTGTGTTTAAAAGAATATATCACATTTTATAAACTCATTTGAGATTGAATTCGGCTTTTAGTTATGACCTGCCTATTGAAATGTCACATGCATATTTTAACCAAGTTCACAAGTGTCTAAAGAGTAATTCCATTGAATGTGAAAATGTCTACTTCACTTTATCCTCTGGGAGAGAGAGAGAATTAGGATTATTAAAAAAAAACTTAAAAAAGAACAGTCAATTTATTTACTTGGGCAGCAAAATTGATTTAATCTTGAAAAATAAAAAAACAAATGAAACTCCCGATAATACAATTTTTTACGTCTGTGGATGGATAAAAAAACATCTCCTAAAGAACCAAGAGCAAAGTTAATAATTAATGATTCAATTTTTGTTTTGATCAAGCCATGATAAACAAATACCGCCTTTGTGGTCTAGTGGTTAAGTCCCGAGTTTAATCCCTGGCACAATCAGATATTTCTGTGAAGCAGTGAGCCTGGAACGAAGCCAGACTCAGCCTTGTGAAGACAAATGAAGAGCTACATGAATGAAAAAAATAGCAGTTCTGGTCTAGAATAATGATATTAATGGCCAGAGAATTTGATGCACCGACTACATAACACCCTCTATCCGCAAAAGCTGGCCCCATCTTCACTAGCAGGCAGTAGCTGCTTGGTCGGTATAGCTCGATTGCAAGCCGACGCCATGGAGTTATGATAAACAAAAGCAATGACACATTGTAAAATGCAATATATTTGTATGGGTTTAAAATCTGCTAATGCTATAATTAAGTAAAATCTTAGTCTTCACACTGAAGATAGTTCTACAATTGAAATTAACAAGTAAAATGTAAATCAAAATTCACTACCTTGTGGTGCAGGGCTCACGAGACTAAATGTACCATACAGCTATTAAATGTTCCAACATTAAAAATATTATGCTAATTTCTTCAGGGGCAGAGGGTAACTTTCTTATCAATTAAATGTTGTGCACTCTTTGGTGTAGCAGTAGAAAGACCCTCCCTACGTAGAGACGTATTTAAAAATGGTAACATTCCAAATAGTTCAAATATAATAATAATAATAATAATAATAATAATAATAATAAATAATAATAATAATAATAATAATAATAATAATAATAATAATAATAAAACTGATAATAACTAATAAGAGCAGCAAAAAAAAAACTGTGTAATAAAATTAGGCGCATAAATGATAGAAACTAACGAAAATCTTAGCCATTAATACTTAGCATGGATATGAAAAGTTTTAGCTCTGACATACTTTAGCATGAAATTTTAAAAGTATTTGTTTATTAAGTGAAATAATTAATTGAAACTATCTTATGTATTTAATTTGTAATTATTAAATATTTAAAATAAGCATTTGTTATTAAAACCTTAAACAAGCAATGGTGGAATTTCATCTGTTTGGAGCTGCTCTATTTTGACAAGTCAAAATAGGGCCATAGAAACAGTTTCAGGCTGTTCAAAACTTATTTTTAACCCAACAATATAGACAATAATATTTAGCTCTCCCAAGGTAATGTGTATCACATCAGGACTTGACTGTTCATACAATGTTTTCTAGTAAAGAATCTTAAATGCATTGCTATCTTTATCTACCTATCAGTCCTTTTTTTTTACTTGATTAGTTTTTCCTTACACATGTTTCAAAATCATAGCCCTAAAGAAACCAACCATCATTCTGTCAATAGCCATAAACACGTGTTGAGCCCCTGAAAACAATCTATACAATCAATTATCCTGCCAGCAGGGGGAAAATTAAAAAACATTAAAAATAAATAAACATAGTTCTATGAATGAACTAACAAAACAAATGCATTTAATCGCTAATTAATTGATTCGTCAATGTTTTAATTTAAAAAATGATCCCACACCAGTGCTCCCATTAAGTCCAATTGTGTTGCTAGGGGTGATAAAATGGGAAGTAGGAGGGGGAGAGGACGCAGAAGTCTAGGTGACTACAGGCGATTGTTTTCTGCGTCCCCTCCCCCTGCCCCGCCCTCTTCTTGGGGCGGGACTGGTAGCGGCGACCGTGGTGGTCCCTGCCCTACCTGATCTTCCGCAGTCTGAGCAAGAGACTAGCTCTTCTGACTGGCCTGTCTTCTTGTTCTCACTGGCATCGCCCAGGCAGAAGTCGCAGTATGGGGAGGGCGCCGCTCGCTCTTTGTCGTCTGACATGGACGCCGACAACACCTGTGCCAGAACAATGCCATTATGAAAGTCTTTTTAAGTCTGCACTTAAATGACCAAAAAAGGATCAACTTGTATCTTGTACTAGTTAATGAAAATACACATTTAGAGAATATTTACTCAGCTTATTGGAATTTGAAAATATGCTTGTGCTCAGTGGCAAGACATCCTTTCTCCCTTTTGTGAAAAAATATTGCTAACCTCTGGAGCTCTCTTTTCCTTCTCCTCGACAGTGGGAGTGTCATCTGCCCCTTGTGGGGTGCTTACGGCCGGTGAGTTACTGGCACTGGACATCGCCTGCTGGGCGGCCGCTGCCGCCGCGCTCTGCCTACCTCGACGCGTGCTGCCCCCTGGAAACATTGACAATTTCTCATTGCAGACGAAAGTTCAACACTCCTGGCTTGGTGGTTTCACCAAGACATAAGGACAAATGACAAGCTTAAATAAATGTCATACAACAGGTACTATCAAAGAAGAACACAATCAGTGGTGAGTGACTTCAAAGTTTTACTAGGCAACATTCACTTAAAACCATTACTATAATGTTTGTTTTTTAAATCTGGTAAATTTAAAAAAACCACTCAACAAAGTAAAAAAATCTCTAAATTGTACTTTTTTGGGCCAATATTGATCACAAAAAGAAAAACATTGGTGCCCAATTTGTTTAAGTTGTTAGTACCTAACCAAATAATGCAGCTAATTAACTTCAAAAGTAAATTATATTTTTCCTAACTTAACAAACCATGTAAAAAAGTATAAATTGTAAAAAACAAACAATAAAAAGCTGGCAAAAAAAAAAAGAAAAGATAATTTTAAAAGAAAATATTTTTTGGTCAAAATAATATATTTTTTTAATCACAAGTATTTTTGTTTCTTAAGCTAAATTTACATTTAAATTAAATTTCTAACAAATTTATATTTTCTCTAAGCCAGGGGTGTGCATTTGTAAACAGTTAATTTAAGGCCCTCACCGTCCCCTATCCCTCCCACCCGCAAAATGAAGCTTCAAAAATTAAAGACGTCAATCCAAATCAATGTGATATAATAACATAATTTATTAAATGTGTTTGTAATCTAGGTTAGGCTAATTCTTTTAAAAGGTTAATAATAATAATAATATTTAGCACCGCGTCTTACTACCGTTCGGGTTATACGCTTAAGTACTAATTACGCTAATGGATTAGAAATTGGGAGGGTTGAATTAGAGGAAGTGAACCCGCATTTGCGTGGAGGGAGAGTGGAAAACCATTTAGGAAAAACCACCCCCAGTTCACCCGACCGAGATTCGAACCTCGATCTCCCCGTCCTCGGCGGTCGAGCTCAACACGACTTGCGCGTTAGCCAACTACGCCACCGAGGCGGATCTTTTAAAAAGGCTGCCAATGTTTTACTAATACAAAATTCTATGTTTCAGGTTTTCCTAACACTTCAAAGAGTAGTATAGAGGAAGGAAATTTCATTTTTCATAAAAATGACCTAGTGTGGAGTCATGCCATTGATGATAAAGATGATTTGACCTTGATGGGAGAATGTATATATTTTTTATAAAACCAAATGTTCCAAGGGGGTTAAAAAGGGTGGGGATTAGGGTTCTGTGAGTACTCTGATTTTAAGCTTTGAGCAAAGCTCATAATTTTCTAAGTTCCTATTGATGTACATATAAATCAATTTTTAAAACGCAATGGTAAGTATAGGCTATTTAAATGAGATAATATTGACAGTGTCACTTATAAATCATTCGGTAACTTAAATTGTTAAAATTAATAATAAATTTCACATCAATAGTATAATAGAGCTCTAAAACTTCTTTTGACTGGTAAAATGATTCAATATTTTTGTATATTTTGAATTATCCTCGAATGAAACTTTGCAATGCCATGACAAGGCATTGAATATAAAAATAGCTAAACTTACCACTAGATACTAGAATGATCACTATCTTTACATGTTTTCTTTCTAAAATTATAATTTAAGTTAAATTTAACACTGAGAATACATGTTTTCGAGCCTAAGATATTTAAAACTAGAATTAATATGTTAAAATACCAAACTCACATTAGTTGCTATTTAGTTATAGAATTATGTTGGTTAACCTATCTAAAATCAGCGTTGATCAACACTGCAAAATATATTTTACCTAATCTATCATATTATTTAAATAAAAAAGCTTTTACTATTTCATACTGTTTTTCTAGAAATCTAATTTTAACTATCTTATTTTTAATTTTAATGTATGAACATCAACTTTATAACCATTAAAAATCTTATTTTTAATTTTAATGTATGAACATCAATCAACTTTATAACCATTAAAAATCTTATTTTTAATTTTAATGTATGAAAATCAACTTTATAACCATTAAAAATTGAATTGTACTAAATTAGACTTATAGAGGAATGGAATTGGAACAGAAGAAATGATCATCCGCGTGATTATTATATTAAGGACTATTAAATGAAATATGAAACATTTCAAAGTTTTAACTGCTTGTGATTCTTACATTTTCTTATAGGGTAATTAAAGTTACATAGGCTTATTTTGAGAAAATATTGAATTTTTATTTGAGTATTGTTCTTATTTTTAAATCATGTTTTTTAAAGTGTTTTTGCTAATTTAAAAACCTGTTTTGTTTATAATATTTTTAAAATCTCACATTTTATGTTTGCTTTTCACTGATGACATTTACTATAAAATATTTTACTTAAAAATTAAATAAAACACACGCACACACATAAATATATATATATTTTCCTATAACATTTTAAATTTATGAAAATACTCCCAACTCGAGAGCTTTTTGAAATATTTGACTCGAAAGAAAAAGCCCAAATTCACAGACACCTAGTGTAGATAAAGAGAGCTAGGACATGTGTTTGATCAGTTTTTATTAATCAGTTCACTTTTCCTTCCATGCACAAGTCTAATATTAAACGCTTGCAATTTAATGGCGCAAATTCACAAATATTTTAGGTTTTTTTTGGTGAAATTCCCTGTTTTCTCCAAATTTTTTCCAGAAAGCAAAAATTCCCTATATTGTGCCTGCTGCTATCCAGTTATGTGGCAACCCTATTTTTGTATTATTTCCAAATGAGCCTATTTTTGAGATCAACACTTGCCCAATTTCAACAAGCAATATTTTGCTGTATTAGCCACAACCGAGTAGCTGAGCTTGTCTCTGATATTATTGCCATGTGTGCAACTGAATTTTCATTGAATTAAAATACTACTTTAGTTGAAAGTTTCAATTTTAAAAACTTAATAAATTATAATTTAATATATATTGAGTAGCTTACCAGTACTATGATCAATTTCTTCGTTTCATTGGTTTAAAACATTTGCACACCCCCCCAAAAGAAAAAATATTATTCTAAAAACCAACATAATATAATGTTGATATTAATAAATTTGCTATCTCAAGTTGCAGGTTTGAAGTTTATTACAATAAAGTGGAATTTTCTACACCCCCCTTTGTTTTATTATTAAATATAGTTTAAAAGTGTGTTGCGTACATATGGTATTTGTGGTGTCTTGTGTAAAGCACTATTAAAGATTGGGGAATGTTAGCGTAGGCACATGCTGCTGATCAAAAAACCAAACAAAAACACAAAAAACATGCTGTTGGGTGGGACGAGTCGCCAGAGCAAACTAATAAAGCTGTAGCTAGATAATGTTATACAGGTTGTTACAGTAAATGTACACTTGACTCAAAAGATTTTTTCCTTGTAAAAGTGTAGATGAGACAAATTAATTACAATAGTAATAATAATTAATATTGTGACGGAGTAGTATGTATTTGGAGGCAATTCAGCATTCACATCAATATTGACAGGAAATTGGACAAAAGTGTACTATGTACTTAATTAACACCCTATATAAATATTTCAGCTCGTGTACATATAGAAAATATTTGTTATTTCTAGCAAGGACTATCAGTTTGTGAGAACCACAAAGTCGACATATTAGGAGCATAAGAAAAGGGATTCCCCCAATTATCGACTGCACCTAGTTATAATTATTTATTTATACAATGGTCAGCATCACAGTTTCATGCAACTCGTCAGTAAAATTTTATTTAGAATAAAAAAAGGACATATTAAAGTTGAACTTGCATACAAATTTATCCAAAGTAAAATCAATTATAAAAAAGCAACAACAAAATCTTATCAACAAACAAAATAAATTATTTGTTTAAATATTAACCTATGCCCCAAGATCATGTACAGTTGTGGGGATTTCACTAGACGCAAAATTTGGAAGGCTTGTGTTATTTCAGTGAAGACATTTTAATACTACCAGAACTTAAAAAAGAAAGAAAAAAAGCCACTGAAAAGCATAGTTCTAAAAAGAAGCATCTGCTAAAAATCAGCGCAATGTACAAATATTTAGTAAAGTAAGTCATGTTTATAAGAAAATATTAAACAAATATTTCTTCCAAGCTCATCTTACCAGTTGAAACAATTCTCTTTTCAAAAATAAAGAGATTACAAACAAAGCACTAAGAGTGTTAAACAAAATAGGTTATTAAAATCAACATAAAAATGTAAGGAAAACATTTTACAAGTAAAAAATACATATATATTCCAAATGAGTTGCTAAAACAAATCACAGAGATAACAAAATTTAATCAAGTAACACACCATACATATTAATTTATCAGTTTAATATTAATAAATCAGATGATAAAAATTATGTGACACCAAGATTAAAATATAATAAGACATTAAAGTGCAAATATGTGATTAAATAAAGCTCAATAAAATTTGAGTGAAATCTAATAAATAATAATCTTTATATGCCCTACTTTAATTGATTTCACAACAATAGTGATCTAAATAAAGAGAATAAAAAAGTAATCAGTGCGAATTGAATGAAGAAGGCCCACCTGAGGGAAAAGAAAAAATGTCGGAAGAATTCAATGCATCAAGGTGACATCTTTCTTCCTTCTTGTGTAGTAGTCACACAAACATTTAAACACAAATTGAGTAATATTTCGGCATTTTTGCTAATATCAAACAGGGAACATGAAAGACACTTAGAACAAGTGTCTTTCATCTTCCTTCTTTTTTGGTTTGATAAAAGCAACAATGTCAAAATATTGGTCTTAAATAGTAGAGTTGTGTTTAAATAGGTTTGTGACTACTTCTACAATAGAAGGAATAGAATTCTTCCCACATTTTTCCTCTTTCTCTAGAACTTTCTTTATTAAATTTGCACTTATTAGTTTATTTTTTCTTAGTTTTTATCAATTTCCATTATTATAAACTCATTTAGCCATTGGGCCTTCTCATTGTTAAACAAATCTCACTAACATAAAATTGTTAATTATTCAGTTAATCACATTCAATCTTTTGGCTTATCTCATAAATTATTTACTAAAAAAAAATATTAATCCAAAGGTGCCTGTTTTGAGTTCTGTGTTCACCAACTTTCTACCAATTTTTTTTTTCACAAATGCTTTCTATGGAGGAGAGCAAACTAATAAATGATAGACAATAAATTGAACTCTAGTAGTTTGGTAATCTTTTATTTCAAATTATGGCTTTAGCCACTTAAATATTCAATTTTATTATTAATTTTAGTCAACTTGAGTGGCAGTCATGATTATTAATCATACTTGCTAATTTATGATCACAGATTATGCATACGATTTTTAAGTGATTGCATCAGGATTTACTTAGAGAGAAGAGAGAGAGAATAGGAATCCTCAGTATGGTATCAAAAACTTCCAGCTACCCGAATTTTGACATGCCCTTGTCAAATTACTTCATTTTTTTTACTTTTTAAATTTTGATTTTACTGGCCTAAATTTTACAATACTCAGTATTGTAAATATATAACAAGTACTTGGTTTTTATTACAAATATAATAATATTTCCTTTGGAAAGACACTTTAAAAAAAAGTTGAGTAGTAAATATTGAAATTGGTGACCATATCAAAAGTGACTGTTTTAGAACAGAGATATTACGGTGAGAGATATAAAGTTTTTCATATCACAACAAGACTTTTTTTAATGACTGACAATATTTTATTCACTAAGAGGGGATGAAAAGATGTATGAAAACAATGATTTAGTAAGAATCATTCTTGTATGTCATAAAATGACTTATAAAAATTGTCAAGCCAACTTAGTTCAGTTAGTGATGTGATTAACAACAGAGTTATAAGTCCCAAGTTAAAATTCCAATGTCGCTAAAAAATGTATCAGTGGGTGATTTAACTCTTCACAATGGGCCAGGAAGATTAATGTTGTGTCTGTTCTGAAATTAATTTAGTTTTTGATCCAGTGGTGATAATATAAATCAGTTCATAAAGTGCATGTTAAATTCCCCAAAAAAATTTTTTTTGTTAAACTCTTAAATGCTAGTACCTATTAAATATAAAAGAACAAGTGCTATAAATTAATAGAAACATTTCAGGCTTGAATTTCCCCCTTCCTGGCAAGTCTTTTTTATTAAAATCCCTATTGCTGGTAGTATTTGATTCAACTGTTTGACCAAAAGTACTTATTTTAAAGTTGTAAAACTAATGGAACCACTTTTATACTTCCACTTGTATTTATGGCTCGAGAGTACACATCAACTCATAAACAATGGCTCGACTATTTCATAATAAAAAAGAGGGATGTAAAACATTTTCTTGACAATTTGAAATTATTTAAGCCTGTGCAAACCTTCAAAATTTCGAATCTAAATTTGAATTTTGTCAAGATACGGATTCGATTCGAGCCTTATTATTAGAGAGAATTGTGGTGGATTCGAAATTTCAAATCAAAGTAAATTACAGATTCAGATTCAATGGGTTTAGTTCGAAATTCAAATCTTTTCATACTTAAGAATAATTTCAACTTTCTATATGGTCTTATATGGCAAACCATTATAAATAAAAACAGTAATTTATTTATTTTATAACCTTTCATAAGTTAGTCACGAGGCTTTGTTTACTTGTTTAACTTAAGATTAAGTTTAAAATATTTTAAAATCCTAAGGATATGTTATTTGATTTGGATTTGAAACATTTTCAAAATAAAATATATGATTCAGAATTTTATTTTTAGTATGATATTCAATTCAGATTCGATTCGAAAAAAATCCTGAGCATGATTTGATTCAGAATCGATTCAAGCTGTTTTGACAAGATTCAGATTCAAATCAAAAATGGAAAATCATGGATTCACACAGGCTTAAAATTATTTTACTTTTAAGTAAATATTTAAACAAAATAAATATGTCTGAGAATTATTTTTAAATAGAAATAGTGAGTAGAAATAATATTTTATTTTATAAGATTATAATAAAAAATTAGTATACACTACAAACCTCTCGTTAAGCTCTTATTAGGAGTCGAGAACAACTACAATATTTGTTATAAATCACTGAGAATGTTAGTATAGTTGTAAACTTAACCTAATGGTGTCAGGAGAAGGGTAAGAGGATCCCCCCAGTTACTGCACTTTGCCAATGGCCCAAAGAACTACCAGGGAAACATAAAATCTATATTACATTGGTTAATATTACAGTACAAAAATAAACCAGATGATTACCAACTGCTGCCAATATAAATCACGGCCTACACCAACTCTGAACAGTCACCGCTGTATAGACTAATGGAGCAACAGATTAAACATCATACCATGGGTACCAAACAATTTGAATAAAATTAGGGATGTTAGTTTGTCTCACCAATGTTCAGGGTGGCTACAAAATGTTTAGTTTTAGCTTGTCCAGGTTTCTCAGACTACATAAAAAAATAAAAGGCAACTTTTTTTTTCAATGACCACATATTTTTGAAATTTTCCTAACAGATTCTAAGCACCAACATTCTTATAAGTTATTTTCCCAGTTTTGATGTTTTTGGTGCTATTTGTGTTCCTGTGTAGATGTGTTATAAAACAAACCCTGTACAACCATCTAATACTAGCAGACTGCTCTAACTGGAGAATGCATTTTGCTAACACCGAGAAACAAAATCTCTTACTTTTAATTGTTTAGCTGCATAGTTAGTCAAGTATTTAAATTTCCTGGCTTTTTCTTACATCTGATTAAATTCCCTGACATTTCCCCGATTTTGAATGTATGTAGCTACCATGAATTTTAAGATTAAAAAAAAAAAATCTTCCCATATTGCAAGACTCCAAATAATCTCTTGCAGTCAACTTTATTTTGTTTTGCTGAAATAGTCACTCCATTTAAAATGTGTCTCGTAACTACAAACACATTTATCAAGTGGAGAATCTCTTCTCTAACTGAATGATGGATGGCCTGTTTGAAGTGTCTCAGGGTTTACCTAATGATGATTGTAAGTTTAAACTTAATGGCATTGACAGTTTTACAGTGTATAATCCTTCAAAACTATCAACCAGACTACATCAAACAACTCAAATACAATATATGCAATGTGCAAACATATTATTGCAATAATGTGTCTAGATAATTAATTATTTTTAGAAAGTTTGTAAAGGAAAGGGGAAATGAATGTATTTAACAATAATAAAATAACAAAAACATGTTATCAAAGTTGATTTGGGGCTGGATTAATTGAGGCTTGGTAATGAATACTTTGTCAACACATAAAAGCAGACACAGTCCGAAAAATAAAGTAAATTATTCCAAGAAGTATGTAGGGAAAAGGCTGTCAAGGGAAACCATGAAAGGGATAAAAGGAGAAGATAACAGAAAGTATGCATGTGAGAGAAGAAGAATGGACGTGATTAAATTAGTAAGAATAGTGGAAGGATAGAGGGAGAGGAGGAATTTTACTAAATGGAACCGGCCACAGTCAGGAAACTGTTGATGAAGATTCTGCAAATATGAGCTATAAAAGTGTTTTTAGATATTATTATAATAAATACATTTTGATAGATTATTTTAGTGACAATAGAGGTAAGCTTGCTTGACAAATGTAAGCCAAACACTTTGTTACCATTGCCAAGCAATCTTGTGATATACCTGACCCCCTAGATGGTGAGAAAAATAATGACTCCAAACTAAACCTAAAGGTGTGTATTTGTATGTGTTCCAAGTTTAGTCCATATCCATTCATTAGTTATAAATAGTTATGACATGTATGGTTAAAACCTTTTGTTTACTCTGAAAGGTAACAAGTGTACCTTGTTTGATTTCAATAGGGTGTAACTTATAAGAGAAGGCCATAGGGGAAGCTGTGAAGGTAAAACTGCTGCCTTTCAAGGTAAATCAAGTGCATTCCTCTAAATTATAGGGGAATAATAAATATTATACTGTAATAGTTTTTTTAAAACCTCCTAAACATGATAAGGTTTACTCTTTGAAAATAAAATAAAAATAACACAAGCCTTCATTAAAATTTTCTATTGAATATCTTACAAGGCATCGGTGTTTTTATGATAAGTTTTAAGATGATAGAAATGGTAAGTATTTATTAACATTCCAGTATTTAAACGTGTCTTGACATTTTAATCATCGCCAAGTTGGAAAGTGAACAAATGCAGTTGTTGTTAATCAGCTGACTATTCAGAGCCATGCACAGACATTATGTCATTCAGCCGTCAACTACAGTGGTGAACTAAACCAAGATCTATTAATTATTAACACACAGATTACCAAACTAAAGCTTCTATGTATTGCTTTGACAAACACCGCTACATCGATACAAATGAATACAAAAGTGATTACATGTTTCCCTTCATCTTATGATGACCTCCCACACCCTGGAAGAATAGATTATTCTACATAAATATTGGAAACTAAACATCCCAGATTGTTATTATTTTGACAGAGAGAGTAACAAGGATACTTGTAAAATGTAAGTGGCATTTCACACTCAAAATTAACCTTTAGATGGGGACAATATCAAAGAAGCAAAGTTACACTTGTACAATCTATTGTTCATAATAAGTCCAATAATATTTATGATGGAAGTAATTTTTTTATATATATATATATATATATTAATATATATATATATAATATATAATATATATATATATGTATAATATATATATATAAATAAAAATATATATATATAAAAAACAAAGAAAACTAAAACAAAGAAGAACGTAAGGACTCCAGAAACACCCACCCCCAGTGAGAGTGTGTTCCAGTCACAACCAGTTTTTAAAAAGGTGGACACAGAAGGGATCCCCTTGCGAAATTAAGTTTTAAGGTCACCATTGCATAATTCAAAAAGGATATTTACTAGGACTGCCCAATAAGCTCTTTTGCCAATGTCTACAATTTTTTGCTGACCAGTGATGCTGTTCATTTGGTTTTTTTTCTTTACACTATTACAAAGATAGTATGCAAAACAAAACACATACATTTTTGAATATTAATAATTTTATATTAATTAAATTTTGAGTAAAAAAACTATTTAGAAAAAAGAAAGTTGGGGTGGGGAGGGGGGGGGCGGCGCATAGGGAAGATAAGTGTTTTATACCTCTTTGGTATAGACCCAAAATGTTTAGCTGTGAGCATAAATTATTATTATTATTAATATTATTAGGTAATTTGTAATAATTATTTCTAAAGTAGCAAAGTTATTTAAAGGCTAAGCAGGGTGTCCTGCCAAGTTATTTTAAATTCCTTGAGTTTTTTTTTTGTTTTCCAGAGTCAATGCGTTTTTACAACCATTATATATGATATAAAGTATATTACAAACATTATTTTATTAATATCGCAACTTAATATAATCATATTTGTACACAATTCACATTTTGAAATTGCGCCACTCTATTATAGGTTTAAAGCATTTCAAGCCTGATGGTTTAGGTTATGTGATCCAAGTTGGTTTTCAGTAAAGTCATATTGAGCCTTTAAAAGATTGCCTTACACCAGTACAGTTCAAAATTGTTGCAATTTTCTTCTTCCTATAATGTAGTTGAGTTCTTGCTCATGCATATAATCATGACTCAACTTAGGCTAAAGATGTGCAATAGAGGGTCGGAAAGGTGATACAAATATCACAAGTTGGTTTTTGAGAGTTGAAATTTGTATGCTCAACTGTGTGAAAAGTAGGCATGTGCAGGATCCCAAACGTCAGGAAATTGAATGTTCACGAAACTTGGGTGGATAATTACTTCCTGGATTTTTCATGGGAGATTAATATATTAAAAAATTATGATTATTATCTCAAAGACACATTAACAATATAATTTAATCTTAAACTTCCGTTAAGTAAATGGGTACCCTAATCTTCAGTAGCTTTTATTTTATTACCTAGTTAACACAACTGAGTGGCATTAAATAACATAACCAACCACACCACATATAATTGATTGTAGTATTTAAACTTTGCATCAAGACATGCCTATTACATTCATCTTATTATTTGGAATTATATTCATTGCTTTTCTATCATACAAGCATGGATACTAATAAATTGGATAAATGCATATTTATGGAGTGTAACAGCACTTTTTGTGAAAGGAGTTAACTATAATGCAAGCGGTAGTTAGGCAAAATAGTTTAGCTAGGCTAAAAAAGGATATATGTATTCTTATGGACAAGACTGTGGCTAACTTTTAGTAATTCAGATTAGTTTAAATATGTTGATGTTTTGTTGGGTAAATAGTTATTAAAATTCACACCACAAATTTTTTATTCAATAACTTTTTTCAGCCAATATTAAAATCTATTTTTTAATTTTTTATATTTATACCAAAAATATGTAAATGATAAGACACTCAGATAGGATTTTTTTCAAGATGGAGCCATTACTTCTTTGTCTAATGGCAGCAGTGTAAAGTGTGAGCTGTGTTCTTCTTTTCATTGTAAAGGCTATATTGTGTTCATCCCTTTTGTATTTTTCTATCAACCTTTCCTGTACCTTCTTGCAAATTTAATTTAATACAGCTAACTCATAGATAGAGAAAAGAGGTTTTCCTTATAAGAGAGAAAAATAAATAAATAAAATAGTTACATTAGGCCTAGGTTTTTCTTTCACCTCAAGGGATGGGACAACAAATCTCTTGAATCCTTAAGGATGTCCGAGATTTGAGAAAATTTTGGATTTAAGACTCAAATCCTCAGAAACTTTTTTTAAAATTTTCAAGTTAAATCAGGTTATGAGCTCTAATACCAATGGTTTAAGCCATTTATAATTATAGAATGAACTCAACAACCAGACTATTCCATCATGTTTTTATTTCCTCTTATTTTCCTAATTTTTTCCAAGTTTTGGATTTGAGGGTAAACTGTAAATTCAGATTTGTAAAATAGTGGATTTGACCCAGCTCTAGTCAAAACATAATATTGTTCAATTTTAATTTGGAAAATTCACATTTTAAAAATAAATTAAGATACAATATTTAGTGTACATATTTTATTCATTTCAAAACTTCATCAAGATTATAAAAGTTAAATTTATTGTTCAGACCTATAACTGCTACTGATTAAAAATTTTGGTCACTTTCACAAACCAATCCAAAAATATTTTTTAAATATCAAACCCTTACATTTAACTAATCAAACCTATAAAATATGATTACTTTCTGATCAAATTGCCATAAGCTTCTAATTTTTAGTTAAATTATTTTGGACACCAACAATAAATATGAAACATAAATATAAGCATAAATTAGAAAACTATTTAAAAAAAAATTCTGTCTCACTCCCAAGGGAAATTATATAACATTTCTCTATAAGGAAAACCTCTTTTCGCTTTATGAGGTAATTGTAATATATTTGGAAGAAGGTATAGGAAAGGTGGATGGAAACATATAAAAGCGATGAACATAATATGGCTTTTACAAAGAAAAGAACACAGCTCACACTTTACAATGCTGCCACTGGACAAAGAAGTAATGGTCACCTCCAAAAGAAAATCGATCGTCACCACACAATCCCCTCAATTCCAAGGGAAATTGTTATTTCCCCCCTGAAAATTTCCCAAAATCAAAATGCCATCCCCACATAGGCCTAGTAAAAAGAGATAGTCTGTATTTACTGGAAGAAAAAAGTTATTTTGACTATTGCATATATTTTTAATGAATAGGTAAAATTTGATAAACTTCCTTGACTTTTCTCTGTTCTCCAGGTTGCTGGACAGTGGACACCCTAATAATATTCTGTTGGTTTTCATCTTTTCCATGAAGAGTAGCTAACAATTAGTTACTATTTATATTTTAAATAATATACTTAAACCAAACAATAGTGTTAATGACAAAATAAATGTTTTAAAGTAATTAAATCTAGGCATCAGTTAATATTTATAAAATAAATAATTAAGGTTAAATATTATTATTTGAGCAGTTCAGTTGTGTCAACTAGTGTTGAATTTTTTTTTTGGCGCTGTCTACCTTTAAATCTACCCTTTCATTCTTTTACACTTTCTATGTCTTTGACTGTTGCTCACAAAGTGTTGACTTTGTAATCTATGCTCTAAAACTATTTCTCTGTTCTCACTTGCAAGCCACCAAGTATGAGTCAGCACAGACTGTCCTTTCAAACATTTTTTCTCCTAACAGTTCACAATCTCCACTGGCCCCCTTCCACTTTCCAGCAGACAATCTCTTTTATAGTAAAAAGGACCATGTTGTCTATTACCCAGCTAAAAACTAGTAAGTAATCACAATAATCAGCTCAAAACGCAGATCATGATCATAAGCTTAACAAATTGTGCCATAGTCAGCCAAATTATCTGATCAGATCATAGATCAGCAATCGGCATCGGCCCGGCCTTAATATTCTATTGCCACAGATATTAACTAAAGAAAGTGGCCAATTAAATGTCTTTGAAGCACACCCCAGGACAAAAAGTTAGCAAAAACATATTTTTAAAAGGTATACAATTCAAATATAAACGCTACCGAAATATTTAAACCCGACCCAAGAAAAGGCTTAGATTTTTTTTTCAAACCCCAAATACTTAAAAAAAAAAGTAACTTCTAATTAAGTCAAGGACAGCCAAATTAGTTAATCTAATATTGTAACAGTGGTTTGATTATAATGTTAAATACTGGTTAGAGGGTCTTGTTTGTTTATAGGTTGTTCAACGTTCAGTCTAGGGTCTTGAAGTTATTCTTTTCAACATGTTCTAGATTACTAAATTTATTGAAACTATACTTACTGTCTATTTAATATATTTACAAACATTATTTACTTCCTTTGACATATGAAGCAATAACAGGCCTAGCAAGCAGGTAGTGGAAAATATATAGCTTGAATAAAAAACTGACCCAGGCCACAGTCGAGAAACAATAATGGATCTAAAAAAAAATTACTTCCTTTCTAACTGTTAAGGCATTAGGAACTCAAAAGTTCATTGACACACAAAAGTGTACCACCCATCCCTATCTTGAGCTAGTTCTATTCAGTCCACCTAATTACACCCTATCTATTTCAAGTGCATTCTAATGCTATCCTCCCACCTGAGTCTAGGTCTATGCAATGGTCTCTTACCATTAGGTTTACCAGTGAAAAGCTACATGGTTCCATTTTACAACAAATACTATAAAAATATATATTAAATAATACTACCTAATGTTTTTTTTCAAAAAAAGTGTCAGTTTGGAGCTGTATGTTGCTCTTAAAGTGTTAACAAAATACTTAATATTGAGATAAAAAATAACATGGTCAATGCATATTAAAAATTCACATGCTGCACATGAAAAATTGAGAGCTTATTGCATTGTATTATGAAATAATCATCATAATAAATTATAAATAATATTATAAACTTGTAATATACAATAAAACATTCAAATAAAGGTTTATTTTAAGAAAGTCAAATTATACCATGCATTAGTTTGACATGGGATAGTAATGTTAATCAGTACAGCTCAAAAGTCGCTTATTCAAATATAAGGGTTCCCAAATTGGCAGAAGGGAAGTGTCGATATCGGGGATAATATACAATTAAATGGAAAAATATACAAGATTTAGGGAATAATTAATAATGGAAGTACCTGCTTGGGCGGCCACATGATCCAACGCGCTACTCATGTTAGACTAGATTGCAGATGATGGGGATATAGGGGTTTGATCTCGGTTGGGTGCACTGAAGGTAGTTTTTCCTAAACCGTTTTCCACTCTCCCTCTCCACACAAATGCGGGTACATTTCCCCTAAATTAAAACTTCCTAATTTATAATCCATTATTGTAATTAACATATAGGTGCATAGCCCGAACGGGTAGTAAGACGTGGTGCTAAAAATAATAATAAAATAACGGAAGCCCTAAAGGGAATTAAAAGCAATTGATTTAACAATATATAATGGATAGGACAATGCCTGCACAGTTAGTCCAAAACATGGCTAGCCCATAAAGACATTTAAAACACAATAAATAGCCCAATTAAGTAAACATTTTGATATGTTATTTAGTGACTTAAGAAGATATCAAGATACTTCCATAATTTGCCTTGTGTTCAAGATTGTTTAAAGTATATTGTGAGCTGCAGACACAGGAGACAGTCTCATCTTGTCTAGTACGCCGGTGACAGAAAAGTAGGTTTGAAATGTCATCCTAGACTAGAGAGATAATTTTTCTTGGATGATTTCTTACTCTAATTATGTCCAAATAAAGGTCACTTCCTTTAAGTCCATCAGCGGATATTTCGACAGTTAGTAATACAGGGAGCCATTAAGCAATTTTATCTTAGCATTAAAAGGAATATGTTTAAACTTTTATTATACTTTTGGAATGGAATAGCAGAGATATTCTAAAACACTGTTATAACTTTGTAATATTTTATTACCTCTATGAAATAGTCTATAAATAATATATAAGAGAGGAACATTCACTAAATAAGTAAATGGGTATTCATTTTAGATGTAGGACACTAAGTTTATGAGAAATTTATTTACAGTGGGATTGAAGTCACATCGAGTTAAGGTGGGATGGAAGTAACCTTGAGGAGATGGAAGTTGGCGTAAATTAAGAAATAATGGAAGTCCCCATTAGTTAAAGTTTGGTGGACAATATTGAGTTCATCATCTTCACCACCACCACCATCACCACCACATTATTTCCGGCCTTTGGCAGTCAGTTTAGTAAAATACCTCCATCTTCCGCTATCCTTCAACCATTCTTCTCCTTCCATTCTTTTTTGGCCCCTCTTGTGTTCTTTTTTGCCTACATACTTAAATTCCATAATTTTCTTTGGCATCCTCTCCTTCTCCATCCTCATTACATGATCATACCATCTCAGTCTTGCTTCCTCTACTATCCCATCTAATCCTACTCTTTCCCGAATAACTTCATTCCTAATCTTGTTTCTCCTCGTGACAGCTAACATGGTCTTCACAAACTTCATTCCCATGGCCTCCACTTTCCTAGTCTCTCTTACATTCATTGTTCATGTTTCTACTCCATATGTGACAATAGGTACAGAGTATGCCCTGTGCAACACTTCCTTACACTTCAAGGGAACTTCTTTTCTTCATGGTAGGTCTCTCACGCATCTATAGAAAAACTTTCTCTGCTGTCATCTTTTGAATAGATCCTCTCTACTTCCACCTTTCATCTCAATCATGGTTCCAGAGATATTTTACATTCTGTACTTTTCTCAGCTTTACTCCATCCAACTTTATACCTTTATTAGGCCTTATCCACTTCTTTGTCATTACCATTTCTTCACAATTAGCCATGCTCAATTTCATTCTAAACTCTTTTACTTCCTCATTCCATTCCCTTAGTTGTTCCTGTACTTCCTCTTATTTCTCCCCCCAATAGTATCACTTTATCAGCAAATATCATGGTTTTCATTCTTTCCCTCATAGAGTTTTCCTCCACTTTATTCATTACCATTTCCATTACAATTACAAATAGTAGTGGTGAGAGGACAATCCCCCACTTCACTCCATTTTTTATTTGGAAATACTCTGCCCTCCCACTATGTTTACACATTCCTGAATACTCAATGTACAAGCTTTTCATTCTCATTAAAAGCTCCTCTTACCACTTCGGCCTCCTCCACCGCTTTCCAAACTTTATTTCTATCCACACTATCATATACCTTCTCCACATCTAAATACCATTACCAAGTCCTCCCCAAATTCATACCTTCTTTCCATCAGCTGTTGTATGGCAAAGATCAAGTCTATTGTACACCTGTGTTCCCTTAAGCTGTGCTCTTCCTCTCTTCACTTCCTTTCATTTTATTTCTTATTCTCTTTTTCAGTATCTTTTCATATTGTTTTGTGCATACACCTCATCCTGTTTCCTTTCTTGAATAAAGGTATTATAAGTGCCCTTCACCAGTCTTTCCGTACCGTGTTCTCCTTCCTATTCACTCTCAGCACCCTGTATAACCATTGTATACCTGCAGCTCTTTTCACAGTTAGTTTGTCCACACCGGTGCTTTTCCTGGTATCATCCTCTTTAATGCGTCCTCAACCTCTTTCCTCTTCTGCTATTTCAGCCTGCTCCTCTGTTTCACTCTCATCCCATTCCTCTTCCGGTTGAACATCTACTCATTAATGGTTCCTTTTATTTCCTCTTGCGTTAAAGCTCTTTAATTGAAGATAACGGCTTAATGTAAGGGCTGCGAGACTTATGTGACAGAAGCTGTAACAGCATTTGTCAGGTAGAGGAAGGGAAAACATTAATGCAACCTTAAGATATGACCTTGATTGTGACAGGTAGGTATATTATCTGCACTGGCAGCCCTTCCACTGGAAACACATTTAATTAAAAAATATAATTTAGTTTAAAAATGATTAAACAATGGGGATTTTTGCAATCATTTACGACCATTTTATCTTTCTATGTACACCCATTTGCAATGTGTTGATGTATCCCATCCGTAATAATACTTAAATAATCTTGTAAAAAGTGCTCTGGCCAACTATAAGAGTAGGGGGACACTTCTTTCCCAACAATCTGCTTAAATGGAACACTCTTAGTACAGTAAAATAAACAGTGACTTTTCACTTCATGAAACGAGGGTCCATGTTTGGAGTAATGAACAAATGGTTAAGGTAATTTATTTAGACGATATGCAGAATTCTATTTCCATACCATTTGTGTTAATCAGTTGTACACATTTAAATTTATTTTATAATTTAAAGGGGACATGTTTGTTCTGTCCCTATCAATACATAAGAGCTATGCTTACTTGGACGACACAAACAAAACTTTAATGAAAACATGCAAACACCCAAAATCAAGGATAAGAATTAACTTTTATGTTTTCTCCTCATGGAGAGAAAGCATTTAAATAAAATACTTCTCAAACCTCACATAAAGTTTTTCAAAACTAAAATTTACTAAAAATGAATCTTTTACTAAGAGTCCTAGACAAAGCATCACATTGTAATGCATTTTTCTGTAGAATTAAATTAGAAGACAGCGGAATTGACACAGTGAATTAATCCAATTACAAACAAATATAAAATAAACGTTCTTTTTAAAAAAATAAAAAATAATTACTTCATCTCAATTTAACTATTGTTGTCAGGTTAATGCAGTAATCCACATTGGGTTTTACAGTTAATGGACTTTGAGATATGCTTTTAATGGAGGATTTTAAGGAAAAAATCTACTTCCACTAGCTTGTGCTCTTGTAGAGTTTGCAAAAAGATTATCTTAGAAAGAACAACTATATTCATTTAGTTATCCATTATTATGATGCAGAACCAAAATTGTCTCATATTGTTTTCAAGTAACAAAACCTCTGCCTCCAAGTAATTCGGCCCAAGACTCAAGCTAAGAAGAACAAAAAATAAGCTTGATAAAAGACAAGACAGAAAGAAACGGAAGCAAATAACACAAATGTCCATCCATCCTCCCAGGCATCACCACTGTATCACAAACAATGTTGCCAGTTTGAGTACAGTAAAAACCTTTCCTCAAGCAACATTCCCCCTACTCCTCAACCTACAAAACTATTTTCCAAGACTCATCGAGTAAAATTCTCCATTTTTTTTTTTTTGGCCAAAACACCATCTGAAATGTACTAGTTTATCTTTTAGTAAAGTATAAATTTATAAGGCCAATTTGAAATTAAAAAATAATATTCATAGCTGCATTAAAAAACAAATTATTGTTTAGCAACTATATGCTGGAGAATATTAGAGAATATTTTGAGTCTAGATTTGGAATTGTGAAAATATCTATACTAATTTTCTAAGTCCACTCTTTATTTTGTAATGTTGCTGTTGTTAGAAAGTGACCACTGTCCTCCAACTGGCCATTTTGTGTCCCCACACTAAGTGCACATCCTTTGGAAAGGAGTATGAGAGGAACGGTAGGGGAAGTTATGGAAGAGGATTATTTTTTATCAATCCACCAAACCCAAGCAAGAGAGGCAGGCTGCCGAGCAGGGTACCAGGTAGAAGGGAGGAAAAAAAGAACGCAGGGCAGTAAGTGTTGGATTTTATTTTTCGGGGGGTGGGATAAGGGGCAGCACGGCAAGTCAGCGTACCGGGGGTCTTTAGGAAGGTGAGGTAACTGTCCTGGAACTGGCTCCAACCTGGCGGCGCTGCCGTGCCGCTGACGGCGGGGTCCGACGGCACGGGGCTTGCCGCCTGCTTGCTGCCGCTTGGGGATGGGGCTCCTCGATCCGACGAGCTTAGCACCCCCTCTGAGCCAAAGCTCTCCTCATCGTCGCGGTCCTTGTGCGAGTGCGTGTAGTGGTAGCTCAGCCCGGGGCGGGTCTTGTACCTGATGCCGCAAACTGCAACAGACTCAGGGGTGGAGAACAGCTCACGCACACAGATGCATACAACACAGACACAACACAACACAAACACAAGGAGTACAAATACAATAACATAGGAAGGAAACACATCACACATGCAAACAATATGGATACAACTACATTCTTGGGGAAATCATTCAACATTCAAGAAACTCTTTCAAAACAAATACTAGTGAGCACATAACCAAATAATACAAATACAGACAAAGGCAATGAGAACATTACAAATGCATTGAAAAGTACAGAAGAAAATTAACGTAACATGTGCACACATTGAAAACTATTTCAACATGCACAACCCCGTACCAATGGTGAAACACATGCATTTTAACAGGACCTAAGTTTAGGAGGGTGAAAAAATAAAGGAAATTGAAAAATAATACTAAAATAAATGAAAACTTAAAAAAAAATTACTTTCTGGCCTGAGCCTTTTTCCAGATCCCGTAAAATAACATAATTTTTAACACTTGATTACACCTGATAAGCTGAAAATGTTCAGTTGTTTCTGAGTGTGAAACA
Organism: Timema podura; assembly: GCA_033556935.1. Taxonomy (NCBI): domain Eukaryota; kingdom Metazoa; phylum Arthropoda; class Insecta; order Phasmatodea; family Timematidae; genus Timema; species Timema podura. The sequence continues at coordinate 3,923,173 of JAVRXN010000003.1, forward strand.
TAGTAAGTTGATTTTACAGATAAAACGTGCTCCAGTGATTACTAAATGATACATTTTATTATTTTGTTTTAACTATTAGGCTTTAAAAAAGTTTTAACTTGAATATATATATTATGTCTGATAAAAGAAACAAACTATCAAAAAATATAGAAAAAAGTTTTATTTTAAAACTAATTAATAGTCAACTTTTCAGTTTTGATTCTGATAAAGCTTATAATTTTCTTTTGAAATCCACCAGGATATTAAGAAGGCAAAAACTTTAAAAACAGAGATAGTTTTTACTAAAGTAAAAAAGGTCAATTTTCTCAGAAATGTCATATTTTTCATTTTTTTTAAAAAAGATTATGAAAAACTACCTGAAATATTGGGGAGGGAAAAGGGGGTGATAGAACAAAAGATCATATTTGTAAATATTTTCAGGGAGACCAATTTGATTTTTCTAGACTTTTCGTTGTATCTCGCTTTGTTTTAGAAATCACTTTAATATTTTGATTTTAAGAGAACATTTTTTTTACCCTGCAATTTGTGGTCATTCAATGAAATTCTATTATATATTTTCACCTTATATATTTTTAAAAAATAAAAAAAAGTTATTTTTTTAAGAAATTCTATCTTTTTTTAATCACCAGAAAAAAACCACTGCCATATTATAAATTTTGAACTTTTATTTTATTTTCCGGTGGTGGTGATAGATAAAAGAAGATAGAATGTTGCGGCGCCCATTTAGGTTTTTGCAGAGGGTGCCATAAGCCCTAAGACAGAACCTGAGAGCAAATACACGCAAAGCAACAATTACATACATGATAAACACACACACACAAATTAAAAAATCAAACAAACACACATGTATTAATTAATATATCCATACACACTCGCTAGTGCAACAAACACAACTCTCACAAAATCATTCATAAACGATGACAGTAATTACAACTTTTAAATAAAACTGGTAAGAAAACCAAACATTTGAGACATGTGGAGAAAGAGAGAAGATAATTCAGTTTGATTTTTAGAGAGTTCTATTATCAAAGACTCAAAACAAATTCATGTGCAAAATGTAGGTTACTTAAGTGACTCAATATGAAGAGGTTTGAGAATTATTTTGCTGTGAGAAGATTAAGAAAAATATTTTTGAATAAATACAAAAATAAATGAAACCATTAATGATAAGAGGGGAGGGAACACAAGTAATATCTAAGTGATTAAATGTCAGTGATTTTCAATAACCATGAAGTAGCAAGCTCAGCTAAAGGAACAAGACACTGCAAGAGCATAGAATAAAATATGTCTTTTTTTTTAATGTTTCCTGGTGACAGGGAGGTTGATGTTCAAAACCTGACTGTGTTCATTCCTGAATGGTTTTCTACTCTCCCTTTATGTAAATGTAGGTATACTTCTTCTAAATTATAAATTACTTGTCTCTACCCTATTAATATAAGAAAGCCTGAGTCGGGTGTATGTTGCGTAGCATGGTGTGAAAAAAAAAAAAACCTTTGATTCTGCAATGAGCACATCTGATTAAAAATATATAAAAATAGCACTAAGGTACCTTTCTAGTTCGTTCTATAACTTAAATGAGACTCAGAAACTTTTGAATTATCTTCCACACACAATTTAAAACAACTTTCAAATGTGTTGAAAAGCACGCAATCTTGAAACACAATTCCAAACACACACGGACAACACACATTCTCTCTAAGAGATCTAAGAAAGTAATCACAATGAATTTATTTATCTTGCAAAGTTGTTTTAGAATTAAAGAAACAATTCAAATACTATTATTTATAAATACAAAAGTGTATGTTTACTCATATTCAGCCAGTGCTTCAAACAATGATCGACCACCTTTGTGAGAATTTGAAGAGTTTAGCTAAGATTTTCTCAAATAGTATAAAATAAGTGTGTGAACAAGAAGTTCTGATTTCACTGTTAAATGTTCTTCTAAAATCCAAAATCTGCAATTTTGCTAAGCTTATGTAATAGTTTGGCACTTGTAAATATGACAATCAGATGTAATTTTTATTTTAGTTGAAAAATTTGTCCAAATAAGTGGAAAGAGTTTAGATAGATTTAAGGGGTGTGCAAGACATCAAATTATTACAATTTTAATTATTCCATGGCACCAGGAGCTCCAAATTTCATTGCTGCACTTACAAAAGTAAGCCACCTATCCCTATCTTGAGCTAGTTCTAACCAGTCCACCTCATTACACTCCATCTCTTTAAAGTTCATTCTAATTTTATCCTCGCAACTGGTGTCTAGGTCTTTCCATTGAATTTACCAGTCAATACTCTGAACTTGGTTATAAATTATTCCATTCGCGCTGCATGTCCTGCCCACCGTAATATGCAATTTTTGATTAAGCTAACCAAGTCTTGTGATGAGTACAGGGCATGTAACTCATCATTATGTAACCTCCTTCACTTCTTAGAAAATATGACAATAAAAAAAATAAAGTAAAATAATCTTTTATGTAACTCTTCAGAGATAAAAATAGTATTTAAAAATAAAATAACACCAATTTTAAATAATTCTTAGTCAAGAATGATCATATTTTATTGCTTTCAATAAGGATCATATTTATTAAAGAAGAGAGAAATAGGAATTTAAAAAGTATGTACTTGAATGGATGTTAGAGAAGTTGTTCCAATAAATCAATGTGAAAGAAGTGTCTTAAGTTGGTTTGGGCATGTCAAGATGAGTGTGGATCGAGTAAAGCAAATATATGAAGCAAGAATGTGTGAAAAAGATGAACATTAATAGTTTTAAGAATAAAAGAGCATGTATGATTTGGTGTATGGATGTTGTTGAAGCGAAGGGAGTATGCAAGGATAGGGAAGTGTGGAGAAAGTTAGTGAGAATGGATTGAGTACGGAATAATTTTTTTATAGATATATGCACAGTTTAATGCCTACCCCATAAGGAAACGGCGTAATTTTGTACATATATATGTGTGTGTATTAGGGCTCTGCGCATACTCGGATTTTGAGCTTTGACCTGAGCTCGTCCTTTAAGATCGAGATCAAAAGTTTTGTAGGCTTGTCATTTTCGAGCTTTCACTTGATGTACTTAATAATCAATTTTTAAAACTCAATAGTAAGCATAGGCTATTTAATTGAGATAATATCGGCATTTACACTTATTAAGCATTCGGTTACTTAACGAATTGTTAAAAATTAATATCAATTTTCACATTTATTAACGTAATAGAGATTTAAAACCACTTTCGACTAATACAATTATCCAATATTGTCATCCATTTTGAATTATACTTGAATGAAGTTGTTTACTTGCTATGCCATGTCAAAACAACGAAAATAAAAATAGCTAAGTAGATTACTAAATAATTGAATGATTCTTTTTACTATTTTTACCGGGTCCCTTTCTAAAATAAAAATTTATGTTAAATTAAAAATGTAATATCAAGATACATTATTATATTAAATGTTTTCAAACTTAAGATATTTAAAACTCGTATTAATTATTACGTTTAGCTACAAAACTAGCACTTGTTTAGTTACTATTTAGTTAGAAAATTGTGTTAGTTAACTTGTCTAAAATCAACATTGATATTATTTATTGCAATACATATTTTACTAATCTTACCACATTTAAAATAAAAAAGCATTTACTATTTCATATTGTTTGTTAGAAATATCATTTTAGTCATATTATTTGTAATTTAAAGTATGAGCATCAACTTTTATAAGCATTAAAAATTGAATTGAAGTAAATTTCTCAGTATAATAGTATAATAATGTCTAACAAGAACCCGTACAATGCACATGTGCAACTGCGCTTACTTTTTTATGGGTTAATTAAGTTACTGAAGCATATTTTGGAGAAATATTAGCTTATTAAAATGTTTATTTTATTAACTTTTTATCAAGACAGTGTAGAAACACTCTAAATTAATGTAAAGTGATAGTGAAGGAAACTATCCTGAAAAGGAGAGTTAGGTTAGGCCTAAATATAAACAAACACACTTCTCTATTTCTTCTTACACTTTTACACTTACTACTTACTACTTTTTCAAACTTCCATAGTTGCACATTGTCTTGAATTTTCAGAAATATTTATTTTTCATAGAGACATTAATAAAAAAAGTAATATTTCTGAAAATTCAAAACAATGTGCCACTGTGGAAGTTTTGCAGAAGTGGTAAGTGTAAAAGTGTTTGAAGAAATGTTTTTTTCTTTCTAGGTCCAACCTATCATTTATGGTCGACTTCCTTCATTATCACTTACCTTACATTATTGTGCAGTGTTTCTACACTATCTTACTGTACATTTCCAGCCCATCATGCAATTATTTATTTGATTACTTTTTTTTATAATTGTTAGTGTAATTTTATTGTCCTTTAAGACATGAGTGTTGGAAACTATTTTTATTATTTTTTCTACTAGGCCCTATATACATATTTTTACTTTCTCTCTATCTTACAGGTAGAGAAAGTATTGTGATCGTCAAAAAAATCGAACTCGAGATTTTGATGAATTTTGACGTTTCATGACTTCCTGAATCCGAAAAAGTGGTTTTTGAATTTCTGTCTGTCTGTCTGTCTGTACCTCCAACTAGAGCCTAAACTATTTTACCGATTGAGCTGAAACTTGATATCTAGGGTTTTCATAGGGTTGCCCCGAGGGGTTTTTGGAATTGGATATCTACCCCTAAAATTAAGGGTAGTTTAGTGAAGGGCAAAAAGAGAAAAAGTCGATTTTCTCAAAATCGGCTCTAACGATTTTGATTAAATTTCATTTATGAACATTAATAAATATTCCAAATAAAATGGCTACTCTCAATATTTCGGCAAAATGGCTTTAAGGGCTCCGGTCTGATGCGTAAATTAACATTTTTTTAAATAGCTCCGAAACTATTTGAGATATGAAATTACTTAGCATTACAAATATGTATATATATTTATAATACAGATATTTTATCCGAAACATATTTTTATAAAATCAATAACTTTCAATATATACGCAATTATATGAATTTTTTTAACTTTTTGGACTTTAAGTTTAAGTATTGCGACCGTAAAAAAAAACTAACCTGAAATGTTGATGGATGTCGACGTCTCATGACCCCCACAACCCTAAAAAATAGTCTTTGCAATGCCGTCTGTCTGTGTGTCTATAAAAACTTAAAATTAAGGGTAGTTTACTGAAGGACGAAAAGAGAAAAATTTGGTTTTCTCAAAATCTGCTTAAACGATTTTGATTAAAATTTGTATCTAGGCGTTGATTAAGATTATAAATAAACTGGCTATTTTCATTTTCCTATGAAAATGATTTTTAGGGTACATTACAGAAGCGTTAATTTCCGTATCTCCACAACTATTTGAGAAACTAAACAACTTATCATTGCAAAATTGTAGGACTATTAGAAATAAAAAACTTTTATTTGACATATATTTTTATAAAAACAGCAGTTTCTGAGATATTTGCAAATATATTAATACAATTTTGTGAGCTTTAGTTGTAAACATATACTACTTAAGTCTTAACGCAATAATTCTCCAATGCCATAGAGTAATTAAATATAAGTATCTAAAAAAGTATGTTATTTTTCCTTAAATCTCTTAGGAGAAATGTTTGCATAGCAATGATCTATCTCCATTTTAGACTCAATAGTCAATATTTACATTTTTTATTGGTCAAAATGTATAAATGAATAATTAAATATCAATGCGATGACTTGAAGATCTGCAACACCTTTTAAAATGTTAAAATTTTAACCAGAAATCGAAATTTTAATACGAAGTGTTGACCCTTGTGGAAGACATTAAACTGTTTGAAATGCTCTTAGGTTGACAAAGATGCGCCTCTTTTCTCATTGATTCTATATAATTGTATATTATTTTATGCGGGTTCTTATGTAGAGTGGTGATGATACAATGTACATTATTCCGTTCAGAAATCTTACGAGTTTATAGAAAGAGAGAGAAAGTTTGTGCGGTGTGCCGTACCATTTATTTAGTTTTGTTCTTATTTTAAATTGTGTTTTTAAGTGTTATTTCTAATTTAAAAACCGATATTTCCATTTATTAACTTTTTTCTAAAAGTATTTATATTTATAAAAATGAGTGTCATTCATATTTTAAAAACATTTGTTTTAATATATTTTTTTAAATTTGAAATCTTAAAGATGTGATACCTATTTACATTTAAAATAAACAAATATATTCTCTCAACATTTTAAAATTATGAATATATTCAAACTTGATTTTAACTCGGGAGCTTTCAGAAATACTCAACTCGAATGAAAAAAACCCAAGCTCGCAGACCCCTAGTAAGAGAGAGAGAGAGTGTGTGTATAAAATTTTTAAAAGAGCGCCAACTTTATATATATATAAAGTTGTCGCCCTTTGCAAATTTCATGAAACTAATCATTTACACTGGAATCTTGTAATTTGGTTTTTAAATAAATTTGGAAAAATTATGAAGATTGCATGGACTTATCTTTGTCCCACCAAATTCCTAAGGTTTTCCAGGTATGTTCCAGGTATGTATTAATGCTGTCATCTTGAAATGCTATAAACTCAAAATAAGTTAGATTACCTTCGGTTTAGTTTTTTGTGCCATCAGATAATTGTTTGTTTTAGAACAAAGTTGAGTTGAATAATACATTAAATTTATATTTTTTTAAACTTTGCACACCTCTAATAAAAATATAGATTTGCCTCCCCATTGATGGAGTGAGGTAAGCATAATAATCTTAGGGGATTCAAATCACTTTCAAAAAGGTGGTTGCTCAAAGTTTGAGGTCTTAACACCTCGGACCACATTTTGCCAAGGCTTCTGACCAAGTTCAAATTACAATAAAAATGTCAGGGTATTTTTTTAAATCTAAAAGTCATAATGAAATCATATTAAAATAACTCAATAATTCACATGTGGATTTGCACATAAATTAAACTGCAACACCAAAACTTACAGTGCAATATTAAAAGTCGTATTAGAACACAAATGGATGCAAACTAGATCAGAAACATCAATATCTAGATGCACAATTCTACATTTCAAAACTTACTAAGTAAGAGCCATAGAAAATAAACTACAATGCAGAATATGATACATGGTAGTTTTAAAAGAAACCACTAAGTACATGCAACATTTTTCATCAGTTTTAACCGCTAAATCCATAGTGATATGTATTTCAATCTAACTCAAACAAGGTTAATACCAAATTGTTCATGTTTATAAATGATAAAATGAACCGACGAATTACAAACCATGTTTACACAAAGGGAGGGATGTGCATAATCATGATAATCAAAGTTAGGTCAAAATCTGTTGATTATTTCGAAGGTATAGAGTGGAAGAGTGTGGGACAAAACAGCGAATGAATGAATCAAGGTTTGTATAGTAAAATATGAGAAAAACAAATAGCTTATTATCTCATAGCATTATTTTGATTGTGATAAATGATTAGTCAATGTGTTTGATTTAAAATTAAATAAAATACAAAGTAGGATATCCGCAAAGAGTGAAATAATTCCAGGTTAAACAAAATAATTTTTAAACATTAAATAATAATGAAAGCAGTAAAACAACAAAATGTATCGTTCTTGATAGAAAACCATAAAAATGAAAAGTTCGAGCTAGGACAATGTGACATTTTGCCAATCTAACGTTTAATCTCTCTTTTTTAACGCATATTCACATGTTATCTAGAAATCTTTAATTCATGTTGAAAAGAAAAGATTTTATTATTAATAGAGATGGGTTGAATTCTCTTTTTTTACAAATCTACAAATTTGAATCTTCGAAACATGGAAAACATAAGAGGTTTACTTTACTATATTAATTCTTAAGTTATCGTAGGAAAAAAATTGTAACTTTAAAAAAAAATAGTTTATTCATTCATTATAACATTTTTTCTTCACATGGTGATATCAACAGCTGTCAAGCATAGCGGCAATAGTTGATAACTTTTTAAATGAAAAGAAAAAGTTGTCATTAAATTCCAGGACACCCTTGACAGGTATTCATGTGAACAAATTTAGCCTCAACTCTATGTTTGTAACTAAGCAATATTTGATTTATTTTGACCAGAAAAATATTTCGATACAAAGACTGAAAAAACAGTGACTTTTTCTGGCATTTCCCCTATCGCCGCCTTAAGTGAAGTCCACGGTAGAGTCTGGTTTTAAGTTCTCACTGTAGCTATGTTGGGCTTGACCACTACCACCAGCATTAAAAAAAATAAAAAATCTCAAATCTGATATTTTCTCGAATCTTAAATATCCTTAAGAATTTGAGGTATTAAAGTAGGGGTTCTTAACCGGGGACATGAAAAAAGTATTAGTACTTTGACATTTTCCTTTCGATAATAGTACTTTATTACTCGCTTTTCTGATAAAAGTACTCACACACTTGTAATGGAATGGTATAAAAATAAACAACCGTTTGGTTGCTTGGTGTTTGTTTTCCAAAACAGGAGATACTTTAACTAATACAAGAAACAGGCTTTTGGAGAAAATAATGGATCAACTCATTTCTCAGTGACTGCAGTTTTGAATGATTTTTTAAATTTTGGTTTTCAATGTTTTTTTTAAAAAATTGTTGATTCTGAGCATCAGAAAAATGTAATGAAACAAGGCAAGTTCTCTAACTTTTTAGGTTAAAGAGGAAGGTTCAAAATATATTGAAAAATAAATACTTTTTAATAAAAGCTGGTATAGTAAAATATTTCATAATAACCATAATTTACTATCATACCTTCCAACATAATTATACTATAGTAAGATTTAATTATAAATATCAGTGTTTTTCAGAATAACATTTCTATACCAATACCTAATGTTTTGAAACTAGTATGATATCGATATGTTTCTTCTGATACTTCTAGTGAGTACAGTATCAATACTTTTCTTTTGATACCACATCCCTAAGTATGAGAACCAAATAATGGGATTATGGGACTCAATATCTGAACAATTTAACAAATAGGTTGTTAGATTAGACTAAACTATCACTGTTATCATTACAGATTGTGTATGATTTGCAATTCATCTTCTAAATAAATATGATAAAATACTTAAGATTTTCTTTTAGGTGTTCTGTTTCTAGCTATCCATATGTAAAGAAAAACCATGATATTAACATATCGTTAAGTCTTAGAGGTGCTGGCAAAGGGGGTATGTGTACATATTGGGCAATTCATTGGAGATTTGTTTATTGTAAGAAGGTTAAGAACCCCTATATTAAAGGGTCTAAAGGCTCCTTATCTAGTTTTTATGATTAATTTAATTGCATATCAAAATATGTTATAAGTCACCTTAAAAGTGTAATTGTAGCTCTAGTGAAACTCTGTTAGAGAAGCAAGCAACTATTTCCAATACAAGCATGGACAATGAGTAGAGCACCCGCATTTAAAAGTTTTTTATTTTCTAGCTGAAAGCTTTATTGCCAACTTAAGCTACAAAAAAACTTTTTAACTAAGTTGAGATAATGGAGTTAAATCTTAAGGAACTCGACCAGAATTCTTATAAGAGAACAAATTATATATCTCTATAAGGAAAACCTCTTATCGCTTTATGAGGCAAGTGTATTATATTTGGAAGAACAAATTAAGGACTCCATGAATAAAAACCACACTTAGTATTAGAGCTGGGCCGATCAGCTATTTTGCCGATTAGTCCGATGCCGATCATTTGTTGCCGATTAGGCCGATCACCGATGCCGATTATTTTTGTTTTCAATTTTAATAAGTGTATAAAGTAAAATGACCCTTAAAGCAAAAAAAAAGTTACTTTACTAATTTTATAATGTCCAATATAATTTTGTTTTAGTAATATTTAAATAGAAACTTTTAAAATGTAAAGGTTGTTTAATTATTATTTTATATTGTTATTGTTAGGACAAGTCCTTTAACAAAAACAAATCACATTAATAAATAGCAAATATATCGGTACATGTTAGATAATTAAAATATGATTTCACATTTATGATTAAATAGGCCTACTGACCCTTTCATTAGACAAAGACAAATCATAATCAGCAAATTTAAATTTAATTCTAATGATAAAAAATAATCAAGGCACACATATTTTTGCACACAAGGAGAATAGGCCTACATCTATTTTGTTTTTAGATGAAATAGGAATTTTTACATACAATGTCTATTAAAATATGGTTTCAATATTAAACAATTTTTAACAAGCGTAATATTTTTGTGAATTGTGATTTAGATATATTATAACATAAGTTTTTGTGATTCTACAAAGCATTCCATTATAATTTAACTACTAAATATTAATATCGTATAGAAATAAGTGGTTTCTTAAAAGAAAAGTATAATAAAAAGGCATCACCATTTTAAAACAGTAATCCGATCTTTTTATTAACAATTTAAATAATCTTAATGAAAAATAACATTGTTTTAACTACATTTAAATAAAAACTACCGTTAGAAATCGAATTAACGGTGAACGGGTCAAAATGAACGGATCATTGAACTTAACCAGATACAATGAATCGTTCATTTAAAAGAACGATTTTGCCCATCTCTACTTCAATATGATAAAATAAATAATAAATAACATAATGTGCAACGAAAGCTATTTTCGTGTTTTTTTTCTAAGAAATACTTTAAAACTTATTTTAATTTACTTTTAACTATTAAAGAAAATGTAAAATTTAAATATTAATATATATTAATTCAATTCATATTGAAATATGAGCGAAACAAATTCCCTGCCAGTGGAAAGTTTTGTATTTGCATTAAAAGAAAAACGGTTTCCATTTAAAACAAAATGTGCGCATGTGCGAGATTATTACGTCCGATGTTTCATTTTTTGGGCATCTTTAACAAATTGAAATAAAACAACATCAATCTGCTAATATTTTATTTTATGATTATTAGATTTGTTACTTGTGAGTAGTTTTATTTCTAATAACGTGCATAAATTGGAAAAAGACCTATAGTAAATATATTTATTTTGATATAATTTGTTTGGAATGTTGGATGTGCTGTTTATTTCAAACCTAAGTCGCTAAGAACAAGCTAATTATTCAAAGATCTCATACGAGAGAGCAGAGATAAAATATTATTTTTTTAGGACTTAAAATATACACACACATTTTGAATAATCGGCATAAATAATCGGAGATTCAAACACCGATCATCGGAATCGCCGGTTATGCGATAATCGGCCGATGATCGGATTAATAATCGGCATCGGCCCAGCCCTACTTAGTATACTTTGTTCAGAGTTCAACCTCGGTCCCTCGGAGAAAGGTAAACTATACATTCAGAGTGGATAGCGCTGAGAATAGTGAATTTGTTATATGTCAAATGAAATACCGGGTGGTTGTGTTTTAACAACCAACTGGGACCAATAAACAAAAACATTTTCCCCTAATTTACACATTAGCCTACAATTATTATTATTATTTATTATTATTATTTAGCACCGCGTCTTACTACCCGTTCGGATTATACGCTTAAGTACTAATTACGCTAGTGGATTAGGAATTGGGAAGGTTGAATTTAGAGGAAGTGAACCCGCATTTACGTGGTAGTGGAAAACCATTTAGGAAAAACCACCCCCAGTTCACCCGACCGAGATTTGAACCTCGATCTCCCCGTCCTCGGCAGTTGGGCTCAACACGACTAGCGTGTTAGCCAACTACGCCACCGAGGCGGATCATTAGCCTACAATTTTTTAAATAATTACTGGAAGATAATGGCATCTAATAAGTGTAAGTGAAGTGTGGAGGCATTTTACTAAACAGACCCGACCACAGGTTGGAATAATGTTGAGGATAATGATGATGAAATACAGAGCTCCTTTTAAGTTCACACTTTTTTTATGTAAAAAAAAGTAATATTAATAAAGATTTGAATTTAGAATAAGTTGATTAAAATTTGTTGTTTTGCAATTATGCACCACATGAAGTAGTCAAATAGCCCGCTTCGGTGGCCGCATGGTGTAAGGCGCTAGTCTTTCAATAGACTAGACTACCTATAACAGGGAGATCATGGTTCAATCCTGGTCGAGTGTATTGAGGGTGGTTTTCCATTTTCTCTCTATGCAAATGTGTGTACACTTCTTATAAATTCAACCTGACCTCACCTCTAATCCATTAGTGTAATTAGTACATAAGCGTGTAGCCCGAAAGGTTAGTAAGACATAATGCTAAAAAGATAAATTAAAAAAGTAGCCAAATCCATATTTTTGATGAACACAATTGGTGTAAAATATAACAAAGTGAGTAATCAGCAAGTAATTCATTGGACAAAATTATTATTATAAACAGATGAGGTGAAAAGACAATGAGATGTTAAATTTAATATTTTAACACCTCATTGTTTTTTCAGCTCATCTGTTTATAATAATAATTTTGTCCAATGAATTACTTGTTGATTACTCACTTTGTTTCAATTGTTTTTATCACAATATGTATCTGACTACATGATGTAGTGCATCATTGCAAAACAAGTTTTAATAAATTTATTCTAAATGAAAAATCTTTTCTTTACTTTAAATTTATATTTACTCCTTACTAAAGTTATAAACACAAACAAAAATAGGTAAATAGTCATAAAATGAAAAATGACATACATGTTTCGAATATAAATGAAATAAATGTATGAATCCAAACCAGTTGGTACCTTCAGAGTTAGGTGTGTGGTTGCGTACTAGACTGATTTGGGAGACCAGAGCTTGAACAATGACCAGCCCAATGTGGTTTTACATTCTCTTTCTATAGTCAAATGCCGGTATATTTCCTTAAATTCCACCCTGGTCATCTTGTACTATTAGGTTAGTTCCCTGATTATAAATAACAAGAAATAGATAAATAGAAAAATGCAAGTAATAGAGACTAATTACAAAGAAAGAAGCCGTAATATATAAAATATGACACAAATAAATATTTATAAAACATTCAATTATATTTATTTACACAAATATGTTTTGAGTCATGGAGACTAGAGGTTTTAGGTTCAAAAGTGTCATGTCTTTCTAATTAGAGCTCTTTGCCTTGAACAATGTTTTGTTCTATAAAACTAACTCCATTTAGAGGCTCACCATGTAGCTTAGGTAGGAATTTCAGCTTGAGCCAGATGTGATGTCGTATTTTTTTTTTAAGTATTCACTATAAAACACCGGAATCAGAGGAGGTGACATCAATTTAAAACATTGATGATTTAAACAATAAAATAATTAGTGACAAAATTATTATCATTATTCAAATTTTGCTGCTGTCTAGTGAAAAATGCACAAAGATGTACTTCAATATAATATTTTGTTAGATTGTAGTCGCTACTAAGGAAGAATGAAAGTTATACATAAAGTTCTGCCATAATTTAACTACAATATTATCAGGGTTGTACAATGCGTTTAACTATAAAATTGAGTTTTGGCTTCAACAAATACCAAGTAAGGTTGAAATACATATTAATGTTTGTTTTTTGTTATTTTGTTCTGTGATTTAAATTTCACATGAGAGCTGCAGTAATTGAATTGTGTGTTTTAAAATTTACTTGATTCACCAGCTTAGACCAAAATATGATAAAACCTTTTTTAAATAAAACATGTTTTAAGTTATAGTGTCTGAAGTTATTTAAATATGCACAATATTAAAATTTTTCCAATCTAAAAAAAAAAAAAAAAAAGTCCAGCTTTGATTCTACTTCGAAAACATTTAGTATAATTCATTTTAATTTCACTTTTAATTGAAAATATGGACATCAAACAGACAAACACCCATAAATAACCCCAAGAGAATTATTTAAAGTAACTTTGTTTTATGATAGAACATATTTTGACAGCCAATAAATGTGCATATTGAGGATGGCAGTGTGATAAGAATAAGTAGAAGGGAAAGATATGGCCCGGAAAGTAGCCTTGAAGTCGTCTAAACAAGAACAGTGCATAAACCATTTGGCGCTAATTATTTTGTGTAGTAAATAGATACCCTATCATCATTATGATCAGCAATGCTTTGAAATTTTGCAAATGTATATAGAAAAAAAACTCTCACTTTGTTAAATATGCTTGATATTTTTGGCATTTTTAGTTAAGTAGTGTATCAAATAAAATTATTGGGGAGTAATAGTTCCATTATTACATTACACCAGCCAAAAAATAAAAACACGGTTAAAATTAATTCACAAAATAGAAGAAAAATACCCACACTTACAACAATCTACTGTAACCAGAGAGATAAATGAAACAAAAAAATATGATATATTAATTTTTTCACCATAAGTTCAATTAATTATTTTATTTCTATCAGCCATTAAAATAAAATACTTTCACCTAACTTTTACATTTTCTAAATAATTATATATAATTTTTTAAGATCCCAGATAAATATAGTGTTTTTTTTAAAATACAAACAAATGAAATCGTGTCACTCAATAAAGGGATTAAATTATTTCTGCCTCTGGGGAAATGGACTATTTTAAGTTAAAAATAGATTTCAGTAAAATCACTGAGCCATTAAAAGATTGCCTCAAGCAAGAACGATTTAAAATAGTTGTGAGGGAGATTCATTCTTAGTTCCTTCTACTTAATATGTAGGCCTAATCAAATTTCGCGCATGTGAATAACCATGACTCAACTTTGGCTAAAGACACGTGGCAGAAGGGTGGAAAGATGACACGAAAATCACATGTTGACCTTGAGATTATTAATCTGTTCAAAAGGGACAATGGTGTGAAAGTGATTCCAGGTAGGTATTAAGTGGAAGAAAAAGTGTTATTTTGACTATAGTGAATAAAAATGAAGCATTTTATAGGTTCGTGACTATCCTTGACTAAACCTTTTAATATCTGTGTACAATTGAGTGAATACTTTTATTTAAAGCCTTTTAGCTAGCCTAGGTGAAAAGCAAAGATGGCAAAAGGCAAAAATACATAATAGTAAATTATTTGTTCTGATAAATTTTGAATACCAATAATCCTTCATAAAGTTAGACTTTCATTTTTCAAATCATTTTCAATAGATTTTGTTGAAGTCGATAGTTTCCATTTTGCTCCATCATGGAAAGTTGCACTTATTTCTAGCATGCTGTAATGCTAATACAATCCTCTAAATCTAATAGATCATGCACTATACAAATATCCATAAGCGTATGTAAAAGAAAGTTTCAAGAATTGATTAGTGTGAGAAGATGTTCATGAAGTGGAGTTTTGTTTCATTGCTTGAGTATGTATGATTATCAAAGACAAATAACAACGCTATGACCTTAAAATTTAAAAAGGTTTCGGTCTACTTGATAGACAAATAGATTCTGAATTATAGTTATTGCTTAAACTTTCTTGATAATTACCAATATACAATATTCATCATTCACAAACCCTCAAATTTATTTAGGTAGGTGTTGTATTAAAAGATTATCTCAGATGAAGCATTGTAAAAAAACAAAAAAACTGTGAGTAAAAATGTATCCATGGCAAATAATTGAGGAAATACAGTCAAGTTGTCAAAAAATGTATAGTGATTTAGCATCAGTGGATTTCTCCATAAGCCATCTTAAGATGTTTAAGTGATAAATCAAATAAATAACTAAAGTTGTCTTAACTTAAATGATAACTAGTGTATAAAAGGGGGTGTACTGAAATTCCATTACAGTAAATATGATAAGAGTATATATACACACTTCAAACAATTTGCTATAATGTGATTTCATTAAACAAGACTACCAATCCTTTAAAATCTCCCCTAAGGGTTGATCACATGCTAAAACAACTTTATTACCAAGCAAAAACTATTAATAGTAATTCCATTAGCCAAAATTATGATAAAAAATAACTATTAACCCTATTCCCAACTTAAATGATGATTTTAAAAATATTTAACAATAACATGGAACCGTTAAAAACCAAGATAAACTTAACCAGCACCAAGACTTACGTTCGCAGGCGAACGGTTTTTCCGCGTCCGTCAGAGCGTCGTAGTTGGCCTTCTTCCGGCCACGTCCTGGACCCTGGTAAGTAATACGGACAAATACAGGAACCTTCACTAAGTCGACAAGCCATAGGTGACTCGTGGAAGATGTGCCCTTTCTTACTCCTAGCCCCCTTTTTGTGATTTTTAAAATAACACACCCGCAATCTAAATTATTATACATTCAATGAGCACTCTGATAATAATTAAAATTAAATTTCACTATGGCACAGAAAAAAATTAGCCTATTATCTTACCTTTTGTTTGTTCTTTTACTGTCTCATGCTCAGTACAGGGCTTATGATTAAGCACAATCCACTTCCAACTCATAAAAATAAAAACAAAAAGTGTGGGAGGGTGGGAGAAAGGAGCTACCAAATGGGTAAACCTAAAAGACCTAAAAACCCTAATTGGAAGAGAGGAATACAGCTTTCATTAAAAAAAAAAGTTTCACAAAAACAATCACCCTTAACCCTTTTGAGTGCCAAGAGAAATGACAAAAAAAATGTGCTAAAAGTGTCAAGCTATTTTGCTGAAAAATACAGGATTTTGTTTAAATTTTAATAACTTATTAGTCTTTGAACTTCTTGTATTCAAATTTTTACATAAACTAGCTAACATGCTTGCCAATCTGATGATATAAGTATGCATATATACTTTTTAATTTTTAAATATAGTAAAAAAATCACTAGCCATGATATTTAAAAAAATATTTTTTACTGTTTTATTTAACATTAATTTTTAAGCATTGAAAATTTAAATAGCTTGAAATAGAATAAATCACTGAAAAGAACATTAAAAACTGAGTAAATAACAAAATTTACAAAAAAAAAACTGACTTTAGATTTTATGCTAAAATTGGGTTATGCATAGCAGCTGTTTCAGTGACCATCAACTTTAGCAGGGTTATAGTAAAATAAAGTCTAAAATAAATAATTGGGTTGGAATCAGAAGGGGAAAGGGAGGGGACTTCAAACCTGGTACTTTTGCATATATATGAAGAGGTTGGGGTGGATTATCCTGATCTTCACGATTTATTTCATCCCTTTAGGAATAACTAGTATTCATACTCGTATTATCAATGTCATCTGCCACTCCTACTTGTTCCGATCTTTCACTTTCACTAGAATATAATTCCTGTTCAGTTTCATTATTTACAAATTCAGAATCACTGCTTTCATAATTACTAACAAATTGATCACTCTAGATTGAGCTATCAATAAATATTGCAAGTATTTGTGTGTCTTGAATCACAGCTTTCCTTTTAGTAGCCATGTTTACAAACAAGGTCAAAGATAAAACTCATAAAGTAAAAAGTTATAAAATAATTTTCATGTTCGATATATCGCAAAGACAAATAAAAGTAGCTTGAACATACAAGAATGCAGTGAAAATAAAATCTACCCTATCTTTTGATTTAATACTGAACTAAGAGCTTGAAAACGAGGGATCGCTGTGAGCGACGCTGGCAATTTTAGCAAATATTTCGTGCATCGCTCTGAGCGACGTTGGCACTCAAAGGGTTAAAAGAAAAATAATACCTATTCTTTAGCAAGGAGTCGACTAAGAGGTTTGATGCATATAGAAAATGCACTTGTTTTGAAATGTTATTGTATTCTATGTGACTAGGGGTATAGATTTTCGGGTAAGAGGCAGGTATTGTCCTACCGGTACTTCAATGTTCAACGACTATATTTGGCACCTATTTTTTTTTAGATTCCTAGATTTAAACATACATTTTTTCAATTTAGATTACTAGCATTTACTGTTTAGTGCCATGGGCCGATCTGATCGGCTTTGCCTTCTATCGTTAAAAGTGTCAGAGTCAATGTGGTCGGCCTTGTAGATTTGCGGTATTTCTGGTGTTTCTCAATAGACTTTACATACAACTAGAAAGAGAACATTTCGCTCTATTAATTCCTACAAAGTTGGCAACATAAATAACTGGTTATAAAAATGATGAAATAGCTGTGGCATTCTTAGCAAGCGAAACCTGAAATACGCTTGGCACTCTTTACATGCGAATAAGGAATAGGCTCTGGCAAATAAAAGGGTTAATCTATTTTTCGTGCGTCCAACCTCCCATTCAAATATGTTATTTATTTATATATTGTACTGTAAAAAAAAGTGTATATAAATATGATGATTTGTGCAAGAGCACTAAAACACAAATTTCACGTTGAGTACATTTTCAAGTTTTTGGTACTAAAATGAAATGGGGGGAAACTAATAATGCTCACTTTTTTTCAGCACTGCGTATTTACTTGTTTGGGCTATACGTTTATGTAACAACTACACTAATTGTTTTAGGGATTAGGAAGGTTATCTTTAGAGGACATGCATTTGCATGGAAGGAGAGTGGAAAATTATTTTGGAAAAACCATCCTCAGTACACCCGGTCGAGATTCAAACCCCATCATCGGCAGTCTAGTCTAACACAAGAGTAGCGTGTTATACCATGCAGCCACCAAAGCAGTCCACAGTTAAAAATATCCCAATTTTGACTATTGCTGTTTTGTTCATTTCCTAGTATTTGAAAACTAAGAATCAAGGTATAAAAAATACTGATATCAAGATTGATTTTCAATTATTTTGATATCAATAAGAATCAAGGGTAGTGAGGTATCAAGGAGTCAAATTTTATATCCCTATTTACTTTCACATCTAAAAAAGCTTTAGTTTTAGTTATTGTTAAACATGCTTGCCACTTAAAATTAATGCTGTGTAGCTCAATCATATATTTTTTTAGCACCGCGTCTTAATACCTGTTCAAGTGATACTCTTAACTAATATAAGTTTAGTTTCTTATTTAGATAGAACATTAAAATTAGCGAGAAGATATTTTATTTTTTAATATTTTGCGGGTGCATTGAAAAATGTATTTAATAAATGTGATACTTAGGAAATTAATATGCAAATTATTGTTGCTATAAAAGTAAATGTGTAAATAACCACCTCACCTTCCTCCAAAAATGTTTTATACCTAAAAACCTTGCATGCAATAGGCCGACAAAGAATATGAAAAAAAAAAAGCTATAAATCGTCATATGCAAGACACTAAAGATTGTAAAGTTTAAAATGTACAATTTTTAAAATTATGATATTATGGGCTAAAAAAGATTTGTCCAATCTTGGTGGGAAAAAAACAAAAAAGTTATATGGTATAAACAGATGGTGGGATAAAAAATAGGATTACTTTTTAAAAGGGCTTACAACAAATACCTAAGACCAAAACAATAAAAATATTAAAATAATTTGTTTTTTTGTGTTTAATTTTTATGATGTGAATTTTGTTAAACTCGAAAGTTAAAGAAAGAGGAATACCTATTTTAATTGAACAAATAACTTAAAAGGGGGCAATATTAATAAAATGGGAGTAAATGAATACTAGCTATGCAATAATCAACATACATTTTAAAAGAAAAAAAATCACAGTATTAAAGTTAAAAAAAACACTACACCACACCTTTAAGGAAGTACAGCAGACTGTAATCACGCTTGAAGCATTAACTTATGGCAGAGTTAGGTATAAGTGCATAGAGTATATTGCTAGGTCTTACCTTGGGCTTCTTTGCTGCAGGTGTTTCTACTGTGCGGGCCACTTTGGTGGATTTCTTTTTGCCCTTACGCTTGCTATAAGGCTCCTCATAGTCGTAATCAGAGTCCGGTTCCGGCTCGTCAAACCCCTCCATCTCCTGCATATCAAGTTCGTCGTAATACCACGCATCCTGCGACAGATCCACAATGTCAACATATGGCAGGAGTGGCCTACTTTTACAGGTAGAGGCCCATTAGTTGATTGCAAACGAGTGTCACACTTGATGAATTGTGAGGGGGAGCATGGGTTTAGATTAGGGCAGTCTACTCTCCTCTTTCCCTATTTTTAGCACATCTTATTACCTCTTCGGACTATAAGTTTATGTACTAACCATGCTAATAGTTTTAGGGATGAGGTAGGTTATATTTATAGGAAGTGTACCTGCATTTGTGTGAATAGAGTGGGAAACCCTTTTCAACCTCAATCTCCGTGTCATCAGCAGTCCTGTCTACAATGTGAGTAGTGTCTTAGACCATGTGGCCACTGAAGCATCTGCCCTTTATCCTCTATCTTATCACCAAATGGATAAAAATTATAATCTACCAGTGAGCATGAAATGCAAAAAAAAAAAAAAAGTTATTATTTATTTTTCTAGGTGTATTGTGAAAATTATTTCCTACCCATGACACATGATGTAAATTTGGTATACAAATTAGATTATAAAGATAAATTAATAGGTTTTTATCACATCTTATTACTCATACAATCTATTCACATTTAAATGCACTAATGTGGCAGGGATGGGGAAGAAAGTGTTTAGAAGAATGTACCCACATTCATATAAAAGGAGAGTGGGACATTATTTAGGAAAACCCACCCTCAGTCAACTCAACCAGGATGCAAATAGGAAACCCCAACCTTGTCCCCACCAATCCAATAGTTTTCAAGTGTGGCACCACGAGTAGTGCAAATACAAATGCAGGTGAAGTGTATGTAGCCTAACTTACACCCCTATCATCGAATTAAACTTGACAAATACGCTGATCTAAAGTAGCCTACTTGAAACAATGTTATAAGATCTCTTCAACTAACCTTTGCAGACTCATCCTTCAGACTGACGCTCTCCTTGCTGTCCTCG
The DNA here is from genome assembly GCA_033556935.1 of Timema podura. Taxonomy (NCBI): domain Eukaryota; kingdom Metazoa; phylum Arthropoda; class Insecta; order Phasmatodea; family Timematidae; genus Timema; species Timema podura. Next base: position 3,943,753 of record JAVRXN010000003.1, read on the forward strand.
TTAGCAGTGGCCAGGTTCTCGACAACACTGACAGTATGCAGGTCACCCTCAATCTCCACCTCCTTGCGGCGAGGCTGCATGAAGTTGCTGAGATACTGACGGCGCTTCTTGCGCCAGCACTTTGATGGATATGTGTAGATCTGTCCCTCGCGTAGCCCCGGAATCCTTTGGCGGGTGGTCATGAAGAGGTTTGAATGGTTCTGAGCCACACCTATGTACATCAAGTCTTCTGTATTGATTTGATCAACATTAGGGTGGTTTTATTTTATACATTGTCTCTTACTACCTGTATGAGCTATTCACATATTTACATTAAGGTGGGGTGCTAGTGAGCGTGAGTTTAGGGCAGTATTTTCAAAGTTTTATACCATAAACATTTATTTGGCCAAAATAAATCAAATATTTCTTCTATAGAATCATAGAGTTTAGTTTTCCGCACATGCTAATTTCAACAGTTCTTTAATAGCTGTCAAGGGTGTCCTGGAATTTAGTGACAACTTTTTCTCTGCATTTAAAAAGTTTGTCACCAAATGCCTCTATGCTCATGAGAGATATTCAAGAACTGTTGAGATTAGCATGTGCATAAAGCTAAACTCTATGTTTCTATAGAAGAAATATTTGATTTATTTTGGCCAAAAAATGTTTATGCTATAAAAAACTGCAAAATTAATGCACTAAACTGGCGCTCACTAGCACCCCACCTTAATGTAGCAAGAGTGAAGAGGGGAAGATTAGTAGTCAATTAAGGATAAGAAACCCCTAAGTACGCCTAAATGGGATTCAAACATCAATCTCCCTAACACCACCAAACCATACGAGACTGGCTACCTTTTATCTGCGTTGTCTCATAAAGCGGGTTACCAAATATGTATATGTATAATTTTTATTAGTAGGTTCAACACAACAGTTAGGTCCAAACAATATATTGAATGGGATAGGTGTGAGAAGAGAAATTTAGTGAGAATATACCAGTCTTGATTGGCAAAGAGGGTGAAAATCCACCTGAGCAGTGCACATGGCCCAAAATTCAAACTCAAGGTCCAAAACCTGATGCAGATAAGCTAACGTTGCTGAAGGTGGTTTTACTGGTTTAATCCACCCAAGAAAGGATGAGTTAAAGCGGACTTCAAAAAGTGCCACAGAATTGTAATCTCGTATGGAAGATCTTACAAACCTGTTTGTGAATCGAGGAATGGCATCCGTAACCTCCTCTCTATGCATAGTCTTGTGTTATAGTTGGCAGAGTTTTCAATGGCTTCTTTGTAGGCTGGGTCGTTCAGGAAACTAGCACAACACCAAAGTAGCTTTACAATTTAACATTTTTTTTTTGGACAGGAAAAAGGAGGGTAGTGTGTCACAGGGGACAATTGATATGGGTATGATATAATTTATATATGATATAAAATGAGCATTTGTCCTAATTTAAAAAAATAAACTTATGTATTGAACTGATTTAGTCCCCGATTTGTTTGATAAATTAATTATAATCCTATACCTGTTACCTATTTTAAATTAGTGTCAAGAATTATGTTACAACTTCTTGAGTGTCTAAAAAAATATGTAGGCCTATAGTTTCAGTTTGTGGGCTAGTAGGCCTATACAACTTGCATACAGTATCCTATACAAGCTTCTGAATATAAAACACATGATTATAAAATGTATTATTTAAGGCAACTAACTTCTATAGAGCATACCATTAATTTTAGAATGCCAGTCTTCAAAAAATGCCAAGAGGCCCCTTTAAATTATTTTGAACTAACCAGGGAATCACCAGTCAGTTTTTTATTGGTGGTAATGGGGGGAATGTTTTTTAATTCAAATTTGAGGAGTTTTTTATAAATGTTATGAAAATGAACAATATTTTGCCCTATTAATATATTATGAAACAAATTTATGCATAGTAAATGCATGTTTTATTATATATAATATTTGGGGGGTAATACCCATTAAGATAGAGCAGTGGTTCCCAAACATTATTAATGACATACCACCTCAAAAAGGAAAAATCTAATAATCCAACCTGGCTAATGGCGTGATTGAGTGATGAGTCATCAGTCACCTACCCTACTGCGAGTATTTGGTAGCTATGGCGAGCAAGCAGGGGAGGGTAAAAAAGGGTGAGCGATTTTTTGGCTTTAGTTTGAATTCAGTCACCCTTATATCGCAGCCTAATTATACGGCGATGTGCACGCAATTTATTTAAACTCGTGACATACGTATTGTAATAATTGTGTAGCCATGAAATTTGTTTTTAGTGGACCTATTAAGGTTTGTACATTATACAATTTTTTTTTAAATAAAAAGTCAAATGGTTTAGTGAAACAAATGTTTATTGTGTCAACTTTAAAGAACAAACAAGACGTTAACTTTGCTTATTGATAAGCCGGGAGTCTGAGGGCCGGGGTTCGAGCCCCCGGTGAAATTTGAGACCAAAGACCTTGCAGTAGTGGCAAGTCTATGAAAAAACAAAAAGTCTATGAAAATCAACAATTAAACCAAGGCCTCCTGGAATTACACTCCAATGCCTCTTACTCTCAAGATGTAAAATTAAATGTTGGCACCGGTAAGCCTACTGGTATCAATGAACATTAATAACAAAATGTAATGCACAAAAGGAAATGGTAAAGTTTCCATTTCTGGGAGACAACTAAATTTTTTATAAGTTAGGTATTATAAAAATAACTATGATTAAAAATATGTTTAAATTTGAATTTTCCAGACTATGTAGTAGGCAATAACCCATATTCCCTTCAGCCTCTATAAAATATTCAATGTTTTATTTTAAGCGATATGGTCTTTGGGGAATTTTTTAATGAAAATGTTATGTTGTGGGGAAATATTGGATCTCTGAACATATTCTGCACCCCTGGCTATCTATATATCAAATTTAATCAAAATCAAAATCATTAGAGTGAATTTTGCAAAAAATGATTTCTTTCTTTTCACCCTTCAGTAAACTACCTACCCTTAATTTTTGGGTTACATGTCAAAATTAAAAAAAAAAAAAACTCAGCAAGACCTTACAAATACCCCAGATGCAAATTTTTAGCCCAATTGGAAAAATATGTTCGGCTCTAGCCCAAGGTACAGACAGACGGCATTGCGAAAACCACTTTTTTGGTTTCGGGGGGTCAAATGTCAGACTCAATCAAAAACTCGAGTTTGATTTTTTTTAACGATCACAATACTTTCTCTCCAAGGTGTAGAGGTCTTATATATGTAGGCCTATACTGGTTTTGCCACAACATTATTTATCTTAAGGCTATGCCTAACCTCCCTGGCATTGTGTTGAGTTTTCTAATGGAGAATTTATTTGTTTTTAATTTAATCCATGAATGTTATCAACTATATTAAATCAATTTCAGTAACTTTTTAACCTTAAGGGCCTACAAATAGAAAACTAAACAATATTTTTCCATAAAAATGTTACTTCACTGCAAAATTTATCACATGACCAAAATATAGTTTTTCAGAGATAGTAAATATGAATCTAAAAATACATTTAAAAATAAGAATAAATTATTTTGAAAATGCTGAGCTATAAACTAGCGATTTATCCTAATTTCACGAAAAATTAAGTCATGAATAATTTTTATTCTCCCAATTAATATGCATTGAAACGGAAACATTTTAATGACAATATTTCATCCAGTATTTTTTATGTGGTTTTAAAATATCATAGGCTTACAAATTATGAAAGATGCCCACATGTTACTCAAATAAATACGAAAGAACAGTATTGAATTTTTTTTTAAAGAAAAAATGTTTGTTTAGAATCATGCATTTTTAGTTCCAGACACAGCCTTACAAAAATAGTGTACATAGTACAGTTCTGCACTGAAACATTAAAGGCGCGCCCATCTATAGACGCTCATCTTGGTTGGGCAACAAAAATTGGAGGAATCCATTTTACAAAGGGTAGCCTATTGATCATTCTACGGTTTTGCAATAAAAAAAATTGTACGATACACAAAAATCCGTTGATTTATAAAATCTAAACTAGGAAGAAAAATCAAATATCAACGGAAGATATTGATTACATTTTAATTCAACAAATTTAAAATAATGATCACATCCGAATAGGTACATATATCAATAAAATATGCTAATAGTTGTTTATAAAATGTACATACATTTTCTGAGTAAAACTTAAAATTACAGATTTGAACATTCAGCACTTAGAATTAAGTTCATACCTTTCAATTTTGCTTAAAACGGACGGATTAACGACGTGTATCTCACAAGAAGCCATTTTCCATTTTCTTGTATTTCTTTAAGTCGACGAATTGTCAACTTTCCGTTTTATGTGTTTGGCGCTAGTAGCGCAAAAATCAATACAAACCTAGCCTCCGCAATAATGTAATGATCATCTAGAGAGACTACACGCCTTGCCTAACAAATAAGAAGTTAAAGTTAAGGCATATTTAAAAGAGTTATTGCAATTTTCATGTGTAGGCTCTCTGCTGTTCTTCTGTTGTGGCTATGGTAGTCATAGTTGTGTGTAAAAATATTGTGTACTAAATTCCAGTCAACTCTAAGAGAAAATAATGGCAGGCGATAATTTTATACTAACACGTAATGGGAAAATGTTGGTTGAGCTATAAATTGTTGTCGAAGGATTATATTACTGAGAGTTGAGTAATAATTGAGGAGCCCTTTTTTTTTGTAACACTTATAATTTCATTTGAAGTTTGCTTGTTACATCTTCCCACATTTATTTATCTGTTTATCTGATTTATCTGATTGCCAAACCCTTTCTTCACCTCTGAAAAGACGTGTATTAATCACAACTTGTGAATGTGTGGAATGTCAGGCCTCCCCCGTGGTTCGGATTCCACGTTAAACTGTAGGTCCTCCATTTCATCTCACAATCACCCTACCATTAAACATTAGCGTAAGTGCGTATAATCCGAACGGGTAGTAAGACGCGGTGCTAATAATAATAATAATAATAATAATAATAATAATAATAATAATAATAATAATAATAATAATAATAATAATAATATTAATAATAATCTTACGTTCAATCTATAATTTAGCTTATAGGCTTGTAGGAAGTAATACTATTTTAGTCTAAATCAACTTATTTAAAGAAACAAGTCATGGGTACTGAACTTAGTTATGCTCTTCAAACCTTTTATTAATTCATTTCATTTCATTTGACTAATCATACATTGACATATCTCATTTTTATATTCATAAAAATTAGCGAACAGTGTCAAAATTCCACATTGTCTTGTATGTGTCTAAGAGAAAAAGAGATACTGAAAAGTTTCTTTCTCTCTTACACAATAGTGTGCAGACGACAGCTCGAAAATTTTAGCCGCATATGTTCATACAGTTATATTATATACATCAATGCTTATAGCCAACTTTAAATATATTGTAATCTTGGTAGAATGTAAGCAACTTGGATAATAGTTACATATTTAAATATAGTAAGGGTTTTATCCGGATTTGTGCATTATTACCTTTAAAAATGAATTGTATATCCTTTAATATAAATGTTTCTTCAGCCAAGTGTGGTATAATATTCTACTATTTTCATACAATAACACTTGTATACACCTGGCCCATGTTTTCGCACAAGAACATTGAAATAAACCGCTAAATATGTCCCCTCACAGTCAAGCAGACGACACACTTGAGCGTGACGCTTTAGTCCTTTGAAATGGTGGTGTTTATGTTCATCCAGTATAGTATACAGATCACTGCTCTCACTAAAGAGCTGGAGCAAAACAGGCTGCTTTTTTTTGGTCATGGGTACTGCTGCAACGGCAACGCGGGTGAACCCGCGACGCAAACGCAAAAACCAAAAAAGTATATAACTGCTTGTTACATGCGATGAGAGCAGAACTACTAATATTTTATCATGTAGTTGTAAATCTACTAATTACTAATTCTGTTAGTTATTTTATCACTCGTAAAATGGCATGTGGCCCCTGAATCAATAACCCAATATTCAATCTTCCCTATCGCGGACATAAATAAAAATTCTTCAGGCTACCATGCATTGTTGAGCTTTTCAATTGGTAGCCGTTTGTCCTTTATTTAACGTCACAGATTTGTTCTGTTTTTCTTTCCATACCTTATATTTGACACAATCACAATTTAGGACAACTTTTATTGAAAAATAAACACGACATCTTTCTGATTTGTTTTGAGAATGGTTTCTTTGTTTTATCATCGACTGTCGTCCATTGACGTTCAACAATTTGTATTCACTCAGCAGTTTTGACTTAACTTAAACAAATTTAACGTTAAATCTACCTCCAGTCTCGGCTCTAGTGCCATAACGAGTATTAAAATAAATGTAAATAAACATTAAGCGTCCTGAAATTCAATTTAAAATACGTAATGTAAATATAATTACAACACTCTAATGTTTATTTCAATTATTTTGAGCTTGAACAAAACTACATCAACAGTTAAAAATTAAAAAATAGAACAAGGGGCTTATCAATGAAATAAAGAATGTATCAAAGATAAACAAGTCTCTATTGTGAATGTTAAATTCCAACAACTATAGTTGGGATTTTGAGGAATTGTTGTGAGTGGCGCACCCAGAAATTTACTTTGGGATGGGGGCATACAACAATCAAGAGTGTAACCAGAATTACACTTTTGGGTAAATGGGAGGGACCAAGGAAATTTTTACTATTAAATGCCTATAAAAGTTATGAGTTTTTTTATATTAACTTTAGGACAACTAATTAAATAATTTAAGTTCTGTAGATTAGATACTTTTTATTTTAATGTTATAGTAGGCTTGCTATGATTAAAATTACTAAATTTAGCACTACTATTTGGTTCATGAATAAAGGCTGAATAAAATTTATAATAGGCCTATGTTTAAAAGTAAGTTTTATTTCGTACTCAAGAACTACTTAGATAACATTTCTTTACTTTATATAACGGGAGCAGAAGATCATTGTGCCACATGGACTGGGTAGAGAAACAACAGAGGGCAGATGATCATCGAATTCTGCAAACGGAATGATCTGGTGGTGAAAAACACCTGTTCAAGAAACGGAAGACAAAACTATACACATGGAAGAGTCCAGGAGACGTCAGCAGGTACCAACTTAAACTATATCCTTGTCAAACAGCGATTCAAGAATGGAGTAAAGACATTGCCTGGTGTGACATCGATTCGAACCATAATCTGCTGGTGGCGTACATTTAAACAAAATGAAAAAGATCAGGAAAACAAGCAAGAATGACCGAGTGGTGACTTAGGAAAATTCAGAAGCAAGAGTGACGTTGTGATAAAATCAATAGAAAAGTTAAGTGAGGCGACAGAAGAGAGTTTAAGTGTGGAAGGGAAGTGGAATACTGTTAACGTTGTTTGGACAGCGCTAATGTCGAGAAAAATCTGTAAGATAGCGTTTGTGTCGCTGAGAAAAAGATGAAAGCGATGCTAATGGCCATTCGTTAAGAACCAAAAAACCTATCTTCATCAGCGTGGACAGGAAAGTCTTGGGCTGAAGTTGTGGTAGGACAGAGAGGGTGGGGGAGGGGGCGGATTAGCAGATAGACAGTCTTATTATCGGGCTATTATGAATGAAAACTGTAAGTCAGGGACCGAACTATTATTATCACCGCGTCTTACTACCTTTCGCACTTACGCTAATGTGTAATGGTAGGGTGATTGTGAGATGAAATGGAGGACCTACAGTTTAACGTGGGATCCGAACCATGGTGGAGTGCCTGTAATTCCACACATTCACAAGTTGTGATTAATACACGTCTTGTCAGAGGTGAAGGAAGGGTTTGACAATCAGATAGATCTGTGCCGGGACGGAAGTATTGAACCTCGGACCCTCAGTACAGAAGTCTGACACCTTATCCCTAGACTGCTAGATCACCCCGGGACCGAAACTAAACCATCGGTTCTTTTTAAAGTTAACCTTTTCTTGATTTAAACACTAAGCTCATTTAGTTTATTTTAACGATGAATGGTGGTCAAGTTCAAATCCCGAATGGGTATAAACAAAGAGTGTCATGTTTCTAAATGGTTTTCTTTGTCCTACCAATAAATGTGGGTGCATTTCCTCTCTTAACATATTGTTCATCATAACTACTAGTGTAATTAATAATATATATTAAACTCACTAAGTGTGCTTTATACAGATATGCCGAACTAATAGAGTGAGGGAAAAGGGTGGGGTGGATGTTAAGTATTTAAACCATATACTCTACATGATGTCGAATATGATATTGTTAGTTACGGTTATAGCCTCATCTACATATATTTAAATTAAAAAATGACATCTTGACGCGGGAATGGAATTTGGGACCTACAAACTAGTTTTGATAGTTGTTATAAAACCAATTCGTTACGTCTGAACAAAGGGAGAAATACACTTAGAAAAAAATTTGACGATAAAGGACATAAAAAGAGATTATGATTGTGGAGAGGTAAAAGGGGAAGTGGAATATTGATGTAGACATCTGTGCACAAATGCACATATTGTTAGTGTCCATCTGGACATGTCTGTAACCTGAACCAGTTTATACAGTAGTGGCTCGCAAATTATGTAACGTGATGCCATTGTAGGTTGTCGTGCTATTTTTTTTACAAACTTTTTTTTAGCACCGCGTTCTGTTCAGGCTATACGCCTTTGTACTTTTACTCTAATCTTAAATCTAGGACAGACACAAAATTCATCCTCCGGCCATCAATTCATCACTGTGAAAGGGTAAAACCACATTCCAACAATGATAAATTTCTTGGCCATGCCAGTGATCGAGCCGGACCCTTAGCTCTGTAGGTGGACGCACTACTAACGGAGCTAAGCTTCGTAATTTTCTAGCATGATTTTTTTTTCTAAGTTATATTCCCAATCTAAATTTATAGATTTTGTCCTTACAAAAGCGCTCATTTGTTAAAAAAAAAAAAAGATGGGGAAGGTGCACAACATAGACTTTCTCGCTACTGTGAATAAAAAAGAGATATTTACTACAACTTGTAGATATTGAACAGATGATAGACATTGTTGCACTTCAACAAGAGCATAAAAGAATAATATACACTGTAGAGAAATAAGAATATCACACCGACAGAACATTTACAGCAATTCCAAATTCAAAGATCTCGTAATGTATATTTATTTATACCCTAAATTGGAACTATTGGTTATAAAATATATTTCAATAAAGATTTTTATATTTATTATCCCTCATTTCGAAATAATAGTTATTTTGTATCTCAAAGAGGTGCGGATATACGAAAAAATGGAATTTCTTAAGTATAAATTACCCTCAAAGCTATTTTCATGAGGAAATGTGAGCTTCCATTTTGTTTTAATACTAAACAATACAGATATACGGATTTTAATCAAGTCGACAATGAGTGCAGGAAAATCCCCTTTCCCACTCTCTATCTTGGTAATCGAAAGCTTTTTCTTCATCATTTTCTGAAGGCTGCATGGGTGAGGGGACATTTTTTAGAAGCATGACATCCTCTCTAATATGCATAAAGTGAGATTGTATTTGGTTTTATCTTGTGTGTTAGACAATTTATTACTAAACTTATTTTATACACAATTATGTGCTAAGTAAGTAGCATGCAAAAAGAAATTATATTGCATACATTTACTATAAAACCAAATTACTTGAAAAAATCGTAAAATACCAAATTAGGTCTTAAAAAAAAATTATATATAATTTGATAAGCCCATTTTCGGTTATAGAAATTACCAGGAAATGGCTGAATAGATTTTGACAAATGACCCCTTATTTTAATGATTTGGAGTCCAGGATATCGGGAAAAATAGTAGTTTTCCATGAAAACCCGATTTACATAGAGAATTTTCAGTTTTTTATTCATTGCTTAGTCACCATGGAAACAATTATTTACTGCATTGCTGTACATCTCTGAATAAAATATATCCCTTTTGCTAAAAAATAATATTTCACACATAAAGCACATCAATCTTTTAATCTGCAAATACAATATTTCTCTTTGGATGCTAGTCATAACACATCTAGATTTAGTTGCTTAAACTAGAGAAACTGTTATTTATTATTGGAATTTGCTATTGTTAGTTCACATTTAAATTAGTAATATATTGAGCATAGTTCGCAAATTAAAAAGTTAAGTTGTCAATTTCATGAAAATATTTTCTATCTTTTGTTTCGCGCAAGAGCTTTAAAATATAAACGATACAATGATGTTTAAATATGTTTTAGTATGTATTATAAGATAAAAAACAAGAAAAAATTCTTGAAATATGTTTAAAATAATGATTTAATTATCTATCTATGCGTTTTGGCGTTCATTTTTTTTCTTCAAATAATGGGTTTTGATGTTCACTTTATCAAATAGTAACACAATACAAATACAGTAAGTTCAGTTATGTTTCCATATTACCACTTAATTTTGAGGGGATTATCAAAGTTATTTTTTAAGAGAAAGTTTGAGTGAGAGTTCTAGAGAGATTGAGAGAGATAGTTTGAGGGGGAGAGAAAGATTGGGTAAGAGAGTTTGAGACAGAAAGAGAGTAAGTTTGAGACAGGGAGAGGTTTGAGAGGAAGGTGAGTTTGAGAGAGAAGGTGAGTTTGAGAGAGGAAAAGTGAGTTTAAGACAGATAGTGAGTATGAAAGAGTGTGTGTCTGAGAGATAGAGTTTAAAAGAGAGTGTGATAAGATAATTTGAGAGAGATTGTGTGATAGAGCATGTGTAAGGAAAGGGAGTGTAAGAGAGAGGGAAAAGTGTGAGTGAGAGGGTGAGAGAAGATAATGTGTTGAGAGAGGAGAGAGAGAAAGTGTGAGCGCGAGATGTACCATGCCTCATATGTACAATGATTCTTTTTTTTCTTCACATCTCCACGGAAGCCCTGATTTGTTTATGATTGTATATAGGTAAGAAAAAAATATCTTTCACTAAATATAATAACAACTAAATTCTTATTTAATTGGTAGTGGTGCAACAAATAATTTGATATAGAACTGGGAAAAGGATCGTTTTAAATATTTCTTCTTGGCATGAAAGGGAAAAATAAACGTTTGGCAACTAAACACCAAAAGCTCTAAATATACTATCGAAAATTGTTGTCCTTTGACGAGTAAACCTTTCAATAGAATGTTGAGTGAGGCCTCATTACATAGAAGATTCCCCAGTAAAAAGGTTTAAATACATTTAAGCATGATAATCCGCAACCATCGCTGCAACGACGAACTAGTACTTTAGAAAATCCCACTTCTTTGGTGGAATGATCAAAGTCATCAGTCTCGCATTAGACTAGATAGCCGAGGGTGGGATATCAGGGGTCGAGTCCCGCCAGGTGTATAGGTGGTGAATTTTATTTCTACCTACACTAAAAAAATTATACTATAGATGCTACAGTTCACTCCTCACATATGAGCTAGTAAGTTAGTTTATTACCACAATCAAATAATTTAATATCGCACGTTGCTGTCATGGACATGAAAATATGTGGTATCAAATCAAATGTGCTTCAGAGTTCATAGTCACGGGCAAACAGCACCGCCGAACCACGCGTTCAAAATATTTGAAAATAAAAAGAAAGTGACTAACTTACATTTTAAACAGCATGCTTATTTGGAAGCTATCGATAAATATATTCACTAACGATAAAAACATTAACAGTTAATTTTTCAAGAATGTTACAAATGTGACACAAACCTTTTCAAAATACTAAAGCTAGTTATATTATTTAAAAAATTATAACATTTTTGGTATAAATACAGATTACAATTAAAGTGGTTTAATGTTTCTAGTTCATTTTTAATAATTTAAAAAAAACTTAAAATGCATTTTTTTTAAAAAACAAATATGACCCCGGATATGTCCTAGCTATTGATCAGTTATTTTATATGTAAATAATGTAGATATTGTTATAATTACTTTCACACGAAAACTACTATTGTTATAATTACTTTCACACCCAAAGTTGCTATTTGTATCATTACTTTCACACCCAAGTTGCTATTGTATCATTACTTTCATACCCATGTGCTATAGATCATTACTTTCACACCTTAAGTTAAGTACCTATTTATGAAAGTGGAGTTAAACTGTAAATGTAATTTTTTAAACACCCTACCTGCTTAGTATTTTTTAACCCTCAAGTTTGGATCAAACCTATCAAATCAAGGTCATGTTATTGCCATATAATTTTGTACTGAATTCATTAATAGTGTCAATTTGTACACACCTACACGTCATTTTAAAGGAACTTAAAACACATTTACCACTAAAAATATAGTAATCATCCACTTATTCAGATTCCATTGGTTTGAAAGTCAAGTCTTCATTGTTTGTGAAAGTGCTACAAGATTAACTATAATCCACTTTACCATTATCACTAATAAATAAATAAAATAAATGAATAAATAGTAAATAATAAGTAGACTATTAATACTATTCATTTATTTAAAATATATTTTGTTAATTCTAAGTTAAATATGATCTAAGCTTTAAATTTTAAATCTGGGAGCATAAAATATATTATGGAGAATAGAGCCATTAAGAGATGAAATAATTCTGCATTGATGGAGTTTTAATTATAAAGGCCTAAATAATTTTATAACAGTTCAAAAGATTAATATTTTGAAAAAGATAAATCCATTCACAAGGGCGCACTTTATTTTTTCTCAATAAGTAGAAAAATGATTCTTGTAGTGTACATGGTAATCGAACCCGGACTCTTGTGCTTGGACGCACCAAAGCTTCACCATTGAGCTACCTACTCAGTATTTATACAATTCTAAGAAGTACTTATTAGTCATACTTTAAAGCAGATTTGGTGAAAGACGTGTGGCAGGACATGGCTCGTTAATAGCTATAATATTAAATTATAGATCATAATTATTTACAATAAATTATATCCAAGAAAACATTTAAAATTAATAAGAATTGTCCAAACGTCAGCATAAAGCTACCCTGGATCAACGATGAAGTGTGTTTCGGATTGTTATTAAATGGCCGACGATTTTACATATCTATTACCGACTAGCCCTTAAAATATGAGCGATAAATGACCCTAACACAGGATTAGCCTTAGATAACTCAGCGGTAAGATATTGACGTGCTTAGTTGGAGATTCCCGATTTATTTCCGGATTTCAAAAGAATCGTCAAAAAAAGTTAAGTATTTAACTTCAATAACATAATATATGTTTGAAATCATTTCACCTACTTATTAGCGGTTCGGACTCTCCGAATTTCTTCGTAAAACCGTTTCATTTGCCTTGGAATGCTTATTCCTTTTGCCTTTTACATCCATCTTTAAACTTTTGTGGGGCCATTTTTTTAAATAATATTTTTTTTCACAATTAATACACTTCACACATCCCTAAAGACATTAAATGCAATTACTTAGCCACACTGAAAAAAATCCTTTCAGTAGTACATGCTACACTGTTTTGAAAACGGCAGGAAACCAGGTGACAATTCCTAAAGAGAGTGGTGATGGGTCAGGTCGATAAGATTTCAAACATGCCAAAACCACTGGTGACATACTTATTTTTTAAGAACAGACACTAGTGGCTTGGAGTGAGAAGGGATGAGTTGTCTGCTCTACTCTAACCGGGCCGCTCTGTTTCGGCTATTGCGGGGTTGAATCAGATATATTTTCAAAATCCGGGGGGCAAAATATGTAGCACCTCGGCTCGTATCAATTTTCATGAGTTTCAGATTGAATATTAATGTGAATGAAGTACCATTATAAAGTTAAAAGAAGTAGGCACTAATTGATTTACTTCCACCATTTATTACACACGTTTAAGTATACAAAATAATTAATTGGATATTGCATTTATTTGGCAGTTTTTTTATGCAATTAATTGAAGGTTCATTGAAATAATATTTATTTCTCTTAATAAAACTTTTCAAGTACTTCTAACATTCCAAATATGAAATCTTTGCATCATTGGGTTTTTCTAAAAATTGTTGCATTAGATGCCAAAATTTCAAACTTTAAGTAAACACTATGCTTAAAATATACATTTAATCTATATTTAATACACTGATCCAAGTTTGGTTTAAGAAGACCTAATTATATATATATATATATAAATATAAATATATATATAATTAGTATATTATTAATTTTGGGCCTTGCACCCTCAAGAACATTATTTGAAGGTGTTAAATGACAATAGTAGAAAAGTGAAGTGGACTGCACTTAATCTTTGGGTAACAACATAAATGCTTCAGAAAATGAAAGAAAGAAGGAAATGGAAAAAGTCAACAAAGAAGAATATATGAGGCTAAACAACGAGTTACGGAGAGAAACAGATAAAGTGAGGAAATATTATATAGAGAATACATGCGATGAGATTCTTGAAATACATGAACTCATGAATTAGAAAGCAAAGGAACTGGGAGGGAATGAAAATAAATGTGTGCGATCAAAAGGAATAGAAAACCCCAAAGGTCAGATGGTGACGGATCACAAAGGGGTTCTTACAATTTGGGAAATATATACTTAGGCCTATAGAAGAACTGAATGGCAGGGAAAATCTACCAGGAAACCTAGAGATTGAAGCAGAAGTGGACGTAGAGGAGGATGAAAAAGGACTCAACATTATTTTTTAAAAGTGGGGCGAGGGGAGCCTGAAATGACATGCGAAGAAGGAAAGCAGCTGGAGATGACGACATACCAGCTGACCTACTGAAGGAACTGGAAACAACGGATTTAATACCTCTGATAAAACTTGTAGATAGGATCTACAAAACAGGAGAATGGCCCAAGGACTTACTAGACGTAGCCACGGTGGCTCTAAAGAAGAATAAGAAGAAGAAGCAAGTCAAGAAATGCAGTGACCACAGGACCATTAACCTCATGTCTCATGTGGGAAAGATTGTGGCAAGAATACTCAACAAGTGACTGAAACAGAAAATAGAAAGTGTAATGGCAGAAGACCAATTTGGATTCAGAAAAGAAAAAGAAACTAGAGTTGTCATCGGTATGCTGAGAACAATTTCAGAAAGAGTGCTGGAAGTCGAGGAATAAGTCTACATTGGTTTTATTGAGTGACAAAAGGCGTTCGATAGAGTGAAATGGAAGAAACTGATGGAAATACTCAAGAAAATCTGCATCAACTGGAGGGATAGATGGCTGATTGCAAACCTGTACCTAGGACAGCGAGTGAAGGTGAGGCTGAATGATGAAGAGACCAACAGCGTAGAGATAGGAAGAAAAAGGACAAGGTTCTTAGTGTATAAGGTTGGCTCGTTCCCTATACCGGCCTGCAGTCAGATTTTCCCGAGTACGCAGCGCTGCTGTGACATCAACTCGTGACCACCACCTGACTAACGCCGGCTTGCTTCAGATCAGTATTACACGTGGTCGTGCGGTGTCAAAATCGTTATTATCTTCTTATTTATATCAAGTATCCTACCAAATTCACTGTGAATAGTAAACGTTTGTGGGTTTATTGTAACCTTAATGATTATTTATGCGTGAGCAGTGAAGTGTTACAAAAAGTATTGTAGTGCTACTAGAAAATGCCGGGAAAGTATTGTACCGTTCCCGTTTGCAATAGTAGCCATAAGATAACTAAGGATCATGGTAATTACGACACAACTTCCCTAAATATCCTAGTGCCAGATGAAGATGGATTCATCTTAGTAAACGTGATAGAAAATGGAATCCTGATTTGTGTTATCTTTACTCAGAACATTTATTTACCTGATGACTATGAATGTGACCTTCAGGCCAAACTACTGAACCTACCCAAGACAAACAGATTACAATCGTCTGCTGTTTCCTCCCTTAAACTAAACATTGCACCTCCTTGTCATGTCTTCAAAAATGTTATTAAAGGGGGAAATATTACATGTGAAGCTATGCATGAAAATAGATTGAAAAAGAAATTCCCTAATAAATGATATACTATCTTCTATAGACATGCAGAGAAAGTAAGCCCAAGTATAGGGTGTAGTTAATTTAAAAACCTAAGCGACGAAACAAGTCAAACTAATGGGAATAAGACTGAAATGATTACAAATTATCTTGAATTACTAAAGGAAAACAAATGATTGAAATCCAAACTAGTGAAACAATAAAGTGCGTTGAAACGAAAATATTTGGAAATTTTTAGGCTCAGGAGCAAACTTATTTCGCTGAAAAAGAAAAAAGTCCCGAATCAGATGAATAATCAACATTCTAGGAAAACTATATACTGTTTTTAAAAGTAATCAGTTGGATTTATGGTTTTGTAATGAACGCAAAGTTCATTGGAAAAAAAGGAAGAAATAAAGTTGCCTTGACTCTGTGTTATTTAGGTAAATGAACTTATGTGCATTTACAACAACAAAAATGTCACTATCCCCTACCAGGCAGGTTTGTTGATTTAAAAAAAAATTAGTTTTTACCCTTGGTATCCATCAAGGATTTCTAGAAGACGTGATGCGCATACTGAAGATAGCCGGGGAAAATAAAGAAACACATGAAAAAGTTGCAGTTCTTCAATATGACGAAATTATGATAAATAAGGATATGAATGTGATCCAAGGTTCAATCAAATTTTAGGTCCCTACAAAAAAAAATTCAAGTAATAATGGTGAGAGGATTATTTTCTAACTAGAAGCAACACATATTTGTGGACTTTGACTTCAAAATCATATCTGAAATATTAAATACTGCTATTATAAAACTTGTTCATTAATGACAACACAAAAGTCCGAAATACTCTGTAATAGGCAAGCTTGGATGTTATTAATACGCTAAATTATAATTTGAGTTGAGGTATTGAGATATATAAAAACAATAATCCATGTACTAAATAAATAATAATAACAATAATTGTTTTATCTAGTGTGAGTGATAATATGAGTAGGAAAAATATCTTAGAGTAGCCGCAGACCTGCACCCGCTGTTAGATCTTGGTGCGCAGAAATGAATTATCGTACTGCTGACTTAATAATATTATTTATGCAAAACCAGTCATCGTATGAAAAAAATAAGTTAAATAAAAGATTAATTTTAGACTATTAACTAAAACTTTTCCACTGAGTCAGTGGCGCAGGAACTAGGGGGTACGGGGGTAAATTTTACCCCCCCCCCCCAAAAATTGAGGGAGGTAAAAAGTATCATTTTACCCCCAAAAATAATATAGTAAAACTTTTAGATAATGTAAACATCTTATTGAGGCAAGATACAAAGTTCACACAAAAGTAACATAATAAAAATAAAATGTGCTTGGAGCACACTCTGAAGAGATTTTGAAAACTCTGATAGTGATACAAGCTACGTCAGCTACTGCAGAAAGAAGTTTTTCAATGCTTGGATGTATTAAAAACTATCTTCGCTCCACGATGAGGCAATGTAGACTAAATCACCTGAGAGGCTCAACAAAATTGAAATTGCAAAACTGGTTAGTGGTTTATAGCTAGTAACAAATATAGGGCAAAGGTGTATGGAAATCTACTTTAATTTTCAGTGTTTCATAATTTTTAGTAGAGCTGCATCATATAGCACTTCTCTTAATATGTTTTGTATGTATTAATTATATTGTTTGGAATAACTAAAATAAGTGAGAAAAATGCACAGTGGGACCATTAAATACTGGTATCCCTCATTATACGCGATCTCACTTTACGCGTTTTCGCTATAACGCGATTCAAAGAAATAAAAAAATAATGCATAGTCAGCTGGAATTTTGCAGTCATCCTGTGCAATGGTGGTGTGACCTTGTGTACACACATTCCAGTGAAAGCATTGAACTTTACTGTACAGTTTGGTGTTAAGGGGGTGGTATTGACAACATAAGATATGCATGTGCAGAAGTTAAACAGTCCTGTATGAAGAGAGTTTGGAAAAATGTTTGGCCTGAAGTTTCATGTTCTCATGATTTTGATCCTGACCACGAGCTTTCCAATTCAAGACATGGCATCGTTGCCATAGCATGGATTTGGGGACTTAGACCAGGAAAATGTGGGTGAATTGCTCCAATCCCACTCAACAGAACTCACCATTGAAGATCTTCTAGAAATGGAGAATGGCATAAATAATTAAGAGGAAGAGCCTTATGTTGTTTAGCCTATCAAACAACTTTCAACCAAACAATTTGCTGATTTATTTAAGCACATTGACAGTGCAATTAAAATCATTGAAGAGAATGACCCTATCATGGATAGGAGCACCAAAGTTGCCAGAGAGATCCAGAGTTCTTTGGCTTGCTATAAATAACTAAATAGAGAGAGGGAAAATGCTGCCCGTCAGTTGAGTCTTGACCATTTCATCAAAGAAATTGAAAATCGTCAGTCTAAAGACCCATGGCCTTCACAACAGCAAAAGCTTACCATTCCAGGGACTTTAAGAAAGCAGGAGCGTATCGTCCAAGGGTCTTTCAAGAAACTAAAGCCTACCATCCAAGGGTCTTCACAAGAGCAAGAGCCTACCATCCCAGGTCCTTCATGCCAGCAAGAGCTTACCGTCCTAGAGCCTTCATTCCAGCAAGAGCTTACCTTCCTAGGGCCTTCGAGAGAGCAAGAGCTTACCGTCCAAAGGCCTTCAAGAGAGCAAAAGTCTACCATCCCAGGGCCTTTAAGAGAGCAAAAGTCTACCGTCCCAGGGCCTTCAAGAGAGTAAGAGCTTACCGTCCAAGGGCCGTCAAGAGAGCAAGAGCTTACCATCCAAGGGCCTTCAAGAAAGCAAGAGCCTACCATCCCAGGGCCTTCAAAAATGCAAGAACCTACCATCTCAAGGCCTTCAAGAGAGCAAGAGCTTACCGTCCCAGGACCTTCAAGCGATCAAGAGCTTACCATCCCAGGGCCGTCAAGAGAGCAAGAGCCTACCGTCAAAAGCAAGATAATGATAATCCAGATTTGCCAAATACAGTTATTTTATCATGTGATTGAAGATTAATAGTAAGTGTACCTGTAGCGTTGTATTAATTAGATACATTGATTAAAAATTGTGTTTGTTTACAAATTTCAGGGATTGAAGATTGGCAATAGGTGTAGGCTACCTAATGCATTGTACTAGTTATATAAATTAAAAAATAGCGTTCATTTGCAAGTTTTAGGTTTTTATTTCCTTTGGAATAATCCCTATATCACTCATGTTAAAATCATTTCACTTGCATTTTCGTGTTACGCAATTATTTATCAGAACCAATCACTCGCGTAGTGTGAAGAACAGCTTTATTACATTTTCTTGTTCTTTTATTAATCTCAAAAATATTACCCCCTATAAGAGCACAGGGCTATTTTTACCCCCCCAAATAAAAACGTTCCTGCGCCACTGCCACTGACGAAAACTTCCTGCCTGGAAAATAAAATAAAATATATCGCATAGTTCTTTTCTCAGGTCGTAAAGTTTCATTGTATTGTTTTTAATGAATAAATAATATTACTGTATTCTTAAAATAAAATAAAAAATGTACTGTTGTAATCGTCAAATTGTGCTTAATAAGTACATATAAAAACACTATATTTGAGGTATCGCACAGCCGTGTAAGGTGATGTATTTAAACGTACTACACAAAGAAGTTTATACGGTTGTGCGCAATGGAGTGGCTCTGATCACGAAGTGACGTCATCAGCTCCCACTAAATGAACTATAAAACTGGCTGAACTGGCCAACCTCAAGGTGGCCATTCATGATCTTTCCACTCCAGTCACTCCATGCCAAATGGAACGCGTCACTCCAAAAAGTGATCGTGAGTGTAAAATCTTAAATGGATTTTGCTGGAGCGGCACGGCTTGACGGATTTCCGTTCTTCCTAAAATCCATCGCACCGCGCCAACATTCAATAACTACAACTTACCATGAATGTGAAAACCCAACGTGATGGAATGATGACGTCGTGTGATGGAGCGCTCGTGAATTCAGAAACTAATATGAATATGGACCAGTGTGTTCTGAACTTCGGCTGAGAGAGGAAGTGGAATTGTGTCGGGAAATATCACACACAAACGTTGGGGAGCTATTGTAACGACGTATTTAAGTTCTTCATAGCTAATCCCTGACGCCTAAGAGATGAACATTTTCCACAGTGGCAGCTTGCGGTGGAGGAGTTAAATTGTAGTGGTGGCACCTAGAGCCTATTATATTTCAAAATATAATGTGTTAAGAGACGAGTGGGTTATAAGAAAGGGGCAGGGGAGGTGTAGATAGGAACCACGGAGGATAGGGAGGGGAGACAAATTTAGGGCCAACCTTAAAATTATTTTAATTAACTTATTGATGATAAGAAATTAAAGTATGATTTATGAACATAGTGGGTTGACAAAGGCTCGCATTCATTTGTTTCTTTACTACTTTTTTTTTTTAGCATCGCGTCTTACAACCCGTTCGGTTTGTACGCCTATGTACTAATTGCGCTAATATGTTAGGGATGAGGAAGGAATTACACCCGTGAAAGTGGAAAACTATTAGGAAAAACCGCTCTCAGTGCAACTGACTGGTATTGAACACCGATCTCTCTATCATCGCCAGTCTAGTCTATTACGATAATAGTGCGTTAGACCGTGTGGCCACTGAAGCTCGTTTTATGAGGTTTCTGGTTTTAACACCCTCAGGAGAAACTAATCTTAAGTATAAACGTTGACATTTGGGATATCTATAACTCGATTACATTATAGTTCCATTTTATCAGTTGAAATTATTTTACAGAAATAATAATTGAAAATTTTTGGTTTTGGAAAATTTTACTTTTCACATCTCTACTAATGCCAAGAAACGAAGGGTTGCAGCTAGCCTTTCATGGGAACTGGAGCTCTGCTGCATATTTGTGTTTTACTCTTTTTTTCAGTGATGTTACCATTTGCAGAAGTTTGAAATAGGTCACTTTAGTCATCTTAGTATATTTTCTCCAATTGGATGGTTCGAGGGTTATCTCATTCATCAACGTAACTTGATAGAGTCACCCGTTTACGTAGCAATTTTTTTACCCATAGTTTTTTGAGCTTCCGGCTCTTCACATATTGGCAAACAGCCGCAGACATCAGTAGAAATTCGTCGTCCATATTTAAACTCGTGATGAATAAGCGCTCGAAACAACAAAGTGCAGGGACACTTTCCACTGGTGCGAGGAGCATAGAGTGAAGTTATCGTGAATGACCCCCTTCAATTTTTCATCACTCCAATCACTCCTGTCACACCATTCTGTCGCCACTCCACTCCATTAGGAACAATCATGAATGGTCACCTTAATACTCTAGAAGCCTTGGAGAAGGGAGAGATTTATGATGTTTGTTACATAGGCTGTTCAACTTGTATGGGGAGTGGCTGGTCAGGAAAGCCTTAGAGGGACGTAACAATTTCAGGATAGAAGAACGCGTCATCAACACAATAAAATATGCAGTGATCTAGCCGTGCTGGTTAGAAATAAAGAAAAGTTGCAGAAAATGATGGACCAGCTAGGGGGGAGTGATGGTGATTTAAAAATAAAGGCACGGACCCCCCCCCCCCTTTCTTGCTCCATTGTTTAGAAATGGAAATAGTTACTCAAGACTCGTAATATACGTGAAACGAAGTAATATACACTAGTAAGCCCAAACACAAATTACGCTAGACATACATAAAACATTTTTTTGACTCCCGGTTTTATATTTTATAATTTTATTTTTTAAGAATCATTGTCCTCATTTGTATATTTGGAGCAGTAAAAAAATCGATATTGGAACTACAAGGCTCAAAACTTTGTATTAAAATTTCGACTTCCGGTTAAAATTGTCAACATTTTACTAAAGGTTTACATCTAATAGTTATTGCATTGCTATTAAATTCCACATTTATAAATTTTGACCAATAAAATAGGTAAACATTGATTCTAATATTATAGAGATAGATAATTCCTGTACAAACATTTTCCCCTAGGAGGTTAAAGGAAAATAACTTAAGTTTCTTGAGAGACCTACTTATTTGCTTACTCTATGTCATTAGAGAATTATTGTGCTAAACTTAGGTAGTATTTATTTACAACTAAAGTTCACAAAATTGCATCAAAATATTTGCTAATATCTCAGAAACTATTGGTTTTATAAAAATATATTTCGAATAAAAGTTTTTTATTTGTAATAATACTACAATTTTACAATGATAAGTTATTCACTATCTCAAATTGTTACGGATATATGGAAATTTCTGATACTTTAAGTACACCAAGGCCGTGTTTGGATAGTCTGTCCCCTGCACACTTATGCACTTTACTGCAAGCTTTAATCTAACATGTTTCTGGCGCCCCTAAGTACATAGGATGCACGATAGTTTTCGGACAGCAAAGTATAGCTAGAGCCATCTGGTGGCTAATTCTGAAACATACGTTTCCATGGTACCGATACAAATTTTGATAGTGTTTTGTCAATGGGGACATATTTTTTAAGGCGCTAATTCATATTTATCATTTATTTTTAGATAAAAGTAAAGTGAGGTTAAGCTAAATTTTTTTTATTTAACCCCTTTATGTGTTAATGTTAAAAAACGTAGCCCGAGGTAAAGACTGATACACAGACAGACTGCATTGTGAAAACTACTTTTTCGGATTTGGGGGATCATAAAAATCTCGAGTTCTATTTTTTTGACACAATACTTTCTCTACCTGTAATGGAAATTTCCGCTTCTGTAAAGTACCCTAAAAGTCATTTTCATGGGAAAATGAAAATGGCCATTTATTTATAATCTAATCAACGCCTAGATACAAATTTTAATCAAAATCAATTTTTTCTTGTTTAGCTCTTTATTAACCTACTATTAATTTTAGGGTTAAACAGACACACAGAAAGATGGCATTGCAAAAAAAAACACTTTTTAGGGCTTTGGGGGTCATGAGACGCCACCATCCATCAACATTTCGGTCAGATTTTTTTTACAGTCGCACTACTTTACCTTTAGTGTTTGAAAAGTTACTTTTCGCATATATATATATATATATATTTTTTTGTGTGTATAGCTTACAGTTATTGGTTTCATAAAAAAAATTCAAATAAAAGATTTGTATTATAAGTAAACCTACATATTATTTGCAATGATAAGTAATTTTATATCTCAAAAAGTTATGGAGATATGATTATAAAATAAGAATTTGCGCATCAGACCGGAATCCTTAAAGTCATTTTGCCAAAATATTGAGAGTAGCCACTTTGCTTGAAATATTTATAAATGTTTTGAAATGAAATGTAATCAAAATTGTTAGAGCCAATTTTGAGAAAATAGAATTTTTCTTTGTTGCCCTTCAGTAAACTACCCTTAGTTTTAGGGTTAGATATCCAATTCCAAGATAACCCTATGAAAACCTTAGATATCAAGTTTTAGCCCCATCGGTGAAATAGTTTAGGCTCTAGTCCGAGGTATAGACAGACAGAAATTCAAAAACACTTTTTTGGATTCGTGGGGTCATGAAACGTAGATATTCATCAAAATCTCGAGTTCAATTTTTTTTTTGACGATTACAATACTTTCTTTACCTGTAAAATAGCGAGAAAGTAAAAACGAAGAGTCGCTGGAAAACAAATTGGAAACAAGGATTTGGGAAACATAGAGCAGTTCAAGTACCTGGGAAATCAGCTGATTAAGGCTGCCTCTGCACTAAAGAAATTTGGTTAAGAATCGACCATGGCCAAGGAAGTTTCAAAAAGAGTCAAGGGTGATAAATGTCTAAGAAGAATGGATGAGAAGAGAACCATTTTTGATGTGATTCTTTGGCACAAAGCAAACAGGATCAAACACATCCTTAGGAGCAAATGTCTTCCATATGACATCATAGAAGGAAAGGTTGAAGGTAACAGGAGCTTATGAAGGAGGCTTCAAATACTAGATGACTTAAAGGAAGGAAGAAAATTCTGGACCTGAAGAGGAGGCAAAAGACACAGGGCATTGTCGGTCTAAGTTAACTGAATATAGGAATGGACCTGTTGTAAGACTGGAAAATAATTTAATAATAATAATAATAAAAATAATAATAATAGTATAATAGAGTAAGTAATATAAATTAGCTAATTACAGTTTTAAAATAGGCATATAGGATTTTCTAAACTTTCCAAAAATTAAGGTTTGTATGAATTTAATATTCTATTAATAGATATTAATTATTGTTTGAAAGAAACTTTAATTCATCATTGGCTCCATGCTGTGGTTGAGACCTCTAAAGACTAATTTTCAATGTGTTGACTAAACCAGCTCCAATTAACATTTTCAGAAATAAAAGTTTTGTCAAACAAAATATCTCTGTTTTGCAATTGTATTGCCTTGTAGACATGCACACTATCATTTGTATAAGTTTACAGCTATGAAATTGGCAAATATATTTTTGTTTTATAATGTATTAACCTTGCCATGGGGATTTATTTTCTCATGCCGGTCCCAACCTGGATAAAAGATAAAGTTATATCCATTACAAGCCCAGCTAGCCAGTGGACGAAAATAAAATGCTTGAGAAACTCAAGGAACAGCCTTGGACTTCTGACAGGTGCAAACCTAACTGGGGAAAAAATAATAATAATAATAATAATAATAATAATAATAATAATAATAATAATAATAATAATAATAATAATAATAATAATAATAATAATAATAATAATAATAATAATAATAATAAATAATAAAATAATAATAATAATAATAATAATAATAATAATAAATAATAATATAATAATAATAATAATAATAATAATAATAATAATAATAAAATAATAATAATAATAATAATAATAATAATAATAATAATAATAATAATAATAATAATAATAATAATAATAATAATAATAATAATAATAATAATAATAATAATAATAATAATAATAATAATAATAATAATAATAATAATAATAATAATAATAAATAATAATAATAATAATAATAATAATAATAATAATAATAATAAATAATAATAATAATAATAATAATAATATAATAATAATATAATAATAATAATAATAATAAATAATAATAATAATAATAATAATAATAATAATAATAATAATAATAATAATAATAATAATAATAATAATAATAATAATAATAATAATAATAATAATAATAATAATAAATAATAATAATAATAATAATAATAATAATAATAATAATAATAATAATTTAATAATAATAATAATAATAATAATAATAAAAAATTTAATAATATAATAATAATAATAATATAATAATAATAATAATAATAATAATATAATAATAATAATAATAATAAATAATAAATAATAATAATAATAAATAATAATAATAATATATAATTAATAATAATAATAATAATAATAATAATAATAATAATAATATAATAATAAATAATAAATAATTTAATAATAATAATAATTAATAATAATAATAATAATAATAATAATAATAATAATAATAATAATATATATGAATATGATATGATGATGATGATGATGATGATGATGATGATGATGATAATATATGAATGATAGATGATGATGAATGATGATATGATGATGATGATGATGATGATGATGATGATGATGATGATGATGATGATGATGATGATGATGATGATGATGATGATGATGATATGATGATGATGATGATGATGATGATGATGATGATGATGATGAATGATGATATGATAATGATAATGATAATGATATGATAATGATATGATAATGATAATGATAATGATAATAGATAATGATAATGATAATGATAATGATATGAATATGATAATGATAATGATAATGATAATGATAATGATAATGATAATGATAATGATAATGAATATATGATAATGATAATGATAATGATAATGATAATGATAATGATAATGATAATGATAATGATAATGATAATGAAATGATATATAATGATAATGATAATGATAATGATTGATAATGATGATAATGATGATAATGATGATAATGATGATAATGATGATAATGATGATAATGATGATAATGATGATAATGATAATAATGATAATAATGATAATAATGATAATAATGATAATAATGATAATAATGATAATAATGATAATAAAGATAATAAAGATAATAATGATAATAATGATAATAATGATAATAATGATAATAATGATAATAATATAATGATAATGATAATAATATAATAATAATTAATAATAATAATTAATAATAATAATAATAATAATAATAATAATTAATAATAATAATAATAATAATAATAATATATAATAATAATAATATAATAATATAAATATATAATAATAATAATAATAATAATAAATAATAATAACAACAACAATAATAAATAATAATAAGTAATAATTTATTATGTATGTGGGGTGCTTATTCACTTCAGCTAACAAAGTGATACAATTTTATTTGAAGTCATAGCATTTCTTAGTAGATGGGAAGTAATACTTAAATTATATTGCACTTAAATCCTTTTGAAACTACATTAACTTAATTTAACATTATAGTACCTATGTTTATAGCCATTTTTACTCATAAATAACTAATGAATGAGTGTCATGTAAATAGATACTTTAGTTGGAGTATACATAAAAAATTCAATGTATGATACAATACATTTTGGTAACGACAAATACAATGATTACTAACAAATATTGAAAATTATGATAAACTAAAATCAAAGTTAAGTGAATGTATTCAACACAATTTTTCTTTGATGTTTTTGTGAAAATCTAAAATATATATCTAAACAACTTTAGTGTTTTTTTTTAGAACTTAACTATTTTGTATATAATTATATTTTTATTTGATAACAAAAATCACAATGTTTGTTATTACAGAACCACAGTTGTAGTCTTTTAAAAAACATATTTCAGAGCCGAGTCAAACAATCACATGAAACCAATTGCTGATAGCTAGGGCCTAGGGATTGAAAACTTTAAGAATTTCCAAATGTTTGGGGCAGAAAAATCCCGTGGATGACGTTTGGTATGTGGATGGTAACTTCAGCTCTTGCGATCTCTTTGAAAGTTGTGGCATCGAGCACTATCAAGAAGTCAGGCTCGTCTTTTCTAACGTCTGTGACGGCAGCTAGTAGGATACCGTCGTCTTCCGCAGAGGAACCAGGGCTGCCAACAAACTGAACTTCCCCTGGGTACGTGAATTCGTTCTCTCGCCATGCCATCACATTTTTTGTTGTCGTGTCCACTTTCATGATCTGAAACATTTAGGAATTTTTAGATTAGTAAAACACATCTGAAACTTAAAACTCTCTAACCCAAGATAATGGATTGAAGTGGACGAATTTTGTAAGGAGCTATACCACAATTTTTGTCGCTCACAATGGTGTTCACATTATTGTTAAAGCGCCACGCTTGCATTATACTTGATTGGCTATTATGAGGCTTAAGTATAAATTGCGGATGGATATACTTAGGCTCAGACTTTCCACAAGTAATTTATCACTTTTTTTTTTATCTTCTCTCCACATTAATGCAGGTGCATTTTCTTTAAGCTTCCCTCTAATTTCATACTCCTTAGAATAAGTTGTTACTATAAATAAGCTTGGTGGTGAATGTGCTAATGGAAAAAAAAACCTTGCCTCGCTAGGGAACACTCCCATTGTTGCTGATTATACTTGAGCATTCTTGTAAGAAAACTAATCTGATGATAAAATACATAATTTGAATGGATTGCCTAAATTTTTTATAACTGTCAATTGATCAAATTTATTTTAAATGAATAGATTAAAAATAATCACTAACTGAGTTTCGGAAGGGTCCTGGGTCGTACATTCCAGAACAGTAGTAATAGCGGTACTTCTTGCCAAAGTTCTGCGGATTTATTGTTGGCAGTTCGTAGCCAGGCTCGGACAGGTCTTCAGGCTTCAGATACACAGTGTCGCCATCTTTCTCCGCCGTCGCTTTTGAATCCAATGTTACCAGGTTGCAACCATTAGCTATGTCCTTAAAAATGTATGATAATATTTTGTTACTGATAATTATTTCTCCACACTTTTATATTGTATTCGTTTTAGTCCCTCCTGGCTGCAGAAAATGTTAACAAATAAGATTATACATTTATGTTATATGATAATATTCTACTTCTACAATTTTTATTGATATTAAGGTACTTGGCACTTAATTGAATCTAGACCTTTTGTTTTCCATCTGAAATAATGGTTTGAATCATTCCTCAAACAAAATAATTATTCAAAATTATATCCTAATACACAGGCCCTGGAGATCTTAATCACTGATATCCTGTGTATGCAATTAACATGCCATTGCTCTTGAACATGGAATTAGCTGTTAATATCTCAGATCTATTGTACTATCATGATTATTTATGTTAGTTCTATACATCATTTAACCTACCCTGAGTCACTAGCACCATACAACTGCTTACAAACATTTAAATGCGCAACACACACCAGCTACTTTATTTTATAAGGATGCTAGTAATCTTTATGAAATAAGGATAAAGGATGCTCCACATAAAGGATGCTCCATACTTTCTAAGTGGCGGCCTTTACACGCTTGTTCAGCTAGGGAAATTTACTAGCAATAAACATTAGCAATAATAATATAAAATTGTGGCAGATTTAATTTGTTTTCATAGCACTGTGACTAATGATAACTCTTATTCGCCTAGTGAAGAATAAAATAGCGAGTTGTTGAAAAAAAAAACTGCTTCACTTCTAGGTTTCCACACTAAAGTTTGCAAAAAAAATAAATAATGAAAGCTTTTCATTAATATGATACAGTCACAACACCTTAAAATATGATTTAAAGAATGACCCTAGGCACGGATGACTTCTGGATAGCTAAGTAGTTAGAACATTGGCGTATTAAGCCAGAGGCTCTGGGTTCAATTCTCGTGGCCAGGTGTCATTTTTCAATTTAAAGAATTTCAATAATATTATAATGTTTTTTTTCTGGTATTTTAAGGCTGACCAAGTTGCTGTCTTGTCTCACTTTCCCCAGTGCGCACATACCTACGGTGAGTGGGTGGCAGAGAGCCTTTTCTTACACAGCGTATTACTCCCCATTCGGGTTACCTAATTTAATTTCGCTATTGGTTTAAGTATTATGAAGTATATGAAAGAGGTGTACCTATGTTTACACGAAGGGAAAGTGGAAAACCATTTAGAAAAACAACTCCCAGTGTATCGAGACAGGAGTCAAACCCCAGCCTTCCCATAGCCAGCAAACTAAACTAAATTAGATTGGCATTTAGTCTGTATGCCCAACAATGGGATTATAAAAAGGGTTGCTGACCAGGGAAAGAGAATGAAACATGTGATGCAATACAGGTTGATTATCCCCTGATTAGGGAGGCCCCTTAACTGACCTTGGCTAAGAACTATTAACCACTTTCTCATTGACACTTACCCCACTTTGTTGTGGTAGGGGCAGGACAAACCTCCTCCCCCTTGCTGGATCGTTTAGGTCCATCTCGGAGTTGCGAAGCTTTTTCAAATAGAGAGCATCTATGATTCCGGACCATCGTAAGCTATCACATCTACAATCAACTGTTAAAAATACAGTGTTGATTATTTTATTTGTTTTAGCAATGAGGCTTACAGAGCAAGATAGAGCTTTACCCTTACACAATTCATAAAGTTAACCTAAGATAAAAAAACCAGATAAAAACCAAACAAATGAACCCTAATATGCTGCCACTGGTTATCGTGATTAAAGTCATTAATGTTGTATCCAATCTTAAACTACATGTACAAAACATGTTTCAAGGAACCCAGTCATGATTCGAATCCTGACTTTTTCTTTAATGGTGACCAAGGCCAATACGAGGTTGATTGGTCACCGCTGCAGGTCAGAATTAGTGAAAACTCACAATACTTACTTGATTGTTCTCTTCATATGTGTTGATATGATGAAACAGAAAGAACGATTTCACTGACTTGTATTTCACAGGGATGATATTTCCTGTTGATTTCTCTATCACGATAAATTTGTTCTGAAAGCATTTGTCCAAGCATATTTCAGAATCAGTCCAAATTTGATTTACAATTACATTATTGTATTTTTTAATTTCTAACTTATATTTTCTAAACAATAGTTATATTAGCACATAACCTGTGTACTAATTATTATTTGAGCTTAAAGCCATCCAAATCAAACAGTGGCCATCAGTATCAAAAAACAAAAACTTAAAAACAAATAAAAGAGAAAAAGAAAGGAAAGCTAAGGCTCTATTGAGAGGGGAAGAGATAGTGACTAGACAATAAAATGAAAAGTGAAATGTCTGACCCCCTAGCTCAGCCGTAGCGTGTCTGCCTACTGAGCTAAGGGAACCGGGTTAGATTCCTGGCATGGTCAAAAAATGTATCATTGGGGAAATGGTGGGTTTCCACTTTCACAGTAATGAATTAACAGCCTGGGGCTGGAATACTCTCTTGTACACATTGGACTTCTTTATTGTGTCCTCACAACAGCAACAAGGTTCTACAGTTCCTATTGTGTCCTCACAACAGCAACAAGGTTCTACAGTTCCTATTGTGTCCTCACAACAGCAACAAGGTTCTACAGTTCCTATTGTGTCCTCACAACAGCAACAAAGTTCTATAGTTCCGTATTGTGTCCTCACAACAGCAACAAGGTTCTACAGTTCCTATTGTGTCCTCACAGCAGCAACAAGGTTCTACAGTTCCTATCGTGTCCTCACAACAGCAACAAGGTTCTACAGTTCCTATTGTGTCCTCACAACAGCAACAAAGTTCTACAGTTCCTATTGTGTCCTCACAACAGCAACAAGGTTCTACAGTTCAGTTCATCACAAAAAAAATGCAAAAAGAAGACAGCTTCCTATTGTGTACACTAAACAGCAAAAGAAGTCTACATTACCTATGTGTGTCCTCCACTACAGGAACAAAGTTCTAGCAAGTTCATATTGTGGTTCCACTCACAATGAGAACAAGGGTTACTCTTACAGGGTTCCTTTATTGTGTCCTCACAACAGCAACAAGGTTCTACAGTTCCTATTGTGTCCTCACAACAGCAACAAGGTTCTACAGTTCCTATTGTGTCCTCACAACAGCAACTAGGTTCTACAGTTCCTATTGTGTCCTCACAATAGCAACTAAGGTTCTACAGTTCCTATTGTGTCCTCACAACAACAACAAGGTTCTACAGTTCCTATTGTGTCCTCACAACAGCAACAAGGTTCTACAGTTCTATTGTGTCCTCACAACAGCAACAAGGTTCTATAGTTCGTATTGTGTCCTCACAACAGCAACAAGGTTCTACAGTTCCTATTGTGTCCTCACAACAGCAACAAGGTTCTACAGTTCCTATTGTGTCCTCACAACAGCAACAAGTTTCTACAGTTCGTATTGTGTCCTCACAACAGCAACAATGTTCTACAGTTCCTATTGTGTCCTCACAGCAGCAACAAGGTTCTACAGTTCATATCGTGTCCTCACAACAGCAACAGGTTCTACAGTTCATATTGTGTCCTCACAACAGCAACAATGTTCTACAGTTCCTATTGTGTCCTCACAACAGCAACAAGGTTCTACAGTTCTTAGTGTTTGAGCTTATTATAAATGTAATCTAAGGACACCAACACATGTTATTCTTCACGTACCTGCTCGTCTGAGTGCCATCCATGCATTCCCTCAGTGATTTCCCTTTCACATTTGCGGTGAGGAGCTTCAAGCCATTGATAACAAGTGGCTGCTCGATGAACACGATGTAGTTCTCAGACATGCCGAAACTGTGGTAGTAGCTGACGTTGGAGTACCAACTTGACGGTATATTGGTTAAAATTGATGTTTTCGGTATTACTAGAATAAGAAAACAGGTGTTTTGTTTCATAGGTGCACTTTTGGGAATTATTTCTTAAGGAAATTGAAACATTTCAATACAGCGACTCACTTATATTTAAAAAAACATACTCTAGCTATATTTTAATCATTAATAAGTGTTATGTCTTATCACAAGGTTATTAACAACTTATTATAAGTTGTAGAGATGAGGAAGATAGTTTATAGGAAATGCAGGTTCCAAGACAATATTTTACAAAAGTTTAAAGATAAGATTTGGAGGGTGAATATTAAAAAATGTGTTATTTCTCTTGAAAGAGGTAAAAAAATAATAATCTAAAAAGTAATTTCAATTGAATTTGAAGTTAATTGAATCCAGGTCCCCTAGAGTCAGAACACAAACCACTGCACCCAATCTTATGGGTGCTAACCAAACCGTGCCCATACCATCTTTAGCTTTGCCTGACGGTGAGAATGGGATGGTGACGATGTGATACTTTCCTCCAGAGAGGATAGAGGTGCCCAGAGTGTAATACACTCCTTTATCATCTCGACATGTATGGGAGCTGGACAGGTTGATACCTACAAGCTTGTTTAGATCAACCTGAAACAGAGGCAAACCAAATATAATGTTGAGCACCTAAACTTAAAAATAACAAGCACCATAAATTAGTAAAGAGCTCTAAGAATTCAGTCTTTGTGGGTTGTTTTAGCACCAATCTGTCATTTTCAATAACTCTTCTTGAAATAATTAGTTATTTATACAAGAGGAAAATGAATCTACAATAGTGTTTGTAATCAAGTTATCTTTTTTTTACATCCACTGTTGTTTCCAGACTGTGGTCAGATTTTTATTCAAGCCATATGGTATTAAAGTAATTTATATGAAGGAACAACAAATAGTGAATAAAAGAGAAAGTTTCTTGATAAATTAAACTTTTCTCTCTCTCTATAGTATGCAGTGTACTTTTAGCTACAATTACTTGGTGGTGTTTATAAACAGATTTTTACCAGGTTATAAATTATAATGAAATCTTACCTTCTCACAAGTATATAGAGTTTTTACATCCACTCGACGAAGATAGTTGGTCTCAGTAGCGACGTACAACGAGTCTTCTATAGTAAATAAGTTTATGGCATCATTGTCTGTGAGTTCAGGAACCTACATTAAATTAAATACATGCATTTAGTTTTCATTTTATTGGGTTTTGTCATACTGGTAACTAAAACATATTATTGCTATAAATTTTTTTAATTAAAAGTATTATTTGATTAATTTTCTGATTGGTATCAGACTGTTCTAATGGAAATAGAATACTTTTATGTAAACATGAGCTACAGCCTAGGCTGGATGATTTAACCTAATAGGTAGAGATGAGAATCTCTTTAATTTAAATGCATTTGCATATGAATGTGAAAATTATAGGAAAACCATAAAGAAAACTACATATTGAAACACACCCTTAAACTGTGCTGTGGACCAAGCCAGAGTTAGAATAGCAATCACCCCGTCAATGCTAAATAAAGTGATGTAGGTTTAACACTTTTGGCCCCCCATATATGTTCTCGTACAGTTTCCGATCGCCTGGACATTTGAAGTCTGAAATGACTAAATGATGCGTGTAAGGTGGCCTGCCGGCCAATTGTTGGAACTGTTGGATTGTAGGAGTTCCGACAGTTCTTTCTATCTGAAGGCTGCAGTGTCTGTTAGGTGGAACTGAAGTGTATGAAGGGGGGGGTGATATAATCATCCGGCAATCCATGTCTTCATTCAGTTCAATCTCCACTCTCCACGTACTCAGTGACATATTGTGTTTCATCCGCTATTTGGCCATGGCCACATGGTTAAAATACTTTTTTTTTATCAGAATTTATCTAATTCGGAAATTTCCCTTCACTGTGCATAAAAATTATATGGGTGTAATTTTCGTGGTTCAACCACTCTTTCCACCACACACTAAACACTTCTTCTTCTTCTTTAAGACACATGCAGTTGTTGCATATGCAAGCAATTCAACTGATGACATTCCCCCCATGAAGAACTTGTATACAACTACACTCAACCAGATTGCAAAGCGGACTAAAGATAATAACCTGATGTATCGTTCTATTAGTGTGTGTGGGTGAGCTGGGATAGGTAGAACTGTCTCAGTTCAGCCTGTCAGTTCAAAATGAAGGTGAAACTGTACATGTATGGGGGCCTTATGACTACTTGGTCATCAGTGTGAGTTTTTGCATTGCAAAATAACTCTTTACCTTAAGAAATATTCTTGAGGTTGCTAATATATATGTCGTAAAGTGTTTCATGGGGAAAATCAGTAGTGGCTGTAATCGAATGACTGTAATCTAATGGTGAGAATTTCAAAATAATTAATGGTAGTGAAAAATTATAAATAAAGTAACTATGTATGATATAATAAAGCAAGCTAAGTAAAGTAAGCAAGTAATATCAAATAAGCAATATTAAAGAAGTAATATTAGAAAACTATACCAAGCAATTAATTTAATTGAAGCAATCTCAAGGAAATATAAAGCAAACATTATCAAACAGGTAATATAACATTATTAATATAAAACAAATATCAAACAAGAAATATAAAACAAGTATTATAAAGTAGGAAGTAAGCACTATCAAGCAAATAATGTAATACTAAGCAAGCAACATCAAGCAAGTAATATCTAGTAGGTAGGCATGGGCGTAGAGAGGGGGGTTTAGGGGGTTCAAACCCCCCTAGAACATTTACGAGGTTTTTAATATGAAGCTATAAGATGGCCTTGTATCAAATTTCAAACAAATTATAAATACATTCACTTTCCAAAATATTTCCAGGAAATGACCACTTGAAATAGCTTATAGAGTCATTTAAATTTAAAAAAAATTCCCAGGTAAGTATAACTATAAATGGCTTCTAGATGCATCTGATTTTTAAAAGAAATACCCAGGGGGGCTACTCCATATAGCTTCTAAATGCATATAGTATTTAAAAAAAATTCAAGCGTGTACCACTAAAATTAGCTTTTAAGTGTATTCAATTTTCAAAAATGTCTTGGGGAAAGACCACTTTCAATAGTTTCTTAAGGCATCTAATAAAAAAAATCCAGGTGAGGACCATTCCAAATAGCTTATAAGGGCATCCATTTTTAAAAATTGGTTAGTGGAAGACCACTTTAAATCTATCGAAAAAAAAAAAACAGGTGAAGAACACTCTAAATAGCTTCTAGGGCATTCCAAGGTTTAAAAAATTGGGTTAGGAGCACTTCAAATAGATTTGAGGGAATCTAATTTATACAAACAATTCTGGTGAGCACTTCTTAAAATAACTTTTAGAAGCATACACATTTTCAATAGCCTCTAGATCTAGGAGTGTCCAAATTAAAAAAAAAAATCATGGGTGATACTATTCTAAATAGTCGATAAACAATTACAATAATTTTCAAAAACTCTCCAAATGAGGATCACTACAAATAGCTTCTAGGAACAACCAATTTTTTAACATTAACTGGGGAAAAGGAGGGTAGACATTTTCTAAAAAAACTTTTTTGTTGCTTTCACACCCCCTCTCCTCTTAACACAAATAAAGTTCCAACTATTTGATTAAATAACAATGTTCTCATTTCTAAGGATTTAAATGTAATTCTTAATAAATATCGTGTCATAGATCAATGATTTTAAAATCCCCCAAATTAAATTTTCCCTTCGCCCATGTAGGTAATAAATACTAAAAAAAGCAATATAAAGCATGTAATTTCAAGCAATCAATATAAAAAAATTACATAAATAAAATATTATAAAGCAAGAAATATAAGATAAGAAATATAAAGCATGATTCTTCAATCAAGTGATATCAACAAGTATTATAAAGTAGGCTAATTATTATAAAGAAAGCAATATAATGCAAGCAGGTTAAAGGACCAGCAATACCAAGCAATCAATATCATGCATAGTATAGTATAGTATAGTATAGTATAGTATAAGATAGTATAGTATAGTATAGTATAAGATAGTATGGTATAAAGCAACAAATATAAAGATTTGTTTTTACCACCTCATCCTGCTACACATTCGGGTTACATGGCCGTTAATTGAAACAAGTAATACATAGTGGAAAAACATTAACGGAAACCTATTTGTTGAGATCTTACCAAAGAAGACACCATTCGAGAGAAGATATTCTTACAAGGATCAGGGTAAGACCTTGTTCCAAACTCTGTGAAGACTGGTCTCCCTACGGACACCGCTTTCTTGTATGCATCTGAATAGAGAAATCTCTTGGAGAATTTTACCTGAAAACAAAAATAATACAGAATGAAGTACAAAGTATTTTATACAAAATAATTTAAGAGTTCACTCTGACAGACTATGCTGTGGCAGTTGGCCTTTGATTGATTTAACTTGTTTTGGAGTCAACTATATTCATTAGTTAGTGGTTAGGCTAGGCAAGGGTCGGCAAATGGTCTATCACGACACATTTTGTACTCGATCGCAAACGTCTCAAAGGGGTGGAGTTAGAATATTATAATATAATGCGTGCCTATGCCCAAAAACCGATCAGTGGTGGCAAATAATACCAAAAATTACCAGTGACAATGGCACAATGCGTCGATGTAGGGCTCTCCAAGTTCATGGCTTATGCACCCCCTACCCTGTCGTCGGTCAGATGTCTCGCCACTCGCCAATGGAGTAGCCAGGCAACCCAATAGTTGTCATTAATCAAACCGGCGCACAATGTAGTAAGCTACACCGTGTCATATTTTTATATTCATACTCAGTCTTGCTGTCAAAGAAACTTGTTTTTTTGTTTCAGTTAATAAAATAGTAATAAATGAAATGAGTGCTAGTTGCCGTGTACCAAGAAAAATCCAAAAACTACCATTTTCATGAAGAATGGGAACTCAAACTGTTTTTTACTAGTGTATATGAAAAGAGTGTGTGCCTCGTTTACCATCCCAGTGTATCACTACGCAAAAGGGGAAATCTTGAATGGCATTTTAATATAAAACATAAAAACATGAGCACTGAGTTTCCTTTAAACAGCGAGTCAAGATAAAGTACAAGAGCTGAAATACTGCCTAAAAGGTCAGCAATCGATGTTTACAACAAAAAGATAAAAATAAGGTGGCTATTATTGCATCATTTTGTGTAAACAAGTAGCCATAAAGAAAAAACATACGATGATGGAGAATACATAAAACAAGCATTCTTGTAGGTTGCTGTTTCATGGTTTGATGATTTTAAAAATAAACCGGAGATAATAAATGCAATAAGTTCACTGTCACTATCAGCTGGAACCATTAGGGGGCGGCCAGACTGGGCGAGCGAGCGACTAAAATATAAAATAGAACATATTGGTTGTAATGAAAGGTGGCCAGACTAAAGTGCGCACGCTTGAAAGATAAACTGGTTCTATTTTTCAAGCGCACGCGCTCGACCCGGTACAGTCTAGTTCACAGGCGCTAGGCAATATTATTTTATGTTGGTTCATTGAGTGCTAGAAAAACTTCTCATTTGACATTTTTATTAATATCGATACACTTGCTACTAACGGCCTAATTTTATTGGTAAGATCATAAACCATACTTATATGTATATATATATATATATATACATGTAAAACTGATATGTTAAAATACTTCAATAGTATCACAGTAGGTCTTTACAAATAAGAATCACCATTAGCGTGGCGAGAGGAGGAGAAAACCAAAACAATAAATCACTTGTAAAAAACTACTAAGCCAAGATTCGTAGCCTCCTCGTCAACAGCTATAGAGAGCTATCTGTTAATTACGCGCTCACTCGCTCGCTCACCAGTCTGGCCACCCAGTCGCTTGCGTGCTCGATCGCACGCTTGTCAGTCTGGCCGAACCCTTACGCGATGACCTAGCGATTTAGTTTCTCAGGTAAAAACTTATCTAGAGTCATTGCACCTATTTTTAATGCAACTGGACGAATCCACTGACGTAGTTGATAAAGTTAAATTGGGAATATTTGTACATATGGCGTTCAAAAATTTGTATAGAAAAGAAGAGTTTTTAAACTCTTAGACACTTGAAAGACACACACGGGGCTCAGATATTTACAGTTCCATTAAAAAACTTATTAACGAAAACAATATCCTAATGAACAAACTGGTTAGCATCACCACCGATGGGGCACCAGCTTCAACGAGTACCAATAATGGTTTTATTGCACTTTGCAAAAAAAAAAAAAGTAATTAAGTTATGAAACTAGTTGTAAAACTCGTTAACTCTATACGAGGACAGGCTATCCAAAAACATCTGTTCTAAGAACTAATTGAATAACTTTATGCTCAACACGGGTACTTAATATTGCATACGGAAGTGCGATGGTTGAGTAAAGGAAAGGTTTTGCAGCGTTTCAGAGATCTGTTGCCACAAATAACTTCATTCTTTCAGGAGCAACATCAACAATATGATGGAGTGAGTAGTGTCTCATGGCTTAGAGACTTAGCGTTTCTTATAGATCTAACAACTAAGTTAAATGAACTAAATGTAGAATTCCAAGGCAAAGATAGAATCATAATGTACATGATTAATGCAGTGCAAGGATTCATCCTCATATTCCATGAACATCTTGTGACAATTTTAAATAATTTGATTGAATAATTCGATTATCGTTTTTATTATTTTCGGAAAATTGAGCCAATTGTAAAATGTATTATGTATCCTTTTTAAAAATATTGATTTTGAAATTATTTAAAATATAATTAGTGATCAATTTGGACAAGACAAAGCACAACTAGAAATTGAATTAATTTCTTTACAAAATGACAATGAAATGAACTGCGAGCGTTCAAAAGATCGATTGGGTTTTGGCAATAATGTGACTGAAAGTCAGTACAACCTATTACGATACATTGCGGTGAAAATATCATGTCTATTTGGATCAACATACTTAAGCGAATAAGCGTTTTCGAACATGAATTCTATCAAGAATAAATATCGACCAAGGCTCACTGATTCTAACCTGGAAAATTGTTTAAGATTGGCTGTCACAAATTATTCCCGAATTTAAACAAACTATCCGATGAAAAACAATGCCAATCATCACACTAATTTTTATTATATATAATGATTATTTTGCTGTGTGAAATTTCTTTTGTAAAACTTTTATTTTGCTATAAAACATATATTTCCTTTTATCTAGACTACATTTCTTTCCTTTTTGTTATGAATGAATTTTTTTTTCCAGATAAAAGTGTGGTCGATTTTGAAAAATTTCACTTTTTTTTTCAAGGTAGCTCATATGACCTTTAAGTTTTCCTACCCCTGGGCTAAAGTATGGCTGCAGAGAGGCATATTTAGTCTTATGTTTTGTCAATTTACCTCTTCCATTTGTTTATAGCCGCTACTCGATCATTATCAATATTTTACGTATAATTTTCTCTTTGTATTCAGTTTCACCATTTTCGCAGTGGTGAAGCCTAGTACATGATGTTTTGATTTAAATACACCTTGATTTTCTTACGCACATATACTTGGAGCATTCCTATTAATTATTATGTAAAATACAAATATACTTTCAACAGTCAACATTGGTAACACCTTATTTTATTATTTTGTTAGTCTTATTTTATAAGTATTGATAGTATCCATCAAAAATGACAGTTACTATTCATATGACTTGAAATATGAATAACCTACATGAAAGTTTATCTACTAGTTTTTTTATAAGTGGCAGAAATGTCCATTCTTAGTAAAATGAGGGTATAGTTGGTATTTACCCATAAAATACAATGGGAATATTTTGCGCGTTAGTGATAGTCAATTATGAGCCACATCTTGAAAAAAGTCAGGAGTAGTGGAATATATTTTTATTGCATACATTACCAGCAAAATCCGATTTAAGGCTAAACTATAATTGCCTAGTTTAAGAATTAATAGCCAAAGCTATTATTTATGCTTTTAATGAGGATTACTCCATCTAGATTTCATATTCTGAAAATTGAAAAATGACACCTGGACACGGGAATTGAACCCGGGTTCTTTGACTTAGTACCCCAATGCTCTAACCACTGAGCTATCCAGGAATCGTCTCGTGCCCAGGGTTATTCTTCAATCAGTGATTAGAGCATTGGCCTACTAAGCCAAAGATCCCGGGTTCGATTCCTGTATCCAGGTGTCATTTTTCAATTTTCAGAATATGAGATCTAGATGGAGTAATTCTCACTAAAATCATAAATAATAACTTTGGATATTTGATTCTTAAATATTCAATCCCTTACAATTATAATAGTTATACAAGTGGTAGGAATAAGCCAACTACTGAGTCGAGGTTGGCTGCGTTATCTGATAACTCGTGATCTTAATAAAAAATCACACATTTGTAGCCGACGATTTCCACAAGTCCATCATAGACTCTGCCTTAAAATATGAGTGAAGAGTGACCCTAGGCACGGGACGATTCCTGGATAGCTCAGTAGTTAGAGCATTGGCGTACTAGGCCAAAAGTACCAGGTTCGATTCCTGTGTCCAGGTATTATTTTTCAATTTTCAGAATATAATTGCCTAGGTAAAACTAATACAAGCGATCACTTGTTGTCAAAACTAGTACAAGCGAAGGCCTGTTAGCAAAACTAGTTTGGCCTAGGCTTAACCAGTACAGCGCTCGGACCAAATGCTCATGTGCCTTAAAATTAGCTAGAGCCGGTTTGCACTGTTTATTAAGGACTAGCACTGAATAATACTTGTGTAGACACGCAGCGTTTTGTTGATCTCCTCTGTTGTCAGTTTAGTATTGCAGCCAGAGTGGTATAATCTGTGCGTAATTTCGTTACTGTTACAATAATAACTTATGATTCAATCTTCTACGAATGTATGACACTTTCTTGTGGTAGACTGTGCGTTATTTCGTTAGTGTTGCAATAATTTATATTCTTTTTAATGGTATATGAGCTTATAAACTGTTGTGTTTGTGTGCTTGAGTTTTATTTATCATGAGTGTTCTATATAGAGAAAGCAAGCCAATATATTTAAAAATGCTTGCCGCTTGGATCAAAGACAACAACTCAAGTAAATAGTCAGAGGGTATACGATATATCCAGTTTATTAAAAACAGATCCTTTCAGTCTGTAATAAAACAATCTCCTTATAAGGCAATGTTTGGCAGTGAACAGAGAGTTGGTCTCTCCATGTTTTCAGCGACTTCAGACATCATAAAGGATATAGTAGATGAAGATGGGATCCGCGCTGTTCTCGCAGGATCCAAAGAAGAGGAAGATGAAAATAAGTTTGCTTCAGAACTTTCGGACTAAACCTATTCTATTGAGAGCAACAGTCAGAAATATTTAAGTGCAACAAGGAAACTTGCTCGAGAAAATATAGAAAACAAACAAAGATAATGAAGATGGTTTCTGAGAATAACACACCCAACAGCCTACATTGGAGGCAACAACAACACCCCAATTCCTGATGTTGAAAAAGCCAAAGCAGATCTTCAAAATATTATTGGATTAGTTCTCGAGAAAATTAATCTGGATCGTGCAAGAGTGGAACAACAAACTGTACTGCAAGTAATATTTGTTATTTTTATTGGGAATATTTTTTTAGTAAACTTAGAATATTATAATATTCATTAGTTAATATTCATTGTTCTCTTTCAGAATTGATTTTTTATTTATTTTGTATAACAATTCAGGTACTTCATTAAAAAGAAAACTGTTCAATTGTAAGACACATCATTGTCGTTTTTCATAAACTCCCCCTCCTTTCCAAAAATAGCAAATAAACAAGCTCAACTAGTTTGACTTGAGAAAATATACCTCATGCAGACTGTACCTAGCCTGTACTAGTTAAGCCTAAGTGAACCTAGTTTTGCCAACAGGCGATGACTTATACTAGTTTTGCCTAGGAGATTCTAATTTTGCCTGAAATTGGGTTTTGCTGGTAGCATATATACTAAAATCTTGATGTGTATTGGAGAAGAGATGTTCAAAACTTCACTCTCAACTCTTTAACATTACAATTAAAAAACAAATACTCAACTTATAATTTGGTTTTTGACAAAAACTAAGAAAGAAAAAATTCTTAAGAAACTTACTTTACCATCTGCTATGTCAAACTTATAAAGCACAGCATATCCGTCGAACCAGTGGTTCATGACAAAGTCTCCAAGGTCAAACTTTCCTGGTCCTAATCGGACAAGACTTCCTCTCAGCCATACTGGTAACTGACCTATGAACATATTAGAGCAAGATAATCTATTTCAATGTGCACTTTTTAAACACCACGTTATAACAGCACATAAGCTACACACTTTTAAATCTTTAAATAGTGTTTCTGTTTTTATAACATTGTGGAACTATTTAGTGTATACCTTATAATTCGTGGCCATTTTGTTATAAAATGTCCTTATATCCAGGGCTTATGAGTTAATAAAACCCTTAGTCTGGGTTTATATTTATGCATAACACATTACTAATACTGGATAGCGCATAGGGTACTGTGCCAGTTTGTTATAACAATACAACGGTTTATAATGAAGCCTATTGATTAAGGTCTTACTTAGATCGATGCATATATGTCCACTATCGAAATCTTTAGGAAATTTAAAGTACTTTTAAGGATTTTTTTCCAACGCTGTATTGCTTACAGCACTGGCACCGCGCAGCAAGGATTCGTTCGTGGGGGCGATGGGGGCATGAGGGGGGAAGGTTAGTTTCACTGACCAACTAAGCGGGGTCCATTGGTTTTTTCCCGCGGAAAATTTGAAATTTAATTACGGCAAAATGCAAATTCATCAAAAGCAATACAATAATATCTAAAATATTTTTAAATTTATAAAAATGGTCATCACTTTGTAATTATTATGACTATTAAATCTTTATGAACAAATTTTTATCCATGCATACTGCTAGAATATACAAACATGCAAGTTTCAATAAATTTTATTTTGGAAATTTGATTCATAACATTATTTTATGAGCTAAAATCTGAAAATTCAAAAATAATAAGCAACTTGCACTAACTCTTAACTCACAAATTCACTTTTGAACTAATTCACTTTAGTCTTTTGTTAATTTTCCTTGGCTTCATAGAAAGTTCATTGAAAACTTCATCCTCCCCATGTGGAAAAATCATATCTGGCCTTCCCAGATCTGGCCAATTCCAGTTCTGGGCCAGATCTGGCATTTTTCCACATGGGTCCGCCAACTGACACCTCTGGATGTATGTACATGAAGCCCAATAAGTCTGTCTTCATTGTAGAGTTCCTCATGTATGATTTAAACAGCTTTAGGGACGAGAAAGAGGTGGGTGGATAGCGAGGTCTGGAAAGGGTTTCAACCCTGAAGTCTCAACCCCGCCACCCCCAGGCTGCGTCATTGGCGTTGAGTATAGTGATAGAATTAAAGATAGATGTAAACATAATATAAACTGGAGTGTAGAATGTTTTGTAATTTATTTCATAGCTAGGGAAGCTAAATGCACCTCCACAAATCAGCGCCCATCTCGGTTTGATATTATTTCCAGATTCACGGTCCTCCCGAATCGGCGCCCTGTACGATTGCACAGGTCACACAACCCAAAGGCTGTCACTGAGAATCAGTAAGTAAATAGGCCATTTTTATCAACCGAGATAGAACGTATGGGCTAGAGAGAAAAATAATTCTCCCTCTCGTTTATGCAGAACTAACCTAATATAGCATAACCGAACCATTAGGCGATTTATCTTTCGGTTTCGTAGACCTAATCTAACCTAACCATCATGCGATTCTCTTTAAGTTTCGCAAACATAATCTAATCTAACCTAACTATCAGACGATTCTCTTTCAGTTTCGCAAACATAATCTAACCTAACCTAACTATCAGGCGATTCTCCTTAAGTTTCACAAACATAATCTAATCTAACCTGACTATCAGAAATTCTCTTTCAGTTTCGCAAACATAATCTAATCTAACATA